>JAOBAS010000007.1:9947381-10058675 GCA_025311575.1 Elanoides forficatus | reverse complement strand
CCCCCGATTAGTTACACCTAATTTGGTCAAGATGCTTGTTAAATCACCAAGCCTTGTGAGAAGGTCTGCACATATGAACTGGACCATGAGAGAATCAGCTTTAATTCCTGATGCAATGTTAACACATGGTGTGAATAAAGAGGCTGCTTCTCTTCAGTATTGTGCTATCGGTTTTAAATAGTTGAGCCCTAATCTCCCAATCAATCATCTTCAAAATCAGTATGCTTTAATCATCAATCAAATGCATTTTTATGGGGAAGCAAGAAGTATTATTTAGCA
This sequence comes from Elanoides forficatus, assembly GCA_025311575.1. Classification (NCBI taxonomy): domain Eukaryota; kingdom Metazoa; phylum Chordata; class Aves; order Accipitriformes; family Accipitridae; genus Elanoides; species Elanoides forficatus. The sequence goes on along the minus strand of JAOBAS010000007.1, from coordinate 10,058,396 downwards.
AGGAAGCAGCAATTTCTAAGCCTCTGTTTTTCTTTGGCTGCCTGAATTAAAGAAAAATTACAGTTCCTGCAGACAGCTATGGCATCACAGCAGAGTTACATTGCAGAGTTCTGCTCTATCTGGGGAAAGGCCCCATGCCTGAGAAGTCAGCTGAACATGAGATTGAGGATCTGCTGAAGGACTAACTCTGGATGAATGTAACCTTGATTGCTTGATCAAATGTACCCAGCTTTTGGCTTTACCCCTAAAGAGTCAATGAATAGTGACTAGTGACCACAGGAACACAGGACCTCAAAGACTGGTTTCTGAAATGAAACTACATCAGTAATGCTAATTATGAAATACAGCCTATTCTCGTGTTTTTCAAATTAATATAGCACAGAAATACTCCAAAGATATTTGAATTTCTGAGCGAACATAAAGCTGTTGAACTTTAAGGGGGAGAGTTTCAAAGGCACAAACGGCACTTAACTTCCAATTATGCCTTGGAAAATGTCCCACTAATGGCTAATATAGCTGATTTATTTTCATGAACTTTAATTACTTCACACTTTTTTTTTTTTACTGAACAGTATAATCAGTTCAACAGAGCAGTTCAAACACAATGCACAAACTAGGAAGATCAGCTCCAATGCCAGGTTTCCACATGCAAGTTTAAATTCCTTATCAATTCTAATATTTAGACATCTAGATAAGTGTGAATAATTGACGTTGTTATAACATCTGCGTACAACAGATGTACTAGTTTACATTAAATCTGATTAGTAATATTTTAACTGGAAAAGGTTTTACCAATGTTATTTGGATCAAATAACTTGGGATGAAGACCATGTTTTTGTTTTGGCTAGTGTAAAGTCAGGGGCTTCTCATATTTTAGTAATACAAGCAATAGTAGCAGCAGAGATCTGACACATTAAGTGTATTATTTTGAGAGCTTGCAGGACCACTGCCTGGGACATCCAGCAGGACAGAACAGTGAGGAAAAAAAATGTGCAATTTTAGGTCTCCTTGCATGCTATTCCCTTGCGCTACAGGTGCAGGCTGAGATATTTGGTAAGCATGCAGCGTGACTTAGTGGCAGATTTCTTAGAGCAGAAGTCCTGGTTTTTAATTATTTTTAAACACAAGAGTCTTAATTAGGGTGTTTCACCTGCCTTGAGGATTTCTGAGAGCCTTCTGGAAAGAGCCTGCCTGCAGGCAGGGCTGTCCTCTCTGCCAGTCGAGGTGAGAGCAGGTGCTGTCTGCTAAAAAGCGAGAAAATATTGCCCTCTAGTGCTGAAAGCAAGCAGAGGATGCAGAGTCCAGGAGGGGGGGTCGGTTATTGTTTCCAAGATACCTGCCTATCTGAAGCTAACAAAACTAAGGCTTGCTGCAATTAGTTGTTTTGTAGGCAGATTACCCACCCAGCGAGGCTGCCCTTCCCATGGAGAGCGATTCTCCTGATCCACTAAACCCTTGGGGAAGGCTGAGTGACTCATCAAGTTCACCAAAACTGGAACATGGCCTCACAGAGGCTGCTTCGCTTGATCCAGTTTTATCTCTTGATAAAATCTTAATTGGAGGTTTAATAAGAAGCGAGATCCCAGCAAGCAGACAGAACTGCAGAAGAAGGAAAGCACCAAAGGGGGGGGCAAATACTCTTACAATTATCAGGTTGATTTTAATTTCCTAGTGATGGCTGTGACTTCTTTTTTTTTATTTCTTCTCTTTTAAGACATTACTAAATACAGAACACTTTTTTTCTCACTTCTGTTCACTTCTGTCTGCGGATAAACTACCCACCTTGCTCTCCTTTTGGCCAACTGCTGTGTGACACACAGCAGGGTCATTGATGGAGTGGCCCACAGTACAGGGGTACAAAACCTCCTAGCAAGCTTCCAACTGAGAAAGGTAAAGCACATAAAAATCTGAACCTGGCAAAGTCACAAACGACCTCAGAAACAACTCCCTCTCTCTAAACTGTGAGAGCAGCAACAAGCAAGTAGACCTATTAATTCACAATTACTTCGGCATTCTGCTCATTGCTTGATAAGCTCCCCAAAGCAGTAGAGTACTGTAATACTAGAAGAGTGGTATACAAGGCATTTAAAACCAAATTAAAACTTTTCACTTGCATTTTTAAGATCCTGAACTGACAAAATCAAGAGGTTCCTTAGAACTGTATACCAGAGTAATAAATTATACTAGACAAATTTCTTCAATACATTTCTTACAAGCATTTTCCAGTTTTAGGTGTAAAGCTTAAGATGAATGAATAGTTTTCAGAATTAAACTCAGAAGTGTAATCTGAGCTAATGGGGGAGGACACATCAACTGACAAGCATCTTTCTGGAAAGAGTGTTTCTTCCTTGCAGTTCAAAAATAATCCATTGTTTAGTCTCATATTGTTCCAATAGGTAAGCAATATAAGTAACTCAGAAAGATATTAATTCCTATTTAAGCCCATAGAGCAGCATGGGCTATTTATTCAGTTAGCTTCAACTGCCTCTGAGTCACACGGTTTAGTGTTATCAATGGTAATTTTTCATGAATTTAGGTAGAACTAACCGGAATTGCACAAGGGCTTCAGAGCCAGCCAGGCGGTCGGGTTTAAGCACTTGGTACTTCTGCCGTACAGCGCAGCGGGGGCAGACCAAAGCCCCAGTCCTTTGGCTGGAGGCATCATGGCCCAGGAGGCACACCTGTGTGCCCACCCAGCAATTCCCTCCTGCTGCTTGTCATGCTATGTACCACCAACCTTTCATCCCTGATGGAGGCAGAGGCACTCTGCAGTTTTAGTAGTGTACTCATTCACTTGGAAAATTCATGCACAATCTTTATCATTCCAGGCAGTCCTTAAACGGACTGTAAAGTACTGATCACTCCAGGTACAGAATGGTAACTGGAGAGAAAAGTCCTACAAATCTTTCCTCAAAGTCCTCTCATGGCTTTCACTTTGGTTCCACAGTCCAGTATTGAATTTGTTACCCCTTTCAAAATAGTTATGCAGTTTGAGTTTGGCATAGAACACGGCCCAATATTTAGCAAACATTTACTTGGTCCTAATTTTGTCCCACAATCTTCAGTCATCGCCATTTGCAATAGCAAGGAACCATTTCAGATAAGAATGTCCATAAATGAAGAGATACATGTCCTCAAAGAGTTATGTTTAGACTTTATTTTTATACCCTAAGAATATGGGAGAGCTGTTTAACGCAGCTCATCTCAATATATCAAGAAAGCAAGTGACACTGAGTGCTCCTTGAACTGTTCTTAAACTTCCCTCAACTCAAATTACCAGTATCAATCACTGTCTTTATTAACATTTGTTTTTAATTGCTTTATGGATTTTATTTTATTTACTCTTCTTTTACTTCTTGTTGCAGATAATGTTGAGTCCTCTTCATTGATTATTGGCAGCTGCTGCATTCTGAGAAATCCTCTTTCAATTTAGCTTTCCGAATCCTTTGACTTCCCACTCCAACAGCTTTATAACCTCCCCGACAGCTTCATAAATGCACTGCAATGGTCACATGAACGTCTTGGGAGGGGAATCGGCACCTCTGCATCTCCTCATTCCTATGGCACTTTAGGAAAGAATACCAAAAAAAGCAGCAAGTCCAACCGAAGTTGGAAGTCCTGCGAAAGATGAATCTAATCGTGAAGCTCCGCAGAAGTTTCAGAACACTGGTCATTCTCCTAGCGACCTTCTGCTTGGCAAGTATTGTCATTTCTGCCTATTACCTTTACACCGGCTACAAGCAGGAAATGGCCCTCGTGGAAAGCACCGGAGAAGCTGAGTGTGAAGACCTCAAGCTTCTACCATATAGGTCTGTGGAGCTGAAAACGGCTAAGCCGATTGATCCATCTAAAACTGATCCCACTGTCCTCCTGTTTGTGGAAAGCCAGTACTCCCAGCTGGGGCAAGACATCATAGCCATCCTCGAGTCCAGCAGATTTCAGTACCACATGGTCATTGCACCAGCTAAGGGGGATATTCCCCCTCTCACAGACAATGGAAGAGGAAAATACACAATTATTATATATGAGAATATTTTGAAGTATGTATCCATGGACTCATGGAATAGAGAGCTTCTGGAAAAATACTGTGTGGAATACAGTGTTAGCATAATTGGTTTTCATAAAGCCAATGAGAACAGCTCCCCAAGTACAAAACTGAAAGGACTGCCATTACATCTTTACAATAACGTAGCCCTCAAAGACTGTGTGGTAAACCCTCAGTCTCCCCTGCTGCACATTACCAAAGCACCAAGGGTTGAGAAAGGTCCACTGCCTGGCGAAGACTGGACAGTTTTCCAGTTTAACCATTCCACCTATCAACCTGTGCTTTTAACCGAACTGCAGACCTCCAGACTGCCCCCCGCGGCATTGCCAAAGGCTGCTTTGTATGCCACCGTCATCCAAGACTTGGGGCTTCATGACGGGATTCAAAGAGTCCTTTTTGGAAACAACCTGACCTTCTGGTTGCACAAACTGATCTTTATTGATGCCATTTCTTTCCTGTCGGGGAAGAAGCTTACGTTGTCCTTGGATAGGTACATTCTGGTTGACATAGATGACATCTTTGTTGGGAAGGAGGGAACAAGGATGAACATCAACGATGTGAAGGTAAGACAAGAATTGGGGGATACCATCCCAGATAGATGTATGTGCAAATGGGTATTTAAAATGAGACAAAGCTGGAAAAAGCTTTCCTAGTACAGGCTGCAGCTGCACAAGTATAGCTACCAGATACAGAAACCATAACCTGAGATTACTTTAAAAGTCTGTTTACCCGCATACATCCGAAGATGCATTCACGTATGTGTATATACATTGATACGTAGTCCTGGCCTCATATGGTAATGCATACAGTGAATGTACTGGCTGCCGCTTGCTTATATAGGTTCTGTTCAAGGGCTTCACCCAGAGCACCTGGGTAACAAAGGAGACTTTTTATACCACACGTAACGGAGACCTTTCTTTAAACTAAATAAAAGGATCTCTGTGTCTGGAACAAGTTTGCTGCTGAGATATCTGAATTTTTTAGATAACACCACATGTTTTACACGGGATTAATTTGGTTTTCCCTGTGCACATACAGACACATACATGTTCATATGTGACATATATGTATAATAGCATTTGTAGGCATTCTCTGTATTCCTTCACTACTTCTGAAAAGTAGACAGAACAATAGAAGATGGGTGCCTTTTAAAATCTCACAGAACTATCACTACATTTAAAAAGAACAAAAAGAGCAAAAGGAGAAAAAACCTGAAAAAGTTATAGTCATATTTTGATTTACAAGAATTAGCAGGATTATTTTCATTAGCAGACTAGCAGATAAGCATTTAAAGTTACCAGTGACATGACAGAAGCATAGCCTACACTTCAGCAAATGACATAACCATCTGATATGGTGAAAAGCCCACAGACTATTCTTCAGGGGCTCTTTTAAACTTATTTTCATAGTCTGCAGTATCCAGGGACACCATTAGATTTGTTCAGAGTAATTTTCAAAGATGTGTGCAACTTGGAAAGAATAGACAGAACTCAATAGCATGACAGTTATTTCCTTGCAATTTTCCACACGTGGGAATCGTCATATTCAGAGATTAATTGAAGTTCCTAAGCATGCAACATCACATTCTCAAGCCTTTATTCTAGCAGGTTTTTTCCTGTAAGTATCCCAATGCTTTTATAAGCAATAAGCAAGCCTTTTGTTTTTAAATGCAAATTTCTATTTTGTTTCTAAATTCTTACTTCCATTTCTACAATTCTGTATTCATCTGCCTCCTCATCCAGATCACTAGGAGAGGTATCAAAATACCCAGCAAAAGCAGCAGTCTCGTATACAATGAAAACAATTTTGCACATCAGAACAGTTTGGGTAATTCTATTAGCCAAACCAGGCATGTGAATGCTCATCAGGGCTGATTTCTAGCACCAGGCACTCCAAGTGCCTAGGGTCTTGAGATCTGAGCACTGTGCACAAACTCAGTGATCAAGTGCTCGCTCTCCGGAAATATATGGTTAAATGCTCTGAGAAGGGGCTTGTATAGAAGCGGAAATTAACTGAAAAGGCAATTGTGGAACAAGTTTTGCAGCAATAGCTTTCCGCCTGCACATTTTTGACAGCGTCTTTTTCTGATGTGGTTTGCTCCACTAAGGAACTCTATTATTCTACATTGGTTAAAGAGCCCCTATTACTCTAAGAAGAGTGTCCGCACAGAGTCACTTGGAAATTCAAATCATACTTTTTGACTGGAATAATCTCACTAGGCAGAAAAAACCCAAGTCACCTCCTTTATTATCCAGCAATTGACAACATTACTATGCAAACCTTTCCACCTGTGCTTGGGCAGAGCAGCCATGCTTCACTGCTCATTATAGGAGACACGGCAGAAAACTCCAGATCCAGGGGCTTGAGTAGGACCTGGACGGCAGAACTATAGCTGTTAAAGGCATTCGGTGTCGCTTTTATATGCGGCACACATTTACCCATCTGAAAAGCAAGCAGTCCATGCTGCTGAATATCTTGAAAATAACAAGAGAAAGCATCTTCTAGGATTCAGACTTTTCTTTTTTTAAAGGAATGTGTGATGAGTCTTCTTTTCATGGATTATGTTTGAGTCAAGGTATGAAGGAAAGCTTTTGTTCTTTCCCCATTTCTCCAGTGCTAAATTAGCAGCCCACTCCCATCGCAAAACCACCAATAGTGCCGCTCATGGGATAAATCCCTTCTTCACCTCAAACGAGAAATCATGCCACAAACACTGACCACAGGGAGAAACCTTTAGCAGGCACAGGCTCAGAACCAAGCTTGCCATCAAGCGCTCTTTTGGGGACAATAAAAAGTTTATCTGCCTTTTAGATAATGTTCACACGTAAATCCACTCTGCGACTCGACCGTCCATTGATATTCTGTCCTTAACATTGTGGGTTTCATTTCAAATCAGTTACCCAGTACAGGTTTGTTCCTCAGGGTATTTCAGAAACACTTGCTACACAAATCAGTCCATTCTTATAGACTGGACACTCCCAGAACACATTAACATTCAAAACAGGATGCTTGCTAATGAACATAACACCGAAATCAGAGTGTACTTTGGCTAGTTTACAGTAAAGGACGATTGCAGCCAGTTGGAGAACAATCTCCCAGGTCACTTGGGGAAGGGGGCAATTAAGAACCAGTGGGTCTGCCTTCCCCCCTTAAGGCAGAGCAGCTTCTTTGCTTGAAAGGCAGAAATAGCAAAGGGAGACGATATTTAAAAGGCTGATATTTAAGTGATGTCAAAGTATTGCCGTGCATTTTTAAGCGGTGGCTATGGCCAGCTGCTTAGAGAGGGTTGCATGAGAGAGAGAGGTGAGAGGCTGTTTCTGGCGCGCGGAGGCACCGTGAGATTTAGGGGCAGAATTTGGGCCATCTCCTTTCTTTCCTGAACTGCATATTACAGGTATATTTAGCACCAAAAAACACACAACCCCCGCCCCCAAAAAAAAACAAATTAAAAAAAAAAAACACAGTCCATATGTATAATGTCATACACTCATGCACCTCAAAACTCATTCCATCCTGTCCCCTGCAATGCAAGTTTAAAACATCAGCATCACCAATATAAAAGAAAATATTTATTTATACAGTGCTTTCAAAACCAAAACAAGAGAAACATATAAAGCAGTGCTTGTAATTAAACCATTTCTCACCACAGTACAATCCACTGCATTATGCCACATCATTACTTCTCCTATTCCTTCAGTTCTTAGTATTTCTTGTTGCAAACAGCACGGGTTCACTTCACAGAGTTATACAGACTCTCCGTTAGGCTCTCCTAAGGTGCCACGCACATCCATGTCCCTTGGGAATACTTTCGTACACAGCAAATTCCCAGGTGCAGGCAAGAAAACTGCAAATGAACCATCACACACCTCCTAAATTGTATGAAAAATACAACTAAGTAACATCACTCTTTTCAACTTCTTAGGCATTTCTTTCCAGTGACCAAACATATAACTGCCGACCCAAAGGACACACGATTAGAAATGAGTCTTCTGATAACAGTATTTTTATGTAACAATAAAAAGACAAGTAACACTGTTCCTGTGTAAGTATCAGATGTTTTTATCCCCCTCCAAAGCCATTTCTCAATTAGGTGCTTCAGGGATATATATAGTTTTATAAAGGGGGGCATTAGCTAGAGAAACAGAGATTAGAGAAGAGAGTTATTATGGGCTCTGTTTACCACAAAAGATCTCCTAGTGTCTTCTATTATAGAAGTTGTAGAAGGTCATATCTGGCTAAGTAATTAAACAGGAACTCAGCAGAGCCACAGAAAGCTATTTTCCCAAGCTTTGCGGAGATCTATCTTGAGCATAGCAAGCCTCTGCAAATGAATTTCTCCCTTTCCCTCCTGCCAATATATTATCTCACTGCTTGATTTTTAGAAGACAAAAAACTCAAGAATTCATCAGTTAATTTGCAGAATTACTGAATTCATGTACTTGCAAATTATATTGGTTTCTAGCCACACAACAAGTCCAGGATCACTGGCATCGGTGATTTAGCAAAAAAAACCCTAGAAACATCTGGTTATGCTGTGTGGGGGATTGCCATACGTAAAGAATACAAAACTTGTACCTTTAAAGTTTCCTTTTAGTTGAGCACAAACAGCTGCATTACCCAAACAGGTAATAAGAACTTGTTAAAGAATTTTTTTTGCTATAGCATGCGCTAGTACAATATTTACTCCAGGAAGAGCTCAATGCAGCAATCAGCACCTTTCACAAATAGACTTTCTACTGTTAATTCAAAAAACCCTGCAAGATCACAGTACAAGCTAAGGCTCTTAAACAAAAACACATTAACCTTTCACTTTCTACCCTTCTCATAATTCTAGCACTTGTACTACAGCACAGCTTCCTTTCTACAGCCTCTTCCAGGTGGACTCTCTCAGGAGCCACCTGCTTCCCTCTCTTCCACCACTCTCCCAGCTGGAGCTGGTAATCAAAGAGAAATTGCTCATCCCAGCACCATCATATCACAAAGCTCCTTTTTCCAAATGCTACACTTCCCTTTTCTGTATTCCCTCTAATCGCTGCCATAAGGGCAGGAGCATCCTTGTGCTTTCTGAGATACTATAAAATGATGGAGCAACGCTTGGGAATGTCCTTTGTGTTACTGTTGACTGCAGTCCCTCCTTCTTCTTGCAGTACTGAATAGCCTGTCTCCATTCTCCCCACTTCTTCCACTCTAAGCTTCAGTCCACTTCAGTGGAAATAAGAATTACATAGGTTTCTGACACCTCCTCACTTCCACAAGTCTGCACTTTGTCTTTGACCTTCACCATCACTGAAAAGCCTTGAACACTTAAAGGCTGTGATTTCTTGCTCACTTTAGTATTTTAAAGACAGGAATTCATGTTGGAGTTGCATCTTCTCCGATAATTCCAAATTAAAGAGTACTGGCTCAGCAGGAGGCTGAGCTCAATAACTGGATCTCTCCAGCATATGCTTTTTCTGATCTTTCTGCAGGAACAATTGCTTTCAGGTGGAATGATTAGAAATGTCTGGGCCGCATCACCAGGCATGGCAGAATGATAGTACAAAACTGCAGGTATGCACAGGGTGGGTCCATGCTGCTGTGTGCAAACCCTCCTCCCTCTCCATGCAAACTCTAAATGCCCTTTGAAAGAAGGAATTTAATAAACTGTTGTAGTCCAATGCTTGTTCCTACTTCAGTTCTGCTGCAATACCTTACCTCTCCTGCTGTTTGGAGTTGGTGGTACAGACCCATGCCAGGCATGTGGCTAAGGAAGCTCTATTTAACAGCAGACAAGAACACATTTCTGCATCCCTTCACAGAATTTGGCATCTAGTGTCACAGAATATGCCCAGCCTTCCATAGAAAGTTGCCAGCAGTGGTCAAGACCAGAATTAAGAGTTAGGGAGGATTATAACAGATACTTGGATTTCTAACTCGGGTTTCTGAAGAGTTTCTCTGGATGCTTCACTCTCTTCTACCCATCCTACACTCACACCCAACTGTAGGGAATGTTATGACTGAAGTTACAGCAACCCAATACCTCAGTCTGCATCCGGTTATTTCCAAATGTGCTCAATATCAGTCCCCAAAATCCCAAGGCTTGAGCAAAAGTCGAAACTCCTGGTGCTATAAATAGGCACTAGAAACAAATCTTTTTTTATTGTTCATTCATCTGCGGCTTTTTCCTTCAGCAGAAGCTGCAAAGAGCAATCACTTCCTTGCCGATAATATGAGATACAATAGTCATCCCCATAGTCTTTTTATAATAATAAACTCCTGCCAGTAAAGTAACCACACCAATGGACAATACAGGGAGAAACTAAAAACGGAAAAGGTATGAGCGTAGGAAGCTAGAGGAGACAGCCAAGCATTAGTCATTATAGGCTGTGTTGCCCTTATGTCACCTTTTAAAGCACTTGAGAGTGGCAGTGAAGAACACAATGAAGTGAAATTCTGGAGTTCCCACTCTTTGATGGTCTTAAAGACTTTAAAAATGAATTTAAAAAGCAGCTGAGAAGGCATTATAAGAAAAATTTAATAATCAGACAATCTTTTTAAAAATGGGAGTGTCTACTCCATTCTGCTTCAGCAGAGATGACAGTTCCTTCAATATTTCCCTTGTTGAGGTCTCCTGAATCACCCAATTCTTTCTGCAATAATTTGAGTGTTGAATCCTGCTCAAATGCCTTGTCAAGACACATCACGCAAAACATTTCATACTTCTTTTGTTTCAATAAAGCCTGTTCTTTCATTCAGAATTTCAGTACTGATGTAGTTAAAAAACACAATTCCTTTGCCATCAGCAAAACATTTATTTTTCTCCTTGGCAGCCTGACGGATTGACTGGCTATCTGAGTACCCTGCCTGAATTATAATAGATTTGGGATTCTCTCATCTGCCAGATTTCCCACTGAAGATGTGGTAGGTCTTGACAATGTTTTATACAGTCTTGCCAAAAAACACATTCTGGTGGCTCTAATTTTCCAGCTCTTCCATTTCATTAGTTTAGACAATTATGTTCCTTCTATGTATCCCACACATTAACAGGGTATCTCTATCGTATGGTCTAAGCAAGATTTTCCTGAATGTTTGAAAACTCAGTGAATGTTCTCTTGTCCCAGAGGGCACACTGGTTTTCTGTCTGCAGATTTATAAGACTCCAAGCAGTGCAATTTGATATTATTTGGACAAGCAGCACAGAATTATCACAAACCTGAATGTTTTTTTTTCCCCAAGAAAAAAGTTTAATCGTTTACAAAACAAGGAAATTAACTAAAAAAACCCAGAAAAATCATCCTTCATTCTTCCAGCTTTTTAACTGTAAGAACTGAATAGAACTTATTTTGGAAAAAGATTAACAATTCTGAAATTTTAAAAAACAGCATGATACCTTTTAGAATATAGAAAGGCCAGGTGTTTTTTAGTTATTGGTCTAATTCAGAAATATCTAGTGCTTACAGCCTGTGCTCAATGTCACTGTTTTGTGACACATTCCTTTGTCTACACTTCCACTGATTCTCTGGATTTATTCTGTTTCTCGAATCCTTTCTCCAAAATAATTCTTAAGTCACAGGTTGTATCATAGTGGAGTATATTTCCAGGATATACTTGGTACTCTATTTAATTTAACTTCATTTAATTTAATTTAAATAATTTTCATAACATTTAGGGAATCCGCAGGAGCCAAAAAACATGACTGCTTCACATCAACCTCTCAAGAGGCCTACATTAACCTGAGTTTTAAAACAATGTATATTAGCTAAAAAGGAGCAATAACAATTGCTTCCTGTATAGCAAAATAACACTCTATGAAATGATCAAATACCTTTCTAGAAATGCTAGCCAATGCAGACTTAAAGAGCAGACATAATTATTGCCTTAGAAGCAAGCACTTGATGCAGCAATAAACACATTACCATGAATGCCATATATAACGCAGTTACTTTAGTAGCAATATTACTTAAGTAACTTTAAATATGTCTTTGTCATCCAAATGTGAGCAGTAGAATCAACACTTAGAGCAAAAGCTCAATATAGTATCATTGGCATTATTCAAATGATTTGAAAATAGCAATGTTCAGAAAAAGGGTGAGTAGATGGAAGATGGACAAAGAGATGAGATAAGAGAGAACATCTCAAAGAGAAAAGGAAAACTTTGAAAGTTAAAATATTTAGCAATAATTAACTAGGCATTTTCTGCCCACCTCTGTATCATAATGTAGTATGAAAACAAATCTTCATCTATGCCTTGTTTCAAACTCTTAGACAGATATATCTATATATATACATATACCTACATACGCATAAGCTCACACAAATTAAATCTTATGATCTTCTTTGTCTCTTTTATGAATATGGCCATAGTCCCCTTCAGTTAATGCTTTTACTTCTAATGTTACACACCCTCCACCTGTCTTCTTTCCATACAGGTAGAATAATGTAAGGGCTCTGAGGTAAAAATTACCAAATTCCAGCTTACGCAGAGGGCAGAATAAGAGTCTAGCAAGAGCTGCACCTCAAACACAGGGCTTGCTGTCCCTCTAAAGTGCAAAATTACTTTCTAATAGATGGACGCTGTCTATTAATTGTCATTCCTGAAGGTAAACATCACATGCCAATATGCGGAAGTTCAAAACTGGTAAATCGTAAGCAGATTATGATACCGGATAATAGGATAACATTCAAGCTAAACCTCCTGCTTCGTTTCAGAAAAAAATGCCTTTGGTCAAAATCTAGGATGTGACCATTGCCTCTAGTGAGCTGTGCATTCATCTGTGGGAAGCTTTAGGCTGCCCCCAAGGGCTGGACAATTTCCATAAGGTTTTCCTTTTCCTCCGGACATATACGGAGTCCAAATACTTTTACAGAGACATGAGAACAAATGAGCTTCTGACTCCATGGTTCAACATGAGTCATATATAGCTTGGAATAGTTAGAATGAGTCATATATTGCTTTCAGCAGAGTTTTTCGGAGAGTAGTGCTTTGCATACAAACACATTGATTCATCTGGAGAAATTCACTTCGCAAGTAACTATTTTATTTAGGAAATTTCATATGGTCTGTGTCTAGCTACTTTAACAAATAAACAAAAAAAATGAATGACTTCATTGAACATTTGAAACTGTGACAGTTTCATAAAGTTATTTCACCACTGAAGGGGATGTCTGTGCATCAGAGTTTCTTGGGGTTTTTTGCAATGATCGTAAACACACACAAAGAATCAAATTTGATGAGAAAGTCATCCTGCCTTTTATGTTTGTGTTACCAGATAATATTCTGGTGACTGGCCAAGCAAAAGAAGATAAAATTGTGCAAAGCATTCAGGGTTTGCTGTGAAAGCACGAGCTGTAATAAAACACTATATGATGCATTCTGGCTTCCCATCAGACGCCAACTAGTTAGACCTGATGGTCGGTTTTTGACCTATGACTACTGGCATGGCAACTCTCCGACCTTTTGTGGAGACACAAAACAAGGTGCTCCAGTTCAAAACCAAGAGCACCACTGGCAAGTGATGGGTAAACCCTTCGTTATTTGCTAGTGTTTATCGGGTCTCTCGGGCGGGTCTGGTAGGTACACGTGTCGTAGCTGTAATGCCGGCTCCTACGAACAGGTACACATTTGGGAGTCTTGGCCACCGAATGGTGTCTATCAGTCTCTCGCTTTATACCAGATCCTGTGGCAATGCAGTAGCACTAGGGCTTTCAAAGGATGATGGTAAGAAACTGCACATGATTGACTTTCCGTATTCCAACCTCCTGAATAAGGCCAACACCTGCGTACACCAGCTTAGCACTGCCCCAGCAGTACTGAATGCTGATCCATTCATCTGTATCTCAGGTTCCAGTACATATTATATTTTCAGCTGATTCTAAGGGGCTTTTTTGTCATTGCCAAGGTATATAGCAGGCCGAACCAGAAATATGTGGGGGATTGCCTTGTTCTCCATTGCTATGGCGCATGCTACAGGTGCATGCCACTGCCAGCATCCCTGGAGGAGAGGCAACCTGCTCTCTGTGCTCAGCGAGCAGGGCAGTGCTTGCAGCCGTAAGCATAAAGCTCTTTTTCAATTGCTTCAGTTGTTTCCATGCTAGGGTTGATTGGGAATATTTGTACCAAGACACGCTACAGTGCTGACGTTATTTGGGATTAGCAGTTTGCAGCACCCACGGAACTTCACCCATGCTCGCATGAACTTACAAAACAGTGAAAATGCAGATACCATAGTGCTGTGAAGTTCCTGAAAAATCTTCCTTTTTCCATAGACTCCTAGAGCTCCCTCGCTCAGGAATTTTATGACATCGCTTTACTTTTTGCTGTGTGCTGCAGGCATGCCTGGAAGCACCTGCTGGGGGTTAGATGGTAACACGTCTCAAATGCATCCCCCCACTTTGCTATACAGGGCACCTCGACTCCGTTCGCAGAGATCACTGTTTGCTGCCCCGCTCCTTTGAACCCCCTCACAGAATGACTCTCGCTTCTTTTCATGCGTTTTTGCTGCCAGTACAGATTACTCATTTGCCAGATCGGGAGAGCCTCTGTTTATTTACTATTGCACACATGCTAGCGGCAGCAAGGTTCTCCAGTAAATCCCCCTACTTCTTCATTGCCAGCCTATTCTCAGTTCAGTAGCAGGATGCCAACATCAGTTTTAGCTTACCTTTCATTTTCGTTTCGTGGCCTTTAATGTCTTATCCATACATTTATTAGCACTGCCATCCACACGTCGCTTTTACAGCGCCTGTTCTGAATGCACATTGGTACCCTTTCCAGGTGATGTACATGGATGTAGCATAGCTTTGTATCCTACTGCAATAATTTTCTGCAGGCAGCAAACACAATTACTACATAAATACAGAAAGTGAGAGGAATAAAACTTTGTTCCTTATGGGCCAAATGCACAAGGCAATGTTTCTACAGATATTTTCTTAGAGATAAGAAGCAAAAGTAATTTGAGGACTACTGCCCATAGAGCATCATCACCCACAGAGAGGAAGCCACACATTAAATTTTTATGTTGATGGCAAACTTCTATTCTGGAAACAGCGTCCTAATAAAATCATACTTCTCCTTACAATTAGCCTTCTACCTATGCCAGAATATATGGTTGGTCTAAAATCAAGGTTTCTAACTGTTTATGAGATTCATCTGCATAGGACCTTACAGTATAAGTGTCTCCTCATTTATTAAAATCATATTTTTTTCACATTCTTGTTTTTACTATTGAATATGACATTGTAAAAAAACCTCACTAGTTCTACAACACTTACATAAAAATGATTTTTGATTGCTATTAATTCATTTCTCAAAAAAAAGTACAAAAGAATTTTTTTGGTCTCATGGGAAATTATAATAGTATAATGTAAGACTAGTGATTTAAAAGCATCATTTCATGTGGACAAAATTCTAAATTTGTAATGGAAATATTAAATATGATAAATTATAATACCAACAGTTACAATATGTTATACAGAATTTTTCATTAAAGTTAAGAATTTCTTTCAAGTAATGCCAGGATGAAAACAAAACTTTTTTTAACCTTAATAGAATTTTATTTTTGAAATTAACAAGAAAATGAAAGGATAAGTTATTTAGAATTTCCTGCAAACCAATGTATTAGTAAAAACACTCTGGAGCTTTCTGAACAGTGTTTCTGTTCATTAGGATTTGATTTATTGCAACACATTGCTTGTGTTAAAGTTTTCTGATTTAAAACTCTAGCAATTACCATTAATTAGTACAGCATACGATAAAAAGCTTTTGCATTTCCAGTTAAGGTTGGCACAGAAAGCCTACTAAGGCAACGTGGTGTCCTCCTTAAGAGCGACTTTGCCTGTTTAGAGTCCAGAGTTTGCCTTACCCAGGTCTGTCATCCCAGTCCATACTGCTCACAAGTGTTGTTCTGTGGATAGGTTAAAGTATACATGGATACAGCTTGGGAAGAAAAGTGGTCAATAAGTTGAAATTCTTGAAGTTGAGTGAAACTCTAATTTTTTTTTATGTGTTTTTTGTGAGACAGGGTGTCCTAAATCCTGGATTCATTTAAAAAAAAAAAAAAATCCCCTTATTTGTTTAATTAGCAGTAAGATTTACGACAAGCTTGCAAAGGTTAGAATAGTCTGTTCCTTTCTGAGGCCATTAAGTTTGAGTGGTAAAACCGTTATCCCACCTCTGGTTCATTTTAGAAAACCAGAACCAGTGACTGGCTGTTTTAACTTTCACCTGAAAGAAACTAATGCCTCCCCAACCCCAAACATACTCTATTAGCAAAATACCACCTCACTGTTAATCTTTGATAACATGTTTTCTTGAGGAAATAAAGCCACAGATTATTTTCTTTTCCCCTTCAAGAGCACAAATTATAAATACCATTTACCAAGCCATGACAGTTTCTCTAAATTTCTGTGAACCTTACTTTTTTCTATGTTTTTGTTCTTCTCCATATTACCAGCACTCCTTTAATGTGCTGTTCACATTTTCATCCAGACAGTCCCCAAACAGAAGTGGGATCTATGGTACGATATACACTCAGCTTCTCTAGCACATGAAATCCATGCTATTTTTAACACTTCTGATTAGAGAAGGCTGAATTAGTTATCTGAGAGTTTTATTTTTTAATTAATGTAGTCATTTAATTGGCATTTTTGCATTTTTTTTTAAATCACAAATTAAATATATTAAAACTAGTACCTATTTCCCAATACTTTCTAACCAAGGTATGGTGAAATGCAAAGATTTAGAGAGTAGGATTTTAAATTTTCCTTCCTTCCAACCTGTTTAGCCATTTATCCTTGGACTAAACGGGTGAAAAATCCTTCCAAAAATGGCAAAGTGGCAAGGCAGGGGGAAAATGAAGTTTATATTCTTGTTACTCGATCAACTTGGACTGCTCCAGTGAAACAGTTTCCCATGGCAAAATGTTGATTTATTAAATGCAGAATGTTCCACTAGAATGTGATTTAAAGAAAATTATTATCTGCCAGCTCATCTGCTCTGGCAGGCTGAAGGAAAAGTAGGCAGTTTGAAGAATATTAAAAAAAAAATTCCAAAAGATCATAATTAAATGTAGCTTTGGAATGGCTGATCTTCCAGAAATTAAAAAATGCAAATAATTCACCCTCTGCTGAGAGACTTTTTTAATATGAAAATATCCCAGGAAATGGGTATATCAGGTTTTTACTGCCTCTTCATTTTATGAAAAAGCCAGAATTATTAATGTAACTTTTACATTACATATTAAACCCAAAATACCAACATTTAAACATTTTCTAAAAGTTGTCTCAATATTATACTTGAACTGCCTCGATTGAATCAGATTGCATCAAATTCATGGGATTCAAGGACCTATGCTTTTCACCCCAAAACATCAGACCTTCAAGTAAAGGCTGTATAAAGAATGGTTGAATTCACATTTTTGACAGCATACCGTATTTGCTTGCCTTCCCCAAAACTCATGAAATATTGGCTCTTAAACCTGTCGGTGATTCTTGAAAGCACAAGTGCTTTTTTGGTTGAGGTCCAATTGTTTTAACAGGGTAGATCTCAGTATCCTTTTCCATTCCCTGGGTTTTTAAACTCCTCAGACGTCTGTAGGTCTGTACACTAGCCTGCTCACTACTAGCGTAGTGACAAAGCCAAGATCAGGATCGTTTCAGTTAAAAGAAGTTTTGATATTGAGTTCAACATTGAGGGGGGTTGGCCGCAAATATGTTCTCTGGAAGAGCAGCTCTGACCCTGATCTCAGGGCTTTGGAGAGGGGGAAGGCCACAGCTGGCCATCTCTGTGGTGCCCGGGTGCTCCCCCCACCCCCTCTCCTATAGCCATAGGCGCAGATAAAATAACTATAAGCAAAGACGACGGGCCAGACCCCCTACCTCTGCCTGGTTTGTTGCCGTGAATGTGCGAGAAGAAAAGAAAGGCAGGAATCCTAGATGGGAAAGGGGCTGTGA
The DNA here is from genome assembly GCA_025311575.1 of Elanoides forficatus. Lineage (NCBI taxonomy): Eukaryota > Metazoa > Chordata > Aves > Accipitriformes > Accipitridae > Elanoides > Elanoides forficatus. The sequence continues at coordinate 10,040,422 of JAOBAS010000007.1, read as the reverse complement.
GATGCCACGGGCAGCAGGTTGTACCAGGGGAAAAGCAGCGTGGTGAAGAACAGAAGAACGTGGGAGAGAGGTTCAAGGGATGAGGATCAAAGCGGACCCTGGATCAGGGGTTCAGTAGCAGTAGTAGTATTTAATCCGAGGGCTATAGAGACTGACGACCTCCTTTTAATAACATTTACTGTAGGTTTTTCAACAAATTAGCACAAATGTTTGGAAATTAGTTGAATATACATGGATAAATAAGCATCAATCTATATGTATCTATAATTAATAGAGACTAAATACTCTATAACCTTATTAATTTCGGAAATCTTTAATGGAGCTCCAGGCGTAAGTGTGAGCTGCTGAGGCTACACTCTACATGGTTAATAATAATGCATTTCTTTTTTAAAAAATAGGTTCAGCTGCAGAATGTGAATTCTTTAATAAAAAAGCTCTGCGTGTGTCTTCCCAGTAACATATTCCAAGATTTATGTGCATCATAAACAAATATGTCTGTGGTATTATAAAGTGTAATTCCACTATATTTGTTATTAGGAAAGGGAATAAGGTTTCCCATATGCTTTCACTATTATTTCTCTTGTAACTGGGAACATGCTGCCAGTACATTATCAGGAAATAAAAGCTACCCATCACTGCTGTAAATATTGCAAGGTGGGTGTTACAGAGCCGCTCTGTATTAAAGACCAGAAGGGATTTACTCTCACCCTTCAGGCAGCAGGTACATTTCAAAGCTCAGCAGCAAAAGGCAAAGCCTCAGACTAGTGACACCTTGTCATTTTTTTGCTTAATATAAGGAAACATTTTGAGTCAACGATACACACATTGATTTCAGGAGTTTAGGATGACACCAGAGGGAGGTTTAGACATTTTCAAAGATCAGGATCTCGGCTGGGACTTGGATGTAAAATTACCTATGCTCAACTTACTCTTTGTCTCTCCTTCCAAGATTTCGTGAGGGCTGGGGTGAGAGGAAACTCCCTTCTCTTCCCTCCTGTGTTGATAGTTGATACGCAGTGGACTAAGCCATAGTGGGAAAAGAAACTGTCTTTAAAAAAAGGGTGTTTATTACTCTTTTACTGTTATGGTTATGGTTTACACTGGGGGCATGGCCAACAAGCCCCTGTATATTGCACTGGGCATTCTGCGAAGGCAATACAAAGTCCATCCATTGACATGAGGGTACAACAGGGCAGCGCAGTGCTGGCTGGACACCATTTGAGTGCTCGCCAGGCTAGAGTAAAATCACTTTAAACTCTTTAACTGACTAAATACGTTGGGGGGGAAATTCTGGCTGAATCATGTACTTTCATAAGTCCTTGTCTTCGCTTTCCTGCGCTGCTATGTTGGACAATATTCTGTGCTATGCTAGTATAAGAGGATGAGCTTGTAAATGTGAAAAGCTACTGTTCATCGCGGTGTATATATAGACACAGGTATGTGCCTGTAGATCTACATATACGCAAAAGGCTGGAAAGAGCTCACTGTAGGACAGTTAAAACCAATCTTCTAATATTCTTCTGCCATTAAACTGATCAAATCCAGCTGAGATTCGTCATATAGAAATATCCTGGGTTTAATAATTTCAGTGGCTGGTTGCTGGTGCTATAGCCTCAGCTAGCAAAGGTTTGAGGTGTGCTAAACGCCAGCAGCGGAGAGAGGGGGCAAAGAAGGGGGAATGCAGAGCCCATTCCTTGAGGAATAAGGAAGCTTTCCCACAGTGAAAAAATACCACCTATCTTTTAGCTATTTCTTATCTTACAGTTGCAAATTCTTTTCCGGATTTGAAGGTACACCTTGTCAAACAATCTCATTTGAGTAGCAGAGCACTAGCCAAGTAAAACCTATCAGAACAATCCAGTATTTATGATTTTTAAACATCTATTCCCATACAAAATCAAACTATGGCACTCCTCTACAGCTAGGAGAGTAATAGAACCTCTCACTTCAGAAATGAGTGGAAATTTAGTGTAACACCTATAATTAAAAAGTTGATACTTTGCTGAATATGTTTTTCTCAGTTTAACAATCCTAAGTTAAATGGATTCATACTTTACACTGCAAGTAGCTACACAGTTTTCAATGGGAATATTTAGAGAGAAAAGTACGACCAAAAGCAGTTAGATTTAAAAGTTAAGTGGCTCAGTAATCCAGTTTCTGCCTGCCACCAAAATGCATGTGAATGGCTTTGAACAAGGAATATTTTTTTAAGAAAAAACCAAAAACAAACATCCCCCCAACCTTTCTGTGCATTTTTTTGTTTTCTGAGATAATACTATGCAAACATTTAAGATGCTGGTGAGCTTAGCTTTCTTCACTGTTCCTGAGTGCTAGAAACTTATTCACCACAAAGATTTACAGCTGGTGTTCTCATATATGTGAGAACAGAGAAAAAAACAAAAATTTCAACTATTGTGAGTCTTACGAAAGGATCACAAATATTAGAAAAACTGATTTTTCACTGTATCGTTATTGTCATCAGACATTACTATGCTTGGAAGACTTACCCTTCTTCTAGGGTGTGGGCTGAATCTTTCACCAAAAATTATTCCTTGTGGAAGGCTCTATATACCACGGGAACGTATTCCATACAAATGATAAGTAGTGGAAAAGTACAAGAAATTTCAAAATTATGTTCCTATTCTCTTCCAAGCAGCCAGGAAAACATGTCGTAAAACACATCAGTAAACACTCTCTGATTAAAAAATGCTTGCTAGAAATGTTTACTCTCCCTTCCAAATAATTCACTTTGTGTACTTATGGCACAGCATTCGTCCTATGTAATTTGCAAAACCAGGGAAGAGGAGCTTGAAGAGAGCACAAGCATACCTTTCTAACAGGAAATACTTTACAGATGCACAATGCTTGGGGAAATTCAATGCATTCCAATACCAAAAAAGGTTGTTCGTCAGAAGCAGCTTTAGAAGCCCTTGAGACAAGTCAGCCCTGTCACGAATGATTTAGCAGTATCTAGAAAGGGATGAGCTCCATCAGACGGTAGGCAATTCACCCAAAACCTCTTTTTCTCTCTCGTGGCTGAAATTCCCTGCCAGGCCTCCCACTAATGGGCCGAGGAAGCAGCTACTGTCCTCGCTTAGGGTCTTTTCCAGAGCCTGGCGAGCCAGCCAGTCTTCTTCCCTTCTGAGGGGGCTTGGGACAGGCTGGCTTGCCGTGAGCTCCTACACAAGGTTAAGCTGGGAAGGCCAGCGGGGACCACTGGGATAATTTGGTGTGGCATCCTAAATAACACAGGGCATAGAAACTCATCCAGCAATCTGGGCATCCAGCTTCATCTGTCACAACCAGCAGAAGCCTGGACTTAGCTGCCGCCCCTGGATCTGCCTTGGGTTGTGGTGCCAGGTAGAAGGGTTCCATGTTATCAGAAATTTGCTTCCTAGGAAGCCACTGGAAGGGCTGAAAGACATCATACATTTCGACAAATACATCGTACCACTTCAATTTCTCAAGGGCGTAAGTTTGAGTTTTTTTCAAGTCTCTAATCTAGAGTGGTCTGAAGGGCAGTACTTCAGTTTTATTCTGAGTATAATTTTCTGGTTTTTTAGAAAGGTGTGGTGATACTTTTTAACCACACATCTATGACCTGAAGCATTTCCTCTGCCTCTTATAGAGATTTGTTTTCAATTTTACCTAATATTACTTAGTTTTATGAAAAACTAACCTACCAGAGCCTCTGAAGTGGTTGATTTCCAATTTGTCAGCCTCATTTGGTGATGTGGCTTGACTCTATTGGAGAACATACTGGTCTTTGATGTTTCTATTCAAGAGAATTGAGCAGAAACTTACCATGGCCATTGACATTTTGCTTTGCATCTTCCAGCTTCTTCTTCTGGACAACTTACTATGCTGTCTTCAAGCTGGGAAGCATAATAAAGCAGTGGTAAGCAGGAGGCTTTTCTTGGATGGAGGGATTTTGAACATGTCCTCGAGGACAAAACAGGCTTTATCTCCCTCTACTTTAAACTTGAAGGACATAGGGGTGGCAGAAGCAGTCTGACCTCTGGTAAAAGAGATGAGTGTGGTGTAAAGCACGAACATTTGCCTTGCAGTTCGCTTCTCATTTTGCAGAAACTTCCAATTCCAGTTAACAAACACGATCAAAACACTGAAGTGAACTCCCTAGATAATGCAAGACAGCATCATGAAGAAGGAAAAAGGGTCAGAAAAGTTAAGCTCTGCTAGACAAGTATCAAACATCTCAAAAACATTAAAAACCAACACTTAATCCTAATGATTTTTAAACAGCTCCTTACCTGTCAAGATTTTGCAAACTCCAGTTTTCAGAATAACTGATGAAAACATGGAAGTCTCCATAGCTCCACCAGGAAAAGCTGGGTGATAGGAGTTTCCTAGCAAGCCATCCTTTTATTCAAGAACAACGAAAAATGTTACGCTGGCATAGACTTCTGTGAGCATACTCAATTTTAGAGACTCCATTGCTAGCACAGGTACACTTTTTACAGACTGCAGCCAGATGTCTAATTGCAATCCACTGAGGATAAAAAGGAACCTATAAAAGTAACAGATCAATTAAATACAGTTTGGACTTTCTGTAAAACAGAAGCATTCCTAGATCATTGGAAGTAAATGCAAAGGAGACTGTGTGGCGTGGGTATGTTACCTGTAACTCAGTTGAGAAATATTCCACAATAATTTAAAAGACAGCCCTTTCTCAATCTTAGGGCATTTTTTACTTTGCCCAAAAGAATACCAGAAAACGGTTTTATCGCTTTGCTGCAAGGTATGCTCTCACTTACAGTACAACTAAGTGCGACTTTTTCTACCTATTCAGGTTCTACCTTCCTCTCTGCCATGCACAGTGAAATAGATGGGCAAGGCTAGTCAGGGAAAGGACAACGATTGCCATCTGTCTTCTTGCTTCCACCTATTTCCAAAGCTCCTGGGGGCACTTCAGCACAGCCATTGGTGTTTATGGAGTCCACAGGGACTTGGGGTTTTGTAGCTGCTGGCAGAAGGCAGAAGTCCTGTGCCCACCCCGGCAGCCACTCTGTGCTGCCCAGGGAAGTGGTTGCATCCCCATCTCTGGAGATACTTGAAAGACGTGTAGACGTGGCATTTAGGGACATGGTTTAGTGGTGGACTTGGCAGCGTTAGGTTAATGGTTGGACTGGATGATCTTAAGGGTCTTTTCCAACCTAAATGATTCTATGATGCTTCTCCGTATGCCATTAACTTAGACTCCCTGGGTTTTGATTTTTTCAGAGAGGGTGGGCAATGGACAGATTTGCAAACGGGAGAAAAATAACAGACCACAGACACAGCTGATGTATAGGTGCTAGAAGTGATGTGAAAGGTATATAGAAATCATCTGAGTGAATGATTTGACATTCCCATTATGTACTTTAGAAGGGGTTATAAAGAAAAATAGCAATTAATGCTAAGAAAGACAACAAAATTGGAAAAGTCTGCACACTGAGTATATGAGTTTAAAAATATGTTTACAGACAAGAAAATGCTGAGAAGAGCCATGTTTCTGCTCTGTCTTTCTGCATTTGGATGTTTTGGAGGTTGCCATTTTTTACAACTGACAGCAGGAACAGAGGAATTAGTAACTGCTGTGGTTTCCTTCTTCCCGTCCCAGTCCAAAAGATTTAGAAGCTCTTCATTTAAACATATAGAGGTACCCTCTTAAAGCCACTAGTTATATCCATCATCACACAAACACGCCCATTCTGGAAACTGAAGGACAGACCTGAATTTTTAATATACCACCTGTGATCCAATCTCTCCTTTGTGATTGAATGTATATTTTTAAAAAAGCTTAATTGCACCACAAAACATATACATCGGTTAGTTTTTAAGCAATAAATTTAAAGTAGAAATTTGAGATTGCTGGTAGGAGTTCAGAATTTTGAGATAAATGTCCATGATGAGAATTTTAAGGAATTCTTATTTTTATGACAAGGTTACCCAAGTAAATTATTTCCAAGGGCAGTAAAGGAACAGAAAACCACTGTGATTAAACCTTAGTACATGCAAATCCATAAATTAAAGAAGGTAAATAAGGTAGCCTCCATTAGTCCAGCTGTTAAATAATTTATAACAACTGAGTGCCCACCTTAACAGATTGGGGGAGTTGTGTTGTTGGGGATTTTTTTGCTTAAAGAAGCAATACTGAACAAACAAGAAACAAGAGGAAGAAAGACAGCATATACAAATAAAAGAAAATGCAGTTGTTAATGTTACTTGTCCTTTACTATAGATTTGTATTGTACCAAAGAAGGGGAGACTTTGATCTTTTTTTGACATGGCCCAAACATTACTTGAGAGGAATTTTAAAAATCAGTCTCCGTATTTTACTATTAGTGACATGCAGCACAATGACTGACACCAATACAGTTTGCTGCAACAGGATCACAATCGCTGAACATAAATTTTTTATTAACACACTTTTTTCAATCTTGATGTTGTCCCTCTAAAGCCTCGAGATGTTTTTCCCGTTCATTACTTATTTTAGGTTTTTTTCTGGTGACTGAACAGAGCTGGATGATGGTTCTGCCTCTACCTTTCTGGCGTCTCTCATGCGAGCACTTCAACAGAATTACAGACAGACAAACACCGTCTGCTTCACGTAGATGCGGATACAGGGCAAGATGCAAGAAGCATCTCTTCTTTCCTTGTGCTGGCCAAGCAGCACTGCAGAGAGCAAGGGAGCTGGGGCTTTTCGCTCTTTAGAGACCACACAGCCTCTGAAAAGAGTAGAAAACAGCGGAAAACAGCGTAAGGTTGTTCTTGGTGCTCCCCAGGCAGCAGCCAACAAAATTATCAGACTGCAAAGAGAAACAGCCTTCGTCTCCGTGAAGGGTTGGGACATTTGTCTTGGCATGGGAAAGGCTCTCATGGCACACTACGCAGTGGGGCTGGCCACCTCCATGCTGGGGAAACCAGCTCCTTCTCCAAACTCTCATTCCCAGCCTGCATCGGGTGCAGGCTAAGGGCAGGAGAAACCAGCTTAGCAACGGGGCAGCAATCTGCAGCTGAGATCTGCCGTAAACTCAAAGTCTGAGGTGGGAGAGTATGGGACCTCAGTTCAGAGGTAGATCCAGACACAAGACGAATAAACCATTATGTCCAAAGGGGGGAAGGAACCAGCAGAGAAAGCTGCCGACTCAACCTGTTTTTCAGACGAGCATCTCTTAATGAGGGGCTGCCTTTACTGACTCTGCTTAGAGGCAACAAAACCATTGCAGCTGAACGGATTAGAAGAGAGAGATCATGGGGAAATCTCACATTTCAGCATATTTTCCAGCATGGTCTGCAACAACAGGAGGGGGAAAGGTTGATGGGCATCATGTAGATTCTTCAGTGCCTTCCCAGAAAGCTGAGCTATTACTACAGCTGTTAAATTCTGGCTCAAATGATAAACAGTTAGTTGCAATGTTGCTAATGCTGATATTGCTGTCACTTTACAAACAAGGAAGAAGGGCCATGCCCTTGCAAGGACACTGTACCTGACTTGTAATCTCATGCAGAGAGCAAAATACTTACCACAGTTTTCCACTGAGTGGGCAGGTGGCCTGGGAGAAGATGGGAGAGCTATATAAATTAGACTAAGCATTCATGATCATGTTGTTTGTTTTAAAAACTGGACCAAAAATCTTTCATCTACAGTTGGCAGATTACCTCCTCCCAATTCCGAAGCCTGAACAACCTTTCTTCAAGAGACTCCTTTGCTGAAAATGCTGAAGCTTTTGAAAAATCAGAATTGATAAGGAATAAGCTCTAAGCCCCTTCACCGCCCTGCTGAAAGTGCCACCGGCTTCTGTCCCTGCTGCATGCAACCTGCAGGGAAGAAGCTTGGTCGGCAGCTGGGCTGGTGCCAGCAGGTTGTCCCGCTGCCGCAGCCACGGGGAATCACCACCCCTTCTCAGCTTGGGCACGTGCTGGTTTTTCCCTTTCCAGGATTTGTCAGCAGATTTGGTTAGTATTCCGAAAAAATCCTTCAGAATCAGTAGTGATTTATATTGAAGACACTCAGTCATTTCCCAAAGAGGCTGTAAATCTTTTCAGTGGTTAACACTGACACAGAACAGCAATCCCTGCTAGCGGGTAACCACCGCAGCGATACCCTGCTCCAATGGTACCAGGAGCCGGTCCCGTGGCTGATCACTGCCATGCCTAATGCCTTTGTCCTTCCCCAGCCAGGTAATGCTGGAGAATTGGAAACAACTGCATTTACTTATCCACGTGGTCCTGGTTAAAGTAGACCCTGGTTTTGATTAATGCTCTTTTTTTTAATTTATACTTTTTGCCCTGATAGACTGTCCCCTTGCTCTTCATTTGAGCTTTTTGTTGCTCGGTCTTCTAACAAGTACAAGATGGATAGCTATGATTCCTTCTTCCAAGAAGACAGACTGAACAATTGCCGTGGCTATTTATTCGCCTGCACCCGCACACGTGCAGTTGGCCAAGGTGCTCTCTCGCTGCCGGGATATCTGTGTCACTATCGTAGCATCATCTCCCCTAGAATACTTAATCAAAAACCACCTTCTGAGTTCTCAAGTGATGTTATTAGCCAGTTAGCCATGAGTAGCTAGTAAATGTGGTGCAGTATCCCCCCATTCATCCCGTTTCACTAAATCTAGCTGAACTTTTACTGGAACAGATGCATTCCTCTGTGCTGAATTAAATGCAGTTAGAGTCCTGACAGTTTTCTGACTTTAGGACAGAGTTACGAAATAGCAGCAGAAGTAGATCTGATAGACTAGGTATTCCACTCATAAAGGAAAAAATAAATTCTTCTGTTTGCAACAAACATATTACATATGAGTGCATAACATGACTTTTTTCTTACTTCAAATAAACCCACATATCCTCTCAGACCTCACACTAAGACAGCTACCCAAGGGAAATGCTGAACAGACTCAAGTAATAGCTCTATAATAAAAAATAGATGTGCAGACAGAGCTGGCTGTGTTCAGCACCATCAGAGACCTTCCTATTAATTATTTACATGGCACTATAGATTAGCATAGTACTTCACCGAAATAAATACAAAAAGAAGTGACGTCCCATACCTCAGGAAGGCAGGGCAATGGCCAAAGCCCTGCTTGCCTCGCTGACTGTGGCGAGCGGTCTGCAGCCAGCACTGGGTATTAACACCAGCTGTATAATGCACTGGGTGAAAAGTGTAAATGTAAATCTGTGAGGGCTGACAGTTGCCCATCGATCCGGGGCCTGGTTAAGAGCTATTAAAATTAGTTTGGGCATAGGGTAAGTAGTATGAGTGATTTCAAAATCCCATTAAGGATTTGACTAACTTTAGCCCCTAAACTCCTTTCAAAATCTAGCCAGTAAGTCAATAATGTGGATTCTTGATAATACCTACACTATAGTATCAAAGAATTTTCTGTTAAAATTCTGTTATAAGCATGTGAAGTGGGCCAAAATCCTCACCACACAGAAATCAATGACTCAGCTTCACAGGATTTATAAATTCTTGACTGAACTGTGTTTCAAGAAGGGCAGCTACAGCTGGATTGGTTATCCTCCTTATGGCAGAAATCTGTGCTCCAAACCAAAAGCTAAAACTAAGGAACCTGGAGTCCTGGTCTTGCAGTGACCCTGTCAGTGATGCCAGGCTAGGCGTCACTTTTTTTTAAATCCAGTTTTCCTGTCAGAAAAACAGTGACTAGCCATTTCACACCATCCTTATGATGGTTACTGTGATTATTACTATTTCATGGTAGTCCTATGAAGACTGCATTGGCTTTGAAGAGTGTCAAGACCACATGAGGCATTGCCAGATTTTTTCCTAGCATAGATTTCAGGGAGGAAGCAAGAGTGGGAAGAGGCAATCAAAAATCGCATCCTGACAGCAGCTGCTTGCAGTGGAAACATTGCAGAAAGTATTCTATGCTTTTTTCTCTCCACATTTTCAGCTGGAAATCAAGAGCAAAACTACTACTTTGTAGTCCTCCAACTTTCCACAGACCACCAGGAAATTGCTGTACAGAACAGCTTGGGAATGAACCTCAGGGCTATATAACTACAAAAGCATTAAGGACAGATATTAGGGACAAAAATGAATAAATGCATTAAAAGACTTCTTGCTACTAATAATAAGTATGTACCATACAAGCCTGAGAAAACTGTCTTGAAGTGGAAAATACTGGGAAAATTTTCATCAAATCTTAAAATAATTTTGGTTAGAAGGAATTTGTGGAGGTGATCTAGTCTAAGCCCCTGCTCAAAGCAAAGGTAACTTCAAAGTTAGATCAGATCATATCTCAAAGGGCAGAGATTCCCCAGCTTCTCTGGGCAACCTGTCCCAGGCAAAAATCCTGTTTACTAGGCAGTGTATATAACTATCACGTATAGAAAGCTTTAATGTAAAGAATGTCTACATTTATATATTTGCACATATATGTATCTACAGTACATATAAAAATAGTAATATGCATATAGTGAGCATATATATATTTTATGCACAGACACATGAAAGAAAGAAAAAAAACCCACCTGCAGCAGTGGAATCACTACCCAGCACTAGGATCCATTCCCAAATGTATGACTTTGGGTAATGGCTAGTTAGCCCATTTTTGACAAAGTTCTCAGTCATATCCCTTAGATGGTAACGCAGCAACGTAACCTTGGCCACGTACCCTGGGATGCCAGACAGTGGCACATCCTCCCGCACCAGAAACGCTTCCTAAAATGAGTCTGCGGAAATAAAATAATTCATTATGACAACAAATTATAGCTACACTGAAAAGCAGAAATATCTAACGTCCCTTTCTTCCCTTAACCTCCTTCCAAACTGCGTGAAGAACTGTATCCTTTCTCATCCGCCCTCCACATTGTGCAGTCCTCATGGACAGGCTATGTAGTAACTCGGGATGGTGTTTCCATGGGCAACTCTACCTAATGGAGTGCCCCATAGGTTAGGGACCCTCGGCACCATGACCACAGAGATCCCTGCCACAGAGACAGGAACCTCCAAGATCTTGAGTTTCTGATAGTTCCCAAAATTCACATTCACAATATTGCCTCTGGAAGGCCACATGTGTGACAAGGAGCCCAAATAAAACGTTGGGCTTACTGTTCCACTTCGGGGTAATGTTGAGTCCTGCAAATCTTGGATCGCTCCTAGGCTTCTCCTGGTGCTCTCAGACATGTTCAGCAACTTCTGGGAAGGTCCCCGAAACACCTGCAAAAGTCAGGACTTTTGCTCAGTTTTGCAGAAATAACGTTTAGAGCTGTTATAAGGACATTTTGACAATTTGTGTTCATGCTAAACAATGTCTGTGTTTCACAAACTGTTAGGATTTTCCTTCAAAACCAGCGTGTAAGTTTTCACCAGCTGTCTCTTCTTTCCCAAATACCCTTCCTGTCTTTAACACTGCGATGTGAGCAGCTTCTCGAAAGAGGCACACAAACCAATGTTTGTTAGCCTGCCTTTAAGATGGTGACCAACAATAAAATGGACAAAGGACAAGGATCTGTGTATTAATTCCTATAATTAATCCTTTTTTCAGTTTGACTAAAGTTTCCACTCTGTCTTTTCAAAGAAAGGTATCACCAATCCCCTTAACGTGCATTTGCACACAGACGAACACATGGTTGCATATACCTCTGTCTCACTACAAACAGCTTGATCACATTTGCCTCACTTTCCCCATAAGAAATATTAGTTTTTGTTGGCTCAATTAATCTGGCATCTGTCCTCTGCACCCTATAAATCATTGGACATGCAAAGAAGGGCTCATGCTTCAGCAGTTTTATTGATCCACACAGACCTCTGGTTTAGGAGTAAAGCCTCTTTAATTACTTTGGCTGACTTTCAGGTTTGGGGTTTTTTTTCCCAATGTCTTGGGAAGACTAGTACCACGTTTTAGCCTTGTTATCACTTAGCTTAGATTTGGAGTTTTGGTCCCCCGAGAAACACCTTCTACCTCACCCTGGCCTGCCCATGCTTGGCATCAAAATCAGGAAAAGTCTTTCTTTTACCTTCTCTAAGGATTTCATAACCTCTACACTTTTCTTAGCCAGAGGTGTTTTGACCTTTAATTAAAAGGAAAATTTGTTGTCTTCCATTCAGATGGCAGCAAATAATGAACTCATTAAAATGAGGTTAGTGTTCAGGCCTTAGAGCAGTAAGAGCCGAAGTCTCATTAGCAGCTAACAATCCAGAACATAGCACATAAATAAACCTAATATGGCAGAGCAAAATGCCTTGGTGCATTAAATTTGAGCAGAATCAAATGTTTACAGTCAATGATGTCTGGGGCATGGAGTTTTAATGTACTTAATAAAGGAAAGCAAATTACTTCCTATTAGGCATGAAATGTTACTGCAGAAATTGCCCCAAAAAGTTTATTATGTAAATGGAGAATAGAGTTATAATTAACAAGGACATAGCAGGAAAATATCACTTCTTCTTAATAGATGCACCAATTATGAAGAATAAAGACACAGCAACTTCAAATCTACAAAAGGTAATTATATGGATTAATGTAAAAGACTGCCGAATGTAAATGCAATATAAAGAAGAAACTTTATCTTGTGGATGTCACAGAGAGGAGCCTCATTGATAAAGCAAAGAATCAATTAATAAAATGAAACCTAGGAGTTTTGAGAAATTCCAGGAAATAAGGTTTTGTATTTGAAAGACCAGCTTGGATTACCTTAAAAAACAAAAAAAAAAAACCAAAACCAAAACAATGCACTTGCTTAGCCTGGCAATGAGGCATGCCTGCTTGTCCATGTGCAGGTGTGCTCCACGGTTCTTTCCTTGGAGAACGATAATTATTTAGCATGATCTATTCAACTGTCCAAAAATAAAACAACATTGAGTTCCAGCTGTTGCTTTACCACACCCCTACAAGTTCAATGGGGAATGCTAATTGTATTTTCACATGCAAGTAGATTTGCTCCACATACAGCTCTTTTAAGCCCCAGTACTCAGAGGGAAAAAAAAGGCAATCCCACTCACTCTGAGGAAAAGACACACACTGGCAGATTGAACTTAAATACTGCGGTCAGATGAAATATCCAGGAGAAAAACCTTCTCTACAAAAGAAGATTTGTCATGCTTTTTCTTTTTTTTTTAAATCCACATTCCTCTACATGAATTTCCTTTCTGCTGAAGTTGTGGGAAGTGCCTACCATTTCTCCCCCCGTGAAGGCAGCGAAGTCCCCAGGTCAGCATGCAATGGGGACGGGTAAGCCCACAGGGAAGGAGGGCTGCCATGAGAAGCCGGGGACACCGTGGCAGAACCAGGCGGAGTGTGAATAGCTGTGTTTGCACCTGCCCTTGGCTGGGATTTCCAGCCGTTAAAATTCAATAGCCCTTCTCCATCCTGCAAAACCCTTCGCAATAAAATAGACACCTCCAGCCTCGCGGCAAGGCTGCGCGAGTCCCAGAAAGGTTTCTGTCACTGGGTGCCAGGGATGCACAGCTCCTTCACCCTGCACCGTCCGAGAGCTGGAGAGCCAGAGGACTGCCCGAAAAACGCTGTTGGCAGCTATCCTCACAAACGGGCGAAGAAGCAGGGGGTTCACCCCCCAGGAGAGCGCAAGAAGGGTGGTGGAAGAAAGTTGCCTGTCCTTCTGCCACGGTGCTTTTCTATGCTGCCTGCTGTTAAGGTCTGTACCTACAGGAGACAAAAGTTCTCATTATTTACTGTGCAAAATTACCGGTGAAGGCAGTGCGAGTCATTAGCAATTTTGTTTGAATATATATTTATTAAAAATAGGGAAGGCAGGCCCAAATCACCTAAACAGAAATTGGTTTTTTTATAGTCACGATATGGAAGATGTTAACCCCACCTCTACAAACAGGCAAGGAGTGACAAAATAAGTTTGGACTGACTTAGCTGACAGTTTCTTCTTACTATTAAAATCAGGTGGGGGTCACAAAAATTAAGTTTAGCTGCATATAATATAAATTAATATGCATGTATGGAAATTGCAATAAAAAAAGTCTTTAGGACCAAGCCAAATCTAGTTTGAGTGACAGATTTGCCCTTTAGACAGAGAAAAATGCTTGACACACAGCAGGTTACAGGATTTACATCTTAATCCTTGCTCTGTGTTTTTAATGAGACCTCACTCATCTGGAAGGCTTCTGCTTATCCTGCAGTGCTATCATCTTATTGAGACATGAGTGTGAGGGGAATCAGAGGGAAAAACTGAAGTGATATAATGATGTTTGTTTCCTGTACCGTCTTACACTATATGTTAAGTGATAATCATTTCTCAAGATGTTCTTTCCGCAAAGGAAAATGGAATTGATTTTGCTCAGCCCATCAGTCTTTCTCAACATATGTAAAATGCTCTAGATAGCTTAGAAAATAATGTTCTAAAATATAATGACTCAGAGTCTATGCTTGTGACTTTAATGGCGTCAATTTAGTGTCAGTTTTTACCAACTGGAGATTTTCCTCAATGTCTTAGCTAACAGTGGTGTCAATCTCTGAGGTTTTACATTTTAGCGAACATTTAGTTGTTATGTATTATGTAACTATAGTCCCACATGTGAAATTGTCACAGGATCGAAATAACCAACTTATTAAATGTCTGGCAAGATAGGCTGGAAACCATGCTGCTATCTTAATATTTAATGCTAAAGCACAAGATTTACTGTCATTAGACTACTTTATTTCCTTTAGCAAGGAAAGGAATTTGCTTGGTAACGGTGTAGCCGATAACCACTATCTTTGTTTTACATCTTCCTTAACACACAATAAATGTTTCTATTTAAAAAATGAAGGCAAATGCACACTGTCTGACAATCTTCTGTATTACACTCCCGAGCTGCCTGGCATCCGAACGATGTCTCTTTAGAAGACGGCTGTTAGCAAACAATGCTTCAGAAGAGGCTTGCGCTCCAACATGCACCGTGCCCAAATATCTGTGTAATTAGGAGGGAGTCAGTACCTTGAAGAAGTTAATGTCCTATCAGCAAATGCTGACAATAGCTGACAGCACCTCCCAACCCATTGCAATGCAAAGGAAATATGACATCATGAGACCACAGAAACCTGACCTGCTTAGTTCAGCTCTGCTCTGGACTAGGACTGCACAGGCCATGGGTGTGCATCTCAGCTGCTTAAAACCTGGTTTCATCATTTACGCTGGACTGGCGATACTTTTGGTTTGTGGTCACAAGTAGAGCTAGTTGTTGTCATTGTTTTTTAAATTAGACCAGAGGGTTGAGCAAAAAGGTGAAACTGTTTTCCTGTAATGTTAAGTGAAACTACTAATGACCATAAAAAACTGTAATTTTTTCAAATGAAAGGAAACATTAGCTGGACTTGGACTGCATGTAAAACACTGCATTCATTTTGTCTTTGAACTGTGCAAGAATATGAACATTAGATCAATAGAAATGTTATTAATAGATAATGGGAAAAGTTCTCAAGAGACACATAAGAGAGATGCAGAAGATTGATGAAAATAGAGCTTGTAACCCATGCAACATTGGCAAGGCCAATACGGAGGAAAATGCACTATCCATTTCACATATGTAGCACGTCCAAATTACATGGGTTCATGATTGAAAGTGGACAGATATCTGTGCAGCAAGGACTATATTTAGAAGCAAGGCAGAGTTAACAACTAACAGTAGATGTAGATAGCTCATGCAGGCTGAACCATTTTTTTTTCTCTAGTGGCTGGAAATATGTCCAAGAAGAAAATTGATAGGTGACCAATACTACACCTATTTCTTCTATAAGCATTACCCTTTTCCTCCCTTTCATTTAGATTGGTCTTATCTTTTGCTTGGAGGAGAGAATAAAAATAAACAGGGATTTAATTTCTGACACAGACACTACTTGTACCATAGGTCAAAATTGGAGTTTTGCTCATTCACACTTAAGCCTGAATTTGGTATTCAGACACAATAAAAAATGTTTCTGCAGGTAAGTAAATCCCAGCGCCTCCACATCTGGATAGTGAGTAGTAGTCCAAATTTTACTTCGGGTTTTAAGCACATTTCATCAAGCTCCATTAATAGCCCAAAGCGTGAGTGACTTGGTGATTTAGTATATTGCTGCCTCTGAATGGCTGGATTCGAGTCCTGACATACGTCGCTGCAAACAAAGTATACCAAATGACAGAACCATCACCTACTTAGGTACTATTACTAGCATTGCTAGACCACCAAACTCTGATGGAACAAATTAAGTTCACTGTAATAGTCTCATAAAAAAGAATGAGCCCAAAATAAAAAGTGAAATATTTAACAGGATCTTCTTTTTTGTATCTCCTCAGATGGACACGACTTTTAAAATGAGGCATTCCAAAAATTAATATTCATTTTTCTAAATGCATGTTCATTTCTTATTTATTTCAGGCTTTACTAGAGACTCAAAATTTACTGCGCACTCAGGTTGCAAATTTTACCTTCAACCTTGGATTTTCAGGAAAATTTTACCACACAGGTAAGAAGGAACTTCATGCTCTCAGGTAGCTGCAGTTAAATAGGTAACAGCATTTTAAACCTAGCTTTAAACATGCCCCTGTAAAAATAACACGTTGACTCAGCGGAGCAGTGGGAAATACATGCTCCACCATTTTAGCATCCAGTGTCTAATTCAGTGTCCAAGGGGCAAAGGTACGCTACAGATGACCTTCTCAGGAACACATAGATACCCTTGGTGCTTTTCTGAAAGATGTGTGGTAGTAAATCTTAAGGTTATAAAGGAGGCGAAGTAGCTGCTAAGTTATCTATAACGTTACAGAAGACATACTAAGGTTTTTCCAGTATGATAGGTATGATGAAATATAAAAGATAGGAAAAATCATGTCCAGTAACCTCTGAAGAGGCAGAAGTGTTTGAATGGGATGCACAAGATTTTGTTATGACTGTAAAAGTAATCTATCTTAGTGGTCTGCAAATCAGGAGGGATGATAAAAGGAAAAAAAGATGAAAAGACATTTGTATTGAAACCCTACTGCTTTCACATTCTGTGCCATGACAAGTTGCACGCTTGCACTGTGTTTTTGTGGAAGATTAGGCACTTTTACATCTGCTCCTCCTCCTCATGACTCTTTCTCTCTTTTGCTCCATTTCTCCACAGCACAATGCCACTTTTTTAAATTGTTTTCCCCCTCCTCCTTTGCCTTCTCCTTAACACTTTGCTGTACCTACACTCAGGCTTCCTTCTGCTGCCACTGAGCCATGCTGCTCCCTAGTACTTCTAAGGCTAAAAAAACCACCAACCAAACCACACATATTCAGCAACTCACTTCAAAGGAGACACCTCCTGTCCTTCTCCTTTCCAAAGCCCATACCCTTCCCACCTTTGAAGACCAGCTCCAAAATCCTCAGCTGTCAACACCTGCAGGCACGTTTAGTGACACTCACCCAGTGATGCTAGGGAAGCCAAGAAGCTTATCTGGAGCAGAGGAGGCATTACAGCAGCAAGAGGATGGAAGGGTAAGTTTAAAAGCCAGGAACGATGTGGTCCCAGCTGTCACGGGCCACGAGGTAGCTGTAGAGTAAGGCAGGTGACCCCTCACTGCGTAGGTGTAGCAGTCCTCCCCTTTTCATTGCTGGTATTCGATGAGCATCACCAGACAGATGAGCTTACTCGAACCTTACGTGTCCGTTTCACCACCCATTAGGAGAGTACAGGGGTCCTTGGGAGAAGGGGAAACGAGGAAGCATTTGAGGGATGAGCAGAGGGAAGGAAATCAAAATTACGTATTTGTATCACTGTCACTTTCAGAGTCCAGGCTGGTTTCCCCTCATGCAAGCACATAATGCTAAGCAACTGCTGCCCAGGAAACCTTACAGGCTAAAGATATAGGCTGGAGAGCCTGAGAAAAATGAGAGGTAGAGAGAGATGGAATTACTTGCCCGGAGTCATATAACAAGCCAGTGGCAGACCTGTGATTAGAGAGCAACTTCGGAGACAGAACTTCAGTATTCTCCTCACTTCATCTTGACCTGCCTGTGTAGTTATTCCTTCTGGAGATTAATTGGACACACAGGTGATACAGCAAAATAAAGAAAAATAGCCCAAGGCTCTGAGCCACTCTAAAGATGCTGCCGGTTGCGGCCATCTACAGAGTAAAGCTGATATCCGTCATTATAGTGTCCACTGCAGAGAAAGGTAATTCAAGGAGGGCAGAGGTGGAGAAAGGTAGTTTATTATAAATACTCTGATGTACCAAATAGTGGCTGGCACAAAACATGCAGCCTTTCTACAAAAAATCAACCCCCTTACCTGCCAATACATTTTTATTTCATTCATCTCAATGGCTTCCATATTGTTGTCACAGGTTTTCTTGCCCAGCTGATATAATGCTGACCAATTTCAGCTTTGCTGCTGCTGTAGAGAGAGAAAATAGGAGAATGCGCATGTGTGCCTGTCCTCCTAAGGCTCTCAAGGCTTACAAAAATAGCACAGAACTACTTAATGAGTTGAAGCATGTCATTGCCTCCATTAAGAGACTTGCCGCTGCCTGTACTCAGCGATGCGTCTGAGTTTTTAAGTGAACACTTCATTTACAGGTTGGTGGTAGAGTTTTGTCATATCAGCTTAGTGGAAAGGTTTCAAAGTATCCTCCATGCAATGTACACTTTACTGACTCATTATAAATAAAACAAGGAAAGGTATTCTTTAATTACTGTAAATGTAGCTTGTTTACCCAGAAAGGCTTTTAGTGTCAGATATTCAACATGTTTTATTAATGCACTGCAACTGCTGTGCCTTATTGACTTCCTTAATGTGTGATTTTGCTCTCCTTTCCAAAACTTGGATCATTTTAAAACTACAGGAGGGAGATGAGCGTGGGAATGTGTTGGCAGATTAAACAGTTATACATTTTCATCAAAAGATGTTGCAGACATCTGTACTACGAATATGAATTCTAGTTGGTATGCCTGCGCACAAGTACAATAGCTGACACATCAACCTCACTGTTCATCATCTCACCACCACCATCATTCCCTTCTGTGGCACTGGTAAACTATGCACTGTAGACATAACCTTATTAGCAAAAAAATTATTAGACCCCATTAGTTATACTGTTTTAGCAAACACTTTCACTCGGTTCATGCTGTGGCAATAGAAATTAAGATGTTCTCAGGATTTGCATTTAAGATTTATAAGATTATTGAGAGCAACTTCAAACCTAGTTTCAGTTTTGAGCTCGAAAGAGACCTCTAAGTTATGGTTGTAGTTTTAAACTATGGGATTGTTTATTATGCTCAAACAAACTTTGAATTATGACTTACCTGTGTAAAGTGCATACTGCATCTCAAAACAGATATACGTTCACCTCCTTGATTGCAGGTCTACTGCATTTTTCAGATTTCACATTAATTTTAAAGAGAGAAAGTTACATAAAGAATGTTTTTGTACAAGAAAGTAAAACTTCAGAATCCCTTGGTGTGCCTTCAATACTCTGAATAAAGGATTGGGCAGAAATAGTTAAACAATATAAACACTCACCAAACACTCCATTAAACCTTCGCATAAGATTTTTTGGAAAAAATGCTACTTAAGAGTTTATAAAATCAAGCAACACTCTTTTTAAAGGCTTGTAAAGAAGATTATCCTCAAAAGCAAAACCACCACCAAATGTTAAACTCCCAATCTTTCTGTTTCAGCTCTGCCATTACAGGGTGGAGTTGTTTTTGTTTGAACTGATTTATCTTGTTGATTTCTGTTACGTTAAAAAGGTGCAAAGTTTGATTAGTTGTATCTAAATTTACAAAGACGTTAGTAGCAAAAAATAGGACTTTAAAATATAGTTCTTAATAATGAAATTATTTCAAGAACCATACTCTACTTGAAATGTTAATAAGGCACTAAATTATACTTTGACCTAAATCTTATGTCAAATGATTGTAGTTCTTTGTATATTTCAAATACCCACTTTTTCCTTTTTATCCCTACCTTCAGTTTTCTACCTCTGAGTTACCAAAGAGATCTTCAGTGGTTTCACAAACTCCTATCCCTCTCTATTCTGTCCTGTTTTGAAAGCCTATGTTAAGTTTCTTCTCCCAATCACATGTCCCTTGCATGTGCCTGGGTGACTGCAAGTGAACCACACGCCCCAAAAAACGAGAGAGCGGTCATTCAACAGATGCAGCATACAGAAGTTTTGCACGAAAGAGCAGTCATCGGTCCTTTCTTTTCAACAAGGAATTACCTAGAAAACAAGGTTGTTCTGTTCTTCCAGCAGCACTCCCATCAGCGGGAGCAACTTTCTAAGAACTTGCAGAGTGCTGCAAAGAGGGGAGTAAAGTGATCCAGTGACACCAGGAAAAAGTTTCAAAGTAATGCTCTCCTTGTGTAGTAGCATTCTTCAAAAAACTCTGCAGAAGTGAAAAATCAAAATAAAGAGCTGAAGTGCACGCACCGAACAGCCATCTCCGTATGTTCCTGTGTCATGCCACAAAAGTAAACGTGATCACATTCACGGAGCATTTTCTTCCAATGAGTTTTGCAAAACATCAAAAGACTTGTAAGAAGATAATATATCTACGTTTGTATCAGTAGACTGATTTTGACAATTATTTCTTTGACTGAAGCTAAATAAAAGCACTTAAATGGTAAAGGAACAAGAAGGAAGGCTGCTAATAAACTGAATGTTGTTGAGTACTTTGGAAGTGAAGTTACTGAAATGTAACTTTGCCTTTCCAATTTGCAAAAGCACTACAGACATATGTCTGCAGATGGTGGAAGCAGCATTGTATCATTTCTCAAACGGAAGGTTTTCTTTGTTATAACCACACATGCTTGCTTCTGCCCCAAGCAGATACTCTTCACTAACACAGGAGTTGTTATTGTTTTCACTTGAAGATTGAACCTGGCAGAAATTAAATACTGAACCATAGGAAACAACATTTGGAAGCCCTTAGCCATTACAGCTTCATGTTTTCCACCTAATCATATTTTGAGACTATTGCAAACCTGTTTCACACTTTATCAGAAATTATCAGCTTTCAATTTACCCAAGCTAATAATGAGGGCGGGGAGTTGGTGTTGGCCAGACTCTGGCGCACAGCTCTCTGTGAATCCACTTTGACCAGTTACAACTGTCCAGTGCCTGGCAGGACCAAAGCTGGTGGGTAAAAGTCCATCCAATCTCCAATCTTATGGAGAGCCTGATCTTCTAAATACTCCTAGTGCATTACATAGCACAACAATCAGCCCAAGAAAACTAATTCTTATTAGAATTACTGTCAGTTAACACTATGCCAGGAATAGAAAGGGATAGCTACCATCCATGGTAATTCATCTCACTCCTTTTGTGATATGGTAGAGCCTGTCTGCAGCACAGTGTGACACCCAGGCCAGGGACATAGGGTTTTATGGCAGCCTCTTCTGTGTTTAAAAAAAACAATTATTGGCATTCTCTGCTGTTGATTTTCTATTACCTTTTTTGTCTGTCTTTCTTTTGCAGGGACTGAAGAGGAAGATGAAGGTGATGACCTGCTGTTGAGATCTGTGGATGACTTTTGGTGGTTTCCCCATATGTGGAGTCATATGCAGCCTCACCTCTTCCATAATGAGTCATCACTGGTGGAACAGATGATCCTCAACAAAGAATTTGCAATAGTGAGTAAAAGTTCCCAAAGGTTCACTAGCATAGCTTTGAGCATTATAGCTATGCTTTCCAAGCTGTTTTTATGTTTATCTATATTATACATATATATTTACACAGAAATGCAAATAAGGAAGCAAGATTGGAAACTCAGCCCCAGAAAAGCCTTTCTGTGACTCAAACTTGGGCTGAATTTTGTTTTAGCCTTTTGCGCTGACACGGGCTTTCTGGAGAGGTAGAAGTCCTTCAATCAAGCAGCCTTGTGAGACCACAGGGACCAGAAGCAGTGAAATCTCAGCAGACATCAGCTGGCCTTTTAAGCTTTAGGAAGGGGTTTATACACAGGTTATCAGCTTCCTGAAGTCTAGTGCAAACGTCCTCAGTATGGGAGGGAGAAAGTTGCAGTGAACGCTAAATGTTGTGTATAGTTTGTGAGAAATCTTGAAGCTAATGAAGCAAATAAGTGAAGCTGCTGGATTTCACTGTGCTTTTTGTAGAGAACCTGCTTGAAAATATGCTTTTTACATAGCTGACCTGTTGCTAATATTTATAGAAAATGATGTTTCGGTTTTGCTCATTTTTGTGGTTAACTTACAAGAGCTATCCTCCTAGCATTGTCCAGAGCTCAGAGTGCTCGTTCTCCAAGGTCAGGTGGAAACCATTTATAGTCCTTTCAGGGTAATTCTACTTGCTTATTGAGCATGACAAAAACAACCTGAATTCTGTAAATGCTCACTTTGGAAAAAGACACTGTATGGTCTTTGACAAGGCATAGAAATGCCAACCAACCAAAACCACGGAAAAGAGCAGAGGGACACAGTGGGGCTTTCTCTGCTGCTCAGGGAACACAAATCTCAGCCCTTCGCAGCTCCGAAAGGCCAGCCAGCAGGCTGCCCCTTCCTCCCAGCCCTCACGTGAGCCAAGGCGTATCAGAAAACAGGCAGAGGCAGGTGCCTGAACAAGCAGTTGGAAGCAATTTATTCCCTTGTTTACAAAAGTATTTTCCTAACAACCTTTAAAGAAAACTCATTAAAAATGGCTTAACTGTTAACTCTTCTTGCCAGACTTCTCCCCTTCCCATCTCCTGCTTGGCAGGGTGTTAGCACAGAAGCATTTTGAATAACTTCCTTTCTACAGTTCTGCTTTACTGTCAGCCTTCATTCCTGGCATGGCCTGTGTGTGCCTTTTGCGTAGCCTGGCCCAGAGACCCAAGTATAGTTGATATTAAATGCAAGAGTAATTTTTTAAATAATCTTTATCTCAAAAATACATGGTCTGTTCACCTTTAAACCTATGGCGAAAATCTCCTAGTATTTTCAGAAAACAAAGTCCTCTAGGTCAAGCAACCTTTAGGAGTAAAATCTATAGCATAGCCTGAAAACAGGGCTTGTAATAAAATCTGTTTTCAACTTCAGCTACAGAAAGATAAAGCCCATGTCCCTGTCATTACTGAAGGGTAGAGACTCCTTAGGGTGCCTATAAATAAGGACCTGATGTCAGTGAAAGGCTGCTGTTATTATGGTTTTATTTCCTGCTAACATTTGGACAGGGGTTGTACCAACCTCTTAACCTTGAATCTATATGAGCTGTACAATTTACTTATGAGAACATTTCTTTTCAAAAGGCTTCCTGTGAAATCCTCTCTGTGGGAGAAATTTATCTTCCTGATATGACAACCTTCCTGATAGCTATCCGAGAGGTCCCAACCATGACTTCAGAGTAGTTTTGTATCCTCTCCTGCTTTCTCATCCTCAGCATCATGTCTTATTCGGGAAAGGAACTCCGTGTTCTGCAGCTGCATTTCTCTAAGTCCTCCAAAGTTAAAGCAAAGCCCTTTTCATTATTCTTCGACTTCACCGTGTGGATCCAAATTTAAATTAGAGATCCAGAACAACACATAGAAACCCTGTTTGCTGTTATACGTATTCTATTTGTGCTCTAATGTCCTTATTTCTTATTATACTCAGGGGAACACAGCTTGATGCTGATGCCATTTTCTCTCGCATTTCCCATTTTAAGCTGCAAGTAGAGATGACACTTTGTGTTAGTTTCTGCAAAGAAAGCTGCAGTGATTATTTGGAAGTATGATCACATTCATTCTTCACCTACTGTGGTATTTCTTCATTCATTTTTTTTTTAAACATGGGTAAGAAGGCAATGGGGTCTTCAAGATGGGAGAGCCCATCATTATGCCTGAGAAGAACAGTCAACGTTGCTTTAAGATCCCACATACCACCACAGAAATTCTGTTCATTAAGACCTGCTTGCTCCTCCTGGTTTTATCATTTTAGAAGAAAGGTAAAACAGATCACAGTGTCTGGAAACCTGCACGCAAATCCCATCACAGTCAGCTGTTTCTCCACGAAGTGAGTAGCAGGTTTGGGACTGACGTTTTCTCCCTGGAAAAGGAATGTCCTTGTCTTGACTAGTGTGTATTAAAGTCAAGTTGAATAAACACAAGGAAGTGCACCTGAAACAGTATTTCATGGATATTATTGCATGGAGCTATGAATGTACATAAGCATATTTTTATTGGCTCTTGTACTTACACTCTATGCATAATCTTAGGTTTGCAGGAGCTCACGTACACGTACAGTCTACTGAACACAGGCAAGAAATACAGGTGTTACAGCTGGCAACTAAATAAGAGCTCCTTCTGTTTTACTCTGATATATCCATATCTCATATGATGCTCTATAAAGTGGGGGCTTACAAATGCAGCCTGCCTCAAACGGCTGTATAAAAAAATAGATATAGAAATAGGGTATCTAAACAGTTTTGTATACGTACAACTAATTGCGTATCTAACTGCTTTGATTTCAGTACAGCTATGTATACCTCTCTATCTTAGTAGGGGCTTAGTAAAATCAACAGTGTTTAAAGGATTCCCTTAGGTGTGAATTGCTTGTGAATCAGGAGACTGCCTTTAACAACAGCCCTCAAATTATTATATTTTATTTGTCACTGAAATTTATCATTTCTACTGTTTCATGCCTAGGTGGCGAGACGAAAAGAATTTCTCACATCTTTCATAAATGTTATTGCCCCACTGCTCTGCATCTGGCAGACAGCATGGGAAGTTTTGGCTGACAAAATCCTTATCCACACATGCCTGAGCATTGGGCCCCACAGCTGACCCCATCCACAGCCCCATTCCCACAGGTCTCCCTGCCAAATCTCTTCTCAAGCAGTCCCAATATCCTTCACCTCAGAGGAACAAGAGCCAGAGATTTAACTCTGGTAAAATAAGTTGTAGACAACTCAGAACTTTGCTATCCCAATGTTGTCTTATTTACGTAAATGTGGATGGTATGTTTCAGAGCCTGGCTAAGGAAATGGCAAATGACATTTATTTTGATTATCAGTTGGGTTTGACAATCATATTTTCTGGGTTTTTTCTATCAGAGGATCCCAAAATCCATTAAAGGCACTAATGGATTAAGCCTTGGATTAAATTTTACAAACTGATAATATCTCAAGTATTATTATCCTTCTTTATTGGCAATGCAATTGATACACAAAGAGGTAAACAAATTGCGCAACAGAAGTCTCTGATAGTACGTATTCCAAAAATAAAACAAACCAATTTTTCACTGCCATCCTCTAATCACAAGATATCATTCCTCGCCCCTGCCTTTTGTACATCCTTATCTGACAAAACCAAGAATATATTTAAGTCAAAGACTGTAGCTCTATTTTTGTCCCTTGCTTTGTTTGCTCAGTGATTATTTTCTGTGCTCATTTGTGAACACATGTAGCAAAAGCACTGTAGAGATAGGGCAAAAACTATCATCAACTGTAAAAGGGTAGCTGTGATCTGATATGAAGAAGTGAGACACACACATATACAAAACGAACAACTCAATTCAGAGATACACATACACAAAGCAAACAAATTAATGCAGAGCCTGTCTAACACTCCTTGGCTTCAATCTCCTGTTCATAAACCAACTACAGCTGCACATTAGCACTTCCTCTGCATAAAACTTTTGAGCTGCCCATACCATAAAGAAACAATGAGCTTTTCATATATCAATTAAATACCAAGACTATGAAGACCAGTGACCACATATAGAATGCAAAGTATCTTACAAGTGGTGAAAAGAGAGTCTAATTTGTCCCATTATTATCTGTAGTTAGTGTTGGGAAGGAGAGACCTACTAGAGATTGCCTCTAAAACTGTTCTGTAAGTGGTCTGCATACAGATGATAACATAGTCCTGTGCAGACAGGATGAGATTTATTCTGCCTGATTTTAAGGTCCTTCCAAAACAGTCCATCTTCATTAGTGCTTTTGTCCGTATCAGGAGTGTACTTTGACAGTGCATCTCTAAGACTATCTCTAATTTCTCAGCTTTATATAGTACCACACACATGCAGAGTCTATGCATTTCCTAGACATGTATAGCTTCCTCAGTGCTGGACTGCCTTTCTTCATTTCACATCCGCACAAACTTGAGATCTTAAATCCCGACCTCACCTCCGCCTCTTGGTAGTCCACTACAGTGAGAAGCATGCTTAGAACAGGAGTCATGGTGACATCTGGGAGACTCCTACGTATGACTGGTGAAAAGTTGGCTTTTCCCATGCCCCTATCAATTCTGGATCTGATGCCAACACTAGAAAACCCACTTCGTTAAAATGCCTCGTACTGTCTGCTTGGCGCACTGTATAGCCACAGGGCAAGGAAGCACACCATGGAGATGAAAAAACAACAGTGAACGCAAATACCAACATTCAGGGCCCCTATATCTCAGTAACAATCACCTCTCCTTCGCTGAACGGGCTTGTCTAGCTAGAGAGCTTTTAAACAGATTTTCGAAGGTTAGAATTGAACTAGAAGTAATAGAAGACTGAAATATTTATTCAACAAAAATTTTCCAGATATGTAACCCTTGAGAACAAAAATCATGTGTCCATAAAGGATAAAATGCAACAAAACATTTTTGTGAGTGTAGACAAGCAAGAAAGTAGCAAATTCGTTTACCAAATAAGAGAAACTTAAGAATTTTAAATTGGCATAGTAACATATAGTCTTACAGGAAATCTCACCCATGTGCAGCAATATTAGAAATGTATCCCAGTGCAAAGCTTATATAAATCTTTTAACTTTGGAAGGTAACATCTTAAGAAGTACTATGTTTACTCTATCACCTACTGTTGGACAAACTCAAAAGGTTTAGCAAACTTATCTGAGGTTGTATTGTTAGCTTTTTCATCTAGAAAAGTCTTTACACCAAAGGGAATCCTGTAGTTCAGCTGACTATGTGAAGAGATCTATGGTAGACATTAGATTTAATAAATTAAAATCAAAGGTTTCCTTTTTACTCTTTCCCTGACAATAGCCAATACTAGATGTTTCTGTAAAACAAAACACCATTGATCTTTAAGAACCAGAATGCCAGTCGTGTTATAATAGTTTTAGGTGTTGTTTCATTTTTTTATCACTGCATTTTAACAAGGACATGTAATATTCGGTGCAATCAAAAACTGGGGTTTTTCTGTTGGACAAATCCTGCTAATATAAATAGTCAATCTTCCATACGATGTTTTTTATTCAATTTTTATTCAAATTTCCAGCATCTGCTCACAGAAAAACTGCTATAGGAATGCAAACTTACTTGTTGAGAATATAGCTCCTTCTGGAGAGAGGTGCTCATTCTGTATTACCTGCCCTTTCTTTAGCAGAGGGGTTTTTTTGCGAACGCAGAATAAGCACACACAGCACACGCCGACTCATGGCAAACACAGCTCATTTCTGTACAAGTAGGGAGGTCAAAAGAGGTTAGGACTTTCAAGCAAATCTTCTCTTGCTTGAACGAAGCTGATAATTGAGCAAGATAAGCAGCCTCGGCAGATTGCTTCAGCCTTTCAGATCACCCGCAGAAGTACCTGTCCTACGCCTTGGCTCTGGGCAAGGTAACTTTGGAGGGTGCGCAGACAAGCCGGCCTGTACAGGCAGGACTACGAGTTTCCAATTCCCACCGCTTTGGCGCGGGTGCATCACCACAAGCGTGAGACAGAGATTCCCTGTGCTCTGCCGCACCAAGCGGCTGCCGCTGGCCAGATGTGCTGGCCGCACACAGGCATCGGAGAGAGGGTTATTTTGAGCTGGTGGTAGACTGATCCGCAGAGTGCATGCTCCCAGACCGCTCCACGATGCAAACCAATGCATGGGAAGTAGCAACAACTCAGGGAATTTTCTGCCAAAAATGCAATGACTGTTTTAATCATCTTCCCCATCTCACAGGTTATAACAGTGATTCTCCTTTAATATTAAATTCATCCACTGCTGCAGCTTCAGCTTACACTGTCATTTAAATTAGAATTGAAAGTCTCTTAATGTTAAAGTAAAATAAGAATACAAATTTAAGCTGCTCAAATTAATGGCTCTGGGGTCCCAGCTTAAGCGTGCAAAGGCATGTAAAGTTGCTGTTCTCAGTGTCAAAAAGGTCCAGAAAATTTCCAAACTACACAAACACAAGCTCAAAATTTTTGAACAAATTTTGAAATGAAAAAATCAATTGAAGTCCTGAATGTAAAGATAACCTAACAAAATCTTGTATGATAATGTTCCTTTGAGTATAGAAGGAAATATACTCACTACAGGCATCTCGCATTTTGCCCAATAGCTTAGATTCAAATGTATACTCCTCCTTTAAGACATTAGTTCTCAATCCCAGACAAAATCTAATAACGAAATGAGAGGAAAAAATGAAACAGAGCAACAGAGATCACTACAAGAGGACGCACACTATTTAATTTGCCCAAGTAAACTGAACATATAACTGATCAAAGAAAATCTGGTTATTTGTTAGTTGTTTCTTAAAGTCATATTGGGTATCTGAGTGACTGATGTGTACTTGCGTGATGAACTATATGGTAGCTTTTTATATGGAGAACTTGGGAAAAGCTGCCTTATTTTATTTGTGAATGTCAGATTACCATTTCACCGTTCTGTTGCTATCAGCAGCAAACAGTAAGTAGATAAACAGGATTTTGCATGTATTCATCCAGATACCTACTTTAGGACAGATCATTCGGAGCAGTATTCATTATCTAGCTCAGAACGCATTTGCCTTACATTTATGTGTCTGCATACTCCCTAACACAGGTTTGGTGAAAGTTTGTAGATTCAAGTTAGTACAGTATATTTAAGTTAACACAGTGTATTTGGCAGCGTGAGCATCATAAACTACTCATGGCCAGATTTTTCAGAAACCTTTAGACAATAGCTTTTTCCTTTATACATATTCATGGCAAAAAAAATAGAGAAAAGAGCAATTTAACACTTCTCATTATAGAACTGCTCCTCATTTCACCCTTAAACCGACTCAATCCTTTCAGGCAGGTAACAATATTAATAAGCAGAAATTACATTTTGCTATAGTAAATTACAAAAGTAGCGAGTTTGGGTTTCTTTTTTAATATCAGCCGGTAACCCAAGATCTTTACTGATAACCAATGGATAATTTTAAGTGGTCGCATTATATGGCGTATGAACAAGCGTTCCCTACAGATTTAACCTAATTTTTGTCAATGCACCAAAAACCTTTCTTTGCAAAGTACTTGAAGATGCTCAGCAGAACCTGCTGTTCCTGGAATTAAAGTAATCAACAGTTCTTGGATAATGTGGGCAAGAGGAAGGACAAAAAATAATTTTAAAAAGTATCTCACATTTTAGCCATTTCCCTCTGAACATCAATTTTATATGAACAGAAAACAGCTGATGTATCCTGTAGTACTGGGAGCAAAATTAATTCAGTAAACACCTGGAGTATGGAAAGGGATCTGGCGAGAGCCACAGCAGTGGAACACCCTTGCAACCTGGAGATACCATGGAAGAGTTGAACAGGGCTTTTACTGGACCTCCTGGTAATGAGACTCAGTAGGAGAAGAGGCAGAGCCCAGCTTTGCTTTCTGCCAGTAGCTGATGAAAAAACGCTGGATGTGTTTCTGAATAGTCATTCAAACCAGTGAAACTAATTACCTCTTTCTCACATGTACAGCTTACACTTCGTATAATTTGCTCTCTTTTAAATATATCCAGGTCTATAGATGTGGTTATCAGGCCTTGTCATCAGATCGGGTTTACAGACAACCCATGCTATGCTGGGAGCGGGGGGATGAGGAGCAGAACAAAGGCAGGAGAAAATCAGGAGTGAACGGAACACACCCAGCACACTTGCAGTTAAGCTTTTTCCTTAATTCCTTCTGCCTGCACATTAACTACCACACTGGGCCATCAGAAGATATTTTCAAGATAACCTATATATTATATTCATGCAAAAGCACATATTTCCTCATAGAAACGGAGCTGAATAAATATTTATGAAATGAAAAAGTTGTCCTTCAAAGTCCAGCTTTTTCTGCTACTACCTTAATACCATGGAAAATATAAGCAGATTGAGAAGCTATTGGGGATAATTTTTCTCCTAAATCAGGAAGGAATCTTGCTCGTAGTCCAGAAATAGGAAATAAAAATCCCACATATGTCACTGCAACAATTTTTTTCCATCTGTTTACTGCTGTTTGATAGCTTAGTAAATAAGCAGCATCAGCTTACCGGATTACCTTTAAAAAGAACCAAACAGGTAGGATGCATATTAAAATACACACAATCTGTAATGAACAGGCAGGCAAATCTATTCCATGTAACAGTAACGCAACATAATCCAAGAGGATTATTTATCACTCTGCAGTTATCAAACTGTAATTCCAGTTCCCCATATCTCTTCCCCATTTTTAGCTTGTGCCACATACAAATAGATACACGTTGGCCCAAGGAGAATGGCTTCTCCGACGCTGCCGTCTGCAGGAAAAATAAGCTTTGAATAATTACATGTTCTTTTCCTGTTCCTAAATGTATTCCTCCCTCTGCTGTGTGGCAGGAGCACGGCATACCGACTGGCATGGGGTACGCAGTGGCTCCGCACCACTCCGGAGTCTACCCGGTTCACATCCAGCTGTATGAGGCCTGGAAGAAGGTCTGGCGCATCCGAGTGACCAGCACAGAAGAATACCCACACCTGAAGCCTGCACGGTACAGAAGGGGCTTCATCCACAATGGCATCATGGTACACTGCATTTCCATGCTTCATAGCAATAGTACTTTTAGTGACTCAAAAGCATGCAATTTTTACCAAATGCTTCAAGTTTTACAG
The DNA here is from genome assembly GCA_025311575.1 of Elanoides forficatus. Classification (NCBI taxonomy): domain Eukaryota; kingdom Metazoa; phylum Chordata; class Aves; order Accipitriformes; family Accipitridae; genus Elanoides; species Elanoides forficatus. The sequence goes on along the minus strand of JAOBAS010000007.1, from coordinate 10,009,710 downwards.
AAATCATCAAAATTCTCTGTGATTGAGGCTTTGTAATGGTGCCAAAATAGTGCATTTGTTATGCAGCCAGTTTAAAAAAAAAATCCCACAAACTCAGGCAACTGCAAATGTAATCCTCAGAAACTAAATGTACTCATAGTCTCATCAACTATCAACTGAGTTATAAATGCATACTTTGAAATTCATTAAACTGCCTAAGACCTATGTTTCAAGCTCTGTTTCATCTTTATGCATAAAGGGATTAGAACTCCACCACCTGGGAAGGTGAGCAGGTGTAAGTCATCTCCTCCAGCAAGTATGACACTTCTCTGAGGCCAAGGTTTCATTCCAAGCTTTGTTTCTGAAACTCTGAGCCAGGTACAGGACACATGCCCTACTCCTCCAGACCATGTATTTGTGTGAGGAGAGAGAAGGATCTTCACATATACTCTTGAACTGTATGAAGGGCAGGATAGCATATAAAATTATTTGGCCTGTCTAAACTGGCCAGCAGCAACCCTATAGATAGGTGAAACACAAAAAATTGAATACGCATAAGTGAAGTTAGAAATATTTTAAGGGCATATCCCAGGACGCTTTGAAGTACCAGCTGACTTGAATATTGCCTATGCATATAAAGTCAAAATTGTGATCCCCTAAACAAGACAAAAGGAACGTCTTAAAACCAAGAAGTTACTACACAGAGTCCAATTACTATTGAAATAGACACAAATTCAGCAGTGTATTTACACATGTATTAAAATACTCTGCTGAATGTAGGTTTTATTTGTTGTTTTAACTGAGAAAAAGTGAAAACACAACTGGAGGGAAACAAAAGGCTTTCCCCAGGTGAATTATTCCTCTGCATGGATTAAGCAGTACCCCTAAGCCCTGACAGTTGTTGTCCTTGCTTTACCACAGCTGTTTGATTGTACTTAGCTAATAATGTAAACTAAACTACATAGTTGTCCAAGATAAGTTTGCTTTCCCTCGCCTGCTAGCTGGCTTGTTTCCGACATGCAGCTTCTTGAGTTATGATGGGATAGGGAGCTGACCTCAGGTTGGTCTCATGTGAGCATCCCACCAGTCCGGAATACATTCCACAAACAGGCATGAGGGGCTCAGCATGGTTTTCAGGACTGAGGAAAGTAGGAAGGAACAGGTCTTTTGTGCTCCGCAGTCTTGAATACAAATTCAGTTCAGTGTCTCAAGAACTGTAAGATTAATTGCCTGAGACAGATGAGATGGCCAGGAAGCACTATTTATCTGTTAATAAACCAACTTTGCTAAGAGAAGAGAGGTTTGGCTTTTTGTTTTCTTCCTCTTCCAAATGCCAGGAAACGAACACTTACTACATGTGTATGAGTTGAATAAAACAGTCTGCATGAAAGCTCAGCACATGTGTGTAGCAGCTTTTCTGAGCTGGCATCTGGAAATCTCCACATCTGCAGGACCGTACTTGCTTACCACAAGACCACAGGAGGCACAAAGGAGCCCATAAATAAAACCACTGGAGCACAGAGGCAGAAAGGGTTGCAGTTTTGTTTCTTTGAGTTGCTGGAGGGATTTGGGTGGCTGTGCCAGGGTAAGTTTGCAGAAAGAAGTTAATGTCACAACAGTGCTGTTATTTTGTTCTCAGGTGCTCCCTCGACAGACCTGTGGCCTTTTCACTCATACTATTTTTTACAAGGAATATCCTGGGGGCCCTCAGGAGCTGGATAAAAGTATCCGAGGAGGTGAACTCTTCCTCACCATTCTCCTGAATCCCGTAGGTACCTTCTTTTGCTATTTTTTGGACGCTCTTTGACTAATGGGGAGGAGGGATGGAGGGAAGGATATCAGTTTTCTCTGATCTTGTTTGAGAAATAAAAAGCAAGAACACTTGCTCAGGGGTAACAAGCAGTTTAAGAGGAAAGGAGCAAAATATCTTCTGCTAATTTCTAACTACAACTATATGCAACAAGTTACTGGAAAATGAGTTCATTTGAGGTCCATACTGTTTCCCAACCTGAAGCCTGGTCCCCATGAGTGAAGAGTGTGTTGACTTGTCTAACTGGAATAAAAAGAAAACAGTTAGGGTTCTATAAGCTTGGCTCCTCAGGCACTCCTGGTATAGTTCAATGGAAACCCCAGGGCTCAGACCTGGTGTCATTCCCTCACCGCTGGCTCTTGAAAATGGGTTTTGTGCAGCTAAAAATTACCCTAAGCAGTACACAGCCTTCTAATGAAGATTTTTGCTTTGCTGAGTGCAGCATTTCTTTTTTCCTGTCAGCATTACATGAAACTTAAACTATATGTTTTTATGTATGTCTGCACATGTAAACAACCTACAAATGTATAAACACATATATATGGTTTAGTCAAAAGTGCAACAGACTTCAAGGGTTTGCAGAGCTATTATACAATTTTGTGTCTCAACTAATAAAGCGGTCTAAATTGTGCTATGCTAATATACACATACACACACATACGATAACACTATGTGGCTGAGTGCATAGCAGTGATTCGGTTTACCAAGGATCAAGGAGGAAAGCTACCTGACTGCAAATGCTATATTTTGAAGACACAGTTCTCTTGCCTGTGAACAACGATCTGGTGCCATTTAAGAGAGCAGCCTAGAGGTGGAAGGACAAAGCACAAGAACAACAACAGCAAAAAATCATATATCAATTTTTTTTTGCCGTCGTCCTCCCTTCTTCCTATTCCACCCAAACAAGCTATACTACTCACAAGATAAATGTCTTGTGTCTTGTCAAGTGGCCTGATTTTCAGAGGTTTTTAAATTGTATTACTCATTGACTTCTCTGCAGAGTTAAAGAAACTTCAGGTAGAGCTAAGTCTCAAATCCAGGTCACTTTAGTTATTGAGGGACCTAAATATAGATTTTTAGTATTATATACTTAGATGCTTATAGGTGAAAATTTTGGCTGGGGAGCTAAGTTGGCATCCAAATCAAAGATTCAGTGGGCTTAAATAAATGGGACATTTCTATTAGGAATTTTTCTGTACCATACATGTGACATTTAATCTGAGAATAAAAAAAATCCCTGTTCTTTACCCTGTCTCTCCATTACCTGCAGTTCTCTCAGGGTGGCTTTTCTTCCCATGGTTTCCTTAAGTGTAACACGGCTCATCGCTGTCTTGGGATGCTACTGGAATTTATCCTTAGCTGTATCGTACTTTGATGAATAACCTGTGCGTTTTTCACTTATCTGAAGATTTCCTCAGATTTAGGCAGTGCAGTGGTTTGTAGCAATGTTTTTACTCCACAAGATATGCTTAGAATAGCCCCAATTCCTCAGTCAGTCACCAAGTCCAAGCCTGTGAGCGTGCTCAGGCCACCCTGACTTCCTCACCACAATTCACCTTTTCCCATGTTGCAGGTTTCTCTTTCTTACTGACAGCAAATAAGCAAGAAGGCACAAGCTCACAGGTGCTTATTGGAAATTTCAGCCTGTGGATCTTTTAAACAATTGCATCCAAATGTTCTTTCCCAAGACAGGCTGAGGCTATGGGGAAGAGTAGCTCTTCAATTAGTCTAAAAATTATTTTAAAGGCTATTATTGAACTTTGAATGAAATGTGATAGGTTTATGCCACCATTTATTACACTCTCCATAATTCGTTAGCCTGGACTTTCCAGGAAGCTCCCAAGCTGGACCAACCTCAGAGGTGCCAGAGCATCTTCCTTCTGGGAGGTCTAACACCCCCAGCGGCTTGCACCAGCCCGGTGGGACGTTTCCCCAAGCCGGGTCCAATTGCTTCCCCAAGAAAGGGCCAAATGTCTCCCTAGACGGGTCCTGCAGTACAGACGGGTGCTCTTGGTGCCCTGCTGAGCATGACACAAAGAATACTTGAGAGAACCTGTGCCACCGTCTTTCTTTTAGGTTTCAGGAGGGATGCAGCAGAGACAGGACCTTTCCTAGGAAGGCAACATGTAATGGCAGGCAAAGCATTCCAGATTTAATCATGCATCTGTCATGGTCAAGACTGAGTTAGAAGACCATCTTCCAACGAAAAGGGGGGGAGATTTTCTTCTGTACACAAAGTCATTGTTTTGACCAAGCTATGTCCCATTAACTTGAGAGTGCAATATATATTATTGGGTGGTATTTGAAAAGAACAGCTTTTCTATACTGTTTGATTCTCCTCTCCCACTTTTATGATTTTTCTAGCTTTACCTCATCAAAACTGATATTTTACTGAGCTAAGTGACACAATTGAAATAATGACATGCACTTCCGTAACTCTGAGTTAAGTATGAATCTGTTCCAATATAAGTTCTTATTCAGACAGGAAGAAATATAATTTAATCATCTGTGAGCTGAAGTAAGATACACCACAAAACCCCACCATCATTCAAGTCAGGTTGGTACACTACCCTATGAAATATGCACTGACAACAGTAAAAGCAAAATCTAGCCTTATCTCAGAAGGAAACTGGTGTGAGTAGGAAGCAAAATCATCTATATTCATACACACTTTTTCTTTTTTTAAATACCACGTTTGGACAGCACACAAATGAACAAATGGGAAGAACTTTCTTTTATTCAGTGTAAGAGAAGGTATAGTGTTTTGGTGGTTAATTTGAAAAATTTTATAGATTATTACCCAAAAATCTATGGTAGCTTCTGAAAAGGATCAATAGAGTGCCTATTCCACTGGCCAATAACAAATTCAGTTGAATAAAGAAAACCCATGCTTTGAATGCGATGTGTTCTCCAGTCTGGCAACAGTGCAAACTAGAATAGCAACAAGGGATTTCCTGTCTTATATCCTAGAGGATTTTCAACCACATCCACTAACTAATAAGTTTCCTTAGTATTTGAATATCAACCTGTGCAGTTCGGGACTTTACCACGAGCACAATTCAGGGGTTTACCGCAAGCAGTCCAGCATAAACCAACATGTTCTCTCCAAATGGATTATGGAAAAGAACAACTGTTTGGAATGTAAAGGCTTTTTCAAAATCATAATATAAATTTTTGCTGTTATTGAGTCTTATTGAATGAGATGACTAATGTAGTCCATGGACACAAACCATATCCATACAATAAAATCCTAACCAGAAAGCACCATGCCCCCCAGCACGTAGGCTGCTTTACACATCATTGCAGTTATCGTACTTCAAGTTTTGCAGGAAAGGGATTGCCTGTACCATTGTTTATTTTTGCATTATTGACATTGTTTAAAAATATTTTTATTTTACTCATTAAAAACACTGGCCAGACTCTTTCCTGGTGTGGAGGAGATACGCAGAAATAGAGTAGCTCCTACAAATTCTACTGCCACGTGGTTGCACAAGTCTGCTTGCAGAGCTGTGGTCTCAAGCGGGTGTGCGCAATTGCCACCAGCATTAGTGTGAGTTATGTGCATACAGCAAGAGGAAAGGGAAACTCCTCTGCAAGGGCAGTGTGCTCTTCTGGAGGGTGAAGGTGGTATAAAACTATTTCTGCTTGCAGAAAGAGAATGTATGCATGTGCACTCTCACGGCCTTGCCAGGCTACTATGACAACTGAAGTTACATACAAATTACGTGTGTTGTAACCATAAAAGATCATAATCCAGAGTCCAAGACTGGGTTAGAAATCTCCTTATGCAGCTAGTTGTCTGCCCTGTGGTGCACATTGTCGTTCACTACCCCCACCTGGTTCGAAAAGGACAGGGGCAACAACAAAAGGAATATCTGGTTTCACAGAACCCTTTCTACAACTACAGCAGATGATAATTTTGTTATCATTTTATGATGTGCCTTCTTGATCATCAAGTAGGCTAAAAGTTAGGAGAGGGTTTCTGAGCAAGTTGGTGGTTGTTCCCCGTCTCATTTCTGTGAGGGTTTTTGTTCCCTTTGCCAGTCTTTAAATTGATATCTTTCTGTAGATGAGCCTAACAATAGCTGGGCAACAATTCCAAGTTAGGTGTGATCTATAACAATATTTTAGATTTAGATGATTGAAAATCTAGATGCTTTCCCTGTTAAAAAAACCAACAAATTAATAGTTGCTAATATACTTTTTAAACCAAAAATAAAATGAGCTGTGCAATTCAAAGACATCTACCCAAAGCAGCTATGGTCAGGGCTGGTCTCCCACACATTGCACAAGTGCCTGTTTGCTCCTCATTTCTTTTTTGGAGGCAGCGACCCAGTTTCCTCCAAATCAAAACCGTGGAGCTGGGTTTTGCGGATGGTTTACTTTAGGGAGTGCTCTCAAAAAACAGTCCGGACAAGGAGGCATTGGCTTTGGCTCACTGCCAACCTCCAACACCATTCCCAGCAGGCTTTCAATCCTCATATCTTCCCACTTTTTTGCTCTATATCCTTCAGCGTGCAACACACGTTACCAGCGTCATACATCCCTCTAAAGCAACAACATAGTTCTTGCACTATTTCCGACACTTAAACAGACATACAAAATAAGCGTTCTATTTTTGAGCCGTATGTGCAGAAACGTGACGTCGTGGGAGCAATGCAGGCATGAGCTTACTCCATGAGTGGATACAGAGGAGCAGCACACTGCCCATCTCATAATCCCACATACGCACAAAGCATCACTGCTGTAAGGCGTCTTCTATCACGGTGTAGAAATGACCAAAAGTTGTTGGAGTACTAAAACTAAATAACTACTCTCACTTCCAGTTTGCCTTGTTGAAGAGACTTGTAGGTGCATCTATTGCTTATTAAGAAGTAGACTAACAAGACTAGCTAGAAAAGTACAAAGAGGTACTGCACAACTTGTCCCCTCTTTCCCTTCACCACCCAGCACCAGCCTCCTTGCTGGATTTACCAGCTTCCTTGCTTCATCTTACTAGTCCAACAGTTGCCCCTTTACACCAACATATATATTCACTACTTAGGGAGGACAAGGGTGCAGCTGAGAATAGTTCAGTTCATGTACACAGTTATTTTAAGGCAACGTTTCCAGAAGCAAAAAGCCATATTTTACTCTCTGGTAAATAGGATTACTACAGGTTTCCCACACACTCTTCAAGACAGTCTTTTTCAGACTGTTTCAAATTTTAGAAATAATCACAGTGCCTTGATTAAAATCAGCACACGACCACCTTTTGCCGTGGATTACAGCTCTTTAGCTGTCTAAAAACAAACTAAGAGTCAGCTATTTCTGGCCTTCTAGCTTAAGATGTCAGGGGCAAAGAAACAGAAACCTGAAAGTCTGTGAATAAGTGGAGAACAGACACAGATGCACGATAAGTAGATGAATAAACTTCAGCACAAATAGCAGCCCAAGCACAACAGAACCAAAGTCAACATCAATACCAAATTCCAGGAAGACTACTGCCAGCTTTTCAACACTATAACCACCAACTAATGCTCTTTCTGCATTGGCATCGATACATTGAAGAGATCAATCACATCTAACTGAAACAGCCCCCAGCAGAGTTAAAAAACAAGTAGTAGATCATGGTTCTTTTCATTGTACGGGCACTGCATCTGCACTACGATTCTGCTTTGTTCCGGAAAATGCCTCGCCTGGATGATGTAGACCAGGGTTTCCAGGCACAAAGCAGTGACTTGATTTGTAGTTGTGTTTTTAACAGGATTTCAGCACTGAAGATGGGTTTGTAAAAGACAGCACAGAGAAGTTCATGTTTACTTAGGTTGTTATGACATTCATTTATAATCTTTTATCCCATCTCCCCCCCCCCAAAAGTGCAAGTAGGAACACAACCTAAATCATCAAGTTTTGATTAAATATTTTTTCAATTAGCTTGATTACTGAAGTACATTTCAAGAATAATTAAATGTGGGGAAGCAAATTTACTAATAATATATCAGATAGGAAGAATTTATTTACAACTAATTTAGGGTCAGACGTCAATTCTCAATTATAATGGTGAGCAGTAACATTGACATTGCAGTACATTGACTGCAACACTATTTCTTCTGTGAGTGTAGATTCCATGTACTTCACATGTGAGAAGTTTACAAAGTGGCCTCAGCAGGGAGCAGGTGGGAGATAGTGAAGTTTTTGCATGAGGTAAGGAACCTGCAACTAAATCTTGAAAAAGGCCAGAACTGAATATCTGCTAACCTTTCCTAACTTTAAAACAGGCCACCAGTGAAGGCTACTGGCAAATTCTCTTTTTTCCCCCCTCCTGAGCCCTGACAAGCAAGCGGTTTACAGAACCCCATCCATTACTCAGGTTGGAGTTAGCATGTTCAGCAGATGTATTACAAACAAATATTAAGGCTATATACCAAAAATATTTGCACTTCCATGAAGCAATACCACATAGATGGTTAAATTAGAAAATGCCCAAGTGACATTGCATTAGGATAAAGAGTTTGCAGAGAGATTATCAAGGGAATCTTCGAATGGATTTTTTTTAAATGGCTTCTACTGAATACTCTGTGGCTCAGAGAGATATTTTCACTTTCTAATTTATGAAACCTAAAGATGAGTCATGTCTGGCAGAGATGATTTAGTAGTATGCAGAGGAGGGATAAATTCCACCAAGACAGACAGAAATCAAACCAACTTTCTTTTGAGTTTTAATGAGGGTTACAAGAATCCCTGCCAGACCTTTCCAGGATACAGCTACTGCTGAAGGCTGCTCAAGTCCAGAGTTTGGGGTACTTATTCTTTGCATAAACTCTTCAAGGCAAGGCTCATTAAAGTTATCTGAGAAAGTCTCAGCAAACAGACTGGATTCGAAATAAACCTAAATAGTGCAACTCTTTTGAAAGGTATCAATCTAGATCCTCTCTGAAGGGTTTCATTCATTTGGAGACTTAGAACAATAACAAGGAGCTTCAGATGTATTTACAAATAAGAAATACACCTACAGTTTGGGAAAGAAAATGAGACATTACTGTGCTCTTGGAGTTTTCCTTTACTATTTTGTACAAGAAAAGCAATGCAACGTTCAACCAAAAGGTATTTTTCTCCCTTGAAAGACCAAAGCTAGATGTTCAAGCAGTATTGTGTTATTATCATCACCAATGTTATTTACTTTGTGGTTTGACAAACAACATCAAACATCTGTTATTTACTAAATCCCAATTAGGACAGAACTCCTAAAAGTCATAGCATCAGCAATTCCATGTCAGTGGTGAAAATAAAGCAGCAAAACCACCACAATCAGTAGAAATAGGCAAGGGAAGAGAAAAAAAGATGAAAAGACATCTAAAACTTCAAACAATCAAAAATGTAAAAAAAGTTTTACAAAACTGCTTTTGTGCCTAATCTAATTTTGATAGCAAAATTAGACTTTTCACAAGACTAACATTCTTACCACTGTGCTGTGACAGCACGTATGTCTCTATTAACTGTAGTTACATCTTAAAACAAGAAGGTACATTACTACTCAAGAAAGTATGTTGCTACTCAAGATATATCTTCAAAGCCAGGAATTCAATACCAGAGTCCATCAGACAAGAATAATACCATGTTCTTAATCTGAATATGACACTACCCAGCTACATAAATGTGATGGAAAATTCTCTGGTTCTGACCAGCACTGTAGCAACCCCATCCCTTGTGGAAAAAATATTTAGGTTTTTCTGCAGGTGTACAGCATTCCACTGCTTCAACAGAAAAAACAAAGTCAACCTAAGGCTTTTTTAAATTTATTTACTTCTTAAACCATTTCAAACAGCATCATTTCCTTTTCTCTCTTCCTAAATCCCCCAATTCATTACAACTTTTTTGCAGTGCTTTGAGGTGTTTCAAAGTTGGTTTCAGGGGTTTTTTCAAACGTCTGCTTCATTAGGTTACATAACTATAAAAAAAAATATGGCATTTCAAGTTCAACATAGTCATTTTTAGCATTTTTTTATTCTACTTCTCATTATTTACTTAGCTTAATTCTGCTTTAAAAAACTTTTACCCTTTCCCAGAATATAGCTGTAAAATCCCTTTTCCTCTTTGTTCATTTCACCAACGATGCGCCATATTCCTTTTTTTGCCCCTCTCCTTTTTTTTTATTACCTTCCCATCAAACATTAACCAACTTCACATGCACTTCTGTCTTTGACATAGTTGGTAGAGAAAGACAAGTTAACTGGCATTAAAATCAACCTGTAGCAAGTGACCTTCTTCCTTTCGAAAGAGGGCTTTGGCATGAAATCTGCTATGTGCCAGTCACGTGCCAAAGTATTTTTCTAAGGCACGCTCATGGTCACATCATCTGCTATCATGAGCAAACATGGAGCATGAGGTAGAGCAAGCAAATGGGATGAAAAGAGCAAATCCTTCGCTTTGCTTCAAAATGTAAACCATGAAAATTTATAATAAAAACCTCACATTCATAACATACAGTCCCCCGACTGATATACTCTTCAGCAGCAAAAAGCAGGTTTCTCATAAGAAAAGTTAGGGAACTCAGTGAGAGTTTAAATTTAAGGAGGATTTTCCACCTCCAAATGTCAGGCTCAAAACTAAGTGGGTTCCAGTCCATGTTCTCTGACCGTTGCCCTTCATTCAGTCTCCTGAGAAATGCTCTGACATATTTAAGGCATGCTTTTACAAATTGTTCTATATATCACATCTTCAGCATCCGCAAGGTCTTCCAGTATCTGTTTTCTATTTCGTCTCCTTTACTCCCCTGCTTCACAGACGATAAAGAACAGTCATAAACGTTTAACAGCCAAGATAAGCTAATAAATACAGCCCTAAATATTATTGCCCCTGCAAACAAGAGTGAGAGAGTAATTTCTCCTAAAAAAAAAAAAACAAAAAAACCCCATTTCTTTAAACCAGAGAGCTTTTTATTAAGCCAACAAGTGACAGCACAAAAGGCACCTCAGTTGAATACTAAAGCAAAAATCAGTGCATCAGGCTTTGAGAAGAACCAGCAAGACTCACTTGCTCAGCTGAGTAGTCAATTAATTGGATTTACTTGCCAATTGGGTGCATGTTTTTCTCATTATCTGTTCACCTCGAAAAGCTAATGGATAACCCTTAGTACTGCCACCCCCTTTCCTGCAGGGCCCTTCCTATTTTCTGCTCTGCTGTAGCCCCATTGCAGCTCTGCAGCCACAAACCCCTTCTGAGACACAATGTCAAGTTAACGCTGAAACCAAAGAAGTTGTAGACCTTCCTGTGCATGCAATGTCAAAGTTTCTTGTGAAGTATGACCCGAACTTTGGCCACATTCAAACAGTGGAAAAGCTTGCAGAAAGTGAAACTTAATATGAGGCCCCCCACCACCTCAAGATATTCCCATGTCTGTCCTGGTCACAGCCGAACACAGTGAGTTAAGATTTTTCTGTAGCCTGAACCGAGAATGTCACACATGCCTAGAGAGGTGGTTAAATTGAAGATCTCTACCAAGGATCAGATTGTTACTTATATCCCGTGTGTTAATTCACAAGATGCTTCTCTTTTCCTATTCTTCCTTCATTTAGCTCCTTGTTACACACATGAACTTGGCTGGGCTAACTCTTCCTTTCCCCTTCCTCTCACAAGGTGTTTTAATTCAGTCTCCCATTGTCTCGTTTTCATAGTTCCACCATAAAGAACTTACACATGCCATTCCTGCATTTTATCTATATATATTTTTTAAATGTCTTTAGAATTATACCAGCATCACCACATAGTATCTAGAGACACATACATACCATGCACAAAACATTTTTTGTCCACAAAGGCAACAAAATAAGATATATTTGCAACTGACTGATCAAGCCATTTTTAAACTTAAAATAAAGAAACATAGCAGAAAAAGGGAAAAGATAAACACTTTTTTAAACTCCTCTTCCTACTTCAGTCAAACATCCCTAAGCATCTTTAAGCTGAGATGAAATGTGGCATATGAATTTCAGGAAGATTAGCTTCTTTTGCGGGAATTTGGTTGTCAAGAGTGAAATCAGACTTCTGATGGAAAGGTAACTTTGAACCCAACTCAGGAGAAGCTACAGACAGTCCATAATAAGGTACATGATTATTCTAACTTTGAAGAAGGTGTGATCACACGTTGCAGAAATAGGCAAATTCTTTGTAAGTGTCATGGGACGCTTTTAATTTTGAAGGCCACTTAACTGCATTTACATTTTTAAATTCTCACCGTAACTAAAAGGGTTATTGTTCATTTCCAGTCTGTTAGATCTAGATTCTGAATGTCCCTCATGTGCCATTCTTCGAACATTTTGTTCTTGTTTCCTGCTCTCACTCATCACAAAAACAGATGAGAATCATATGTTATTGCTGTAGAATATTAAAAGTAAATGCAGAGAGGGGTTAATTTATACCTTCCACAGGAGATTTGGGAATGTTATTATGAAACATCTGGAGAGTTAATAATATTTTTCTTTTTATTTGCTTTGTTTCTCTCAGCATAGCTGTAGAAAGAATAAAAAATAACCTTGGGCATTGTAAGAAATATGCCGCAATCCAAAAGTAATTCTTAATGCAGTTGTACTAGGGGGCCTGTGAACAGAGCATCTCAGCATAATTCAAGAAAGGGAAAAAGAAAGCAGCAACCTCCCAACTACAAAAATGTCAATGCACCTTGAGCCATAATTAGCAGGCTACTGCCTACAGGGACAGGTGTGTCCTTCTCCAAGACGACAAGAGGGGTATGATCGTTGTAACAAATTAAAAAGGGAATTTTGTTATTAACCAGGTATGTCAGAATTTGTCTTAATGATCAAAACCATACCAAATCAAATAAAAAAAAAAGAGGGAGAGCTGGGCCTTAAGATTCTTTATACAGAAGCACGTTAACCCACCAGGACAATGCAAAGAACCATTTTATTGCATTAAGTGAATGTTCTAATGAAGCACAAGAGAGTGGCCGGACACTCGTCGTGGTAGGGAGGATCATGGGGTTGCCTTCCCAGGGCATCCCTGCCAGAGCTGCCTGGGCAGGCAGTGTAACTGCAGTACATAGTCATTAGCTTTTGCCTGAGGAGATGGTAGTAACTCTTCTTTATTTCTAAAAATATTTACATTCCATGAACGTTTGGCATGGTAAATACGTCTGTTTTCTTCCTGCCACGGCACATATTAAGGTTCAATACAACCAACATACATTTGTTTTGAAAGATAGCAGGCTACAAAAGTATCTGGATCAACAGCACAACCGCTCCTTCCCCTAAAGATATTTCCTTTTGCAACTAGAAATCCTGTAAGCACTGATAACACGATATTATAATACAAACATAAAAGTTGAAGCCACTTTTATCTTCCAACTCCAGGTGTATGATGAAATCCACTCCAACCTTGCTCAGGCTTTTGAAATCTTTTCCCTTTGTAAATCATTCTTTTTTCAGTCATCCCACATGGCTACCCCAGCTGCAAAGAGCTGTTATAGGAAAATATTATCCCATGGAAACTCAAGCCTTCAGCAGCATATTTAGAAAAAAACTAGCTTGAAACTCAGAGCATGAAGAAAATATTTCAAGGATAACACATCTTCTTCCTTTCTTTCTGCTACATACTGATACTCCACATCATGCGTTTCGGTACTTTATCAGAATTACTTCCCAGCAAGTAGGTGATGGCAGAAACAGTAACAAATGACTGTGTGTCAACAAGAGGGTTGTTGGGTAAAGAGAAAAAGGATCTGTTACCTTCAAGCACACACCACACGATAATTTATTAACATGTCAGGAGCAAGCCTTTAAGGTAAAAACCAGCTGACGCAGAATTCTCTGATTATCGAAAATGAATCCTTAATAGAAGTAAATGGACAAGAACAAAATTTCCTTGCTGTGCTCGCCATTCAAAATTAATTGGAAAGTGGCTGATTTGAGAATATTATATCCTCTAGTGAACTGAAAATGCTGTATTTTTTCCTCTGAAACCAAGAGTGGAGAATTAAATTAACTCTGAGGTTTGTTTGCTCAGAGTAGGCCATCAAAATGGATTAATTAATCATCATTTATGAATATTCTATAACACAGAGCAGTCAGCTTTTCATAAAACTGCTAGAATAGCAACATGACAGTAGAACAGTTATAAAAACAAATGATAAATTTCCTGCATCTCCAATCTGTATCAACTTGCCTGGCATTTCTTTCTTTGCAGTTTGAAAGAAAGTATCCTGATGAAAACTCTTATTGAGTGTTTATAAGAAGCCTCAGTTTAAAGAGGATGATTTACAGTTGTTCTACAACTCTGTGCTGTGCAGGGTCCTGGGCAGTAATTTCCAGAGACAATGTCAATATTGCCCTGCGAGACTTTACCTTTCTCTACCTGGAGACTATGAAGTGCCACATTAATGATAATAGACATAATTAATTTCATCATTCGCAACACAGATAGAACCACAGCTTATTTAAGCATATCTATAAAGCGAAATGTCAAAGAAACAGTCATTTATGGACTCTTATGCAAACAAATAATAATTTTGACCATTATTTGCCATGAATAGATATGTGAGCACATTTCTCCCAAAGTTCAGCCACCTCAGAGGATTATGTTTTAACTCGTTAATTGGAAGGGTCAATAAAGAGAAAAATGACTGAAGATCCAGTTAAAAAAAAACAAAACAAGGCAAAACGCACAAAAAACCCAGCACTGCCTCAGGGTCAGGCTACTATTGAATTTACCGAAGCCCTGTTGAAGTGAATAGGGCAGCTTGCATCTTTGGCTGTTGTATTGAACTGTGACCTGTGAAATATCATGCTTCCTCTATGGGTATTAACACCAATGCGCCCCCAAGCAATTCATTATGCATCTGCAGTGGTAACGCAAATGCTTTGTTTCTTAAGGTGTTCAGTTTGCCAACCTTAAAGTCCACGTTTACTTCAGGACTAGTTTCATCCTCCCTAGAAATACCGTCTTCTCTAGGACCTGCCAGAGTAGCCAGGGGACATCTCCAAGCTCTGAGATGACAAAATTTAATCCCAGGTCATTGCAGGTGAGAGAAATTTGAGGGAGCATTCCCAGGTGACCTGCAGTGTGTACACAGAGAAACTCGAGTCAAGCACACAGCTTTTGGCTCAAATGCAGCATTCATAAATATTCATTACCACTGTTATTAGCTGTTTGGCAGCCTGGCCACTGCTGGCTCCCCTGGTTGAATGCTGTCTAGCTGTTTACACAGATTCCTGAGTGGCAGAGTCTCCTCCTCTTCTCCAGCAACCGCAGGCTTGCAGGTACTACGTGTGTAGAGCAAACTCTCTCAGTTATATCTCATCATATCCTCTGCGGTCTACCTACCCAAGGTTTAATATTTCTTCAAACATAAGCATCATATTTAGATTTCTTCAAAGTAATGACAGCTCTGTTAATTTCCATTAAAATAAAAGTCAAACAGGAAGAAATTTTCAGACTATTTTCCACTCACACAAGTAAGAGGCCCCATAAGATATTTTCGAAATTGTGGAAAAGTAATTAGTTTTACTGCAAAGACATTTAAGCTATGCTAAAAAGTGATCCCTCCTGGATTATCTGCAATATCTACATGCTACTAAAACATGTCATTATTTAATTAGATATCAGGCATTTATTAACTAGCCATGCACAAATAAGAGAGCAGAGCTGACCCTTCCCTAGAAATAAGGCCAAGCAATGGGAAAACTTAGTGAGGGGAAAAGCAGCAAAGCCTGCAGGCTGGTTGATGGTCATGGCTCCAGCCTGAGCACCCAGCTATCTATCACCTGTCATCTCCCCATACACGTGTGCAATGCCGAGCAAAACATTTTCATCCACATCCAATGCAACGCTTTATTTAACCAGTGGGTTTCCATGTCACTCACAACTCTTGCCTGGATGCCCCTCATCCTCTATAGCCCAGCTCCGTGTTGCAAAGCAGAGTTTGTGACCATATCTGGCTATGCAGAATCCCTCTCACCTGGGCAATGTCTGCTAAGAAATCAAAACAGGAGATCCACATAGGCAGTCAGCTATCCCCCATTGCAGAGCCGACTTCATGCAGACAAATGGGCAATTGCCTGGGGCGAGGGACTGCCCACCTCCCTATCTCCACAGGGTTAGGTAGGGCTGTCCCCACCTTCTGCCCAAACAGCTGTCTGTGGGGGCTGCTTGAAGACAAATCAAGGTACATAAGCCGATGGCAGTTGCTTTCGTAAGCTGCAACATTCAACCCTTCAACTTGGGGCTTTCCTCGGTCCTCAGCCCATGCCAGCCCACTCTTCTGCATGAAGAAGAGTGCTGACCCATAGCTCTTACCCCACTTCCTCATGGCTTCTGAGCAGCACTAATTAGCACCAGCCGTGGGATCCCCATGGAGAGCTTCAGATCTGGCATTTGCCTGGAGCTGCAATTCAGTAAAATGATGCAGTGCCAAGGATCAGGCAGTCTGCTGCACAGGACATACTGGACCTAAAAAGAAACAGCTGTAAGATTTCTTGTAAGCGCCCAGTGTCCCCCTTCTTCTGCCTGGTGTATCTCTTCCTTCTTAAAGCTAAAAACTATATTTTAGGGTAACTCATTTCCACAGAATCAGTTAGGTTCTAAAAGAACCTTAAGATCATCAAGTCCAAGCATTAACCTAACACTGCCAAGTCCACCACTAAGCCGTGTCCCTAAGCGCCACATCTACACGTCTTTTAAATACCTCCAAGGATGGTGAATCAACCACTCCCCTGGGGGGGGCCTGTTCCAATGCTTGATAACCCTTTCGGCAAAGAAATATTTCCTAATATCCAATCTAAACCTCACCTGACACAACTTGAGGACATTTCCTCTCATCCCATCACTTGTTCCTTGGGAGAAGAGACCAACACCCACCTCGCTAGACCCTCGTTTCAGGTAGTTGTAGAGAGCTATAAGGTCTTCGCTCAGCCTCCTTTTCTCCAGGCTAAACAACCCCAGTTCCCTCAGCCACTTCTCACAAGACCTGTGCTCTAGACCCTTCACTGGCTTCGTCGTTCTTCTTCAGACGTGCTCCAGCACCTCAATGTCTTTCTTCTGGCGAGGGGCCCAAATGATCAGTGCTGTCATTTTTTCACTCCCATTGTCCCAAACCCCAAAATTTTACTTTACCTACGTATACATGGGAAGCACAGCATATTATTTAGAATTATTTTAGCTTTTTTCCATGCTGTGATAAATACAAGGCTTGTAAGACGATGCTGCCCAAGGCATACCACTCAAAGGTGCTGCAGAGGATCTTGGACTAATGCTGGCTCATGGTGGTCATTCACCCATCAGCTGGCAGTACTGTCAGAACAATATTTGTGACATTAAGAACAGTAAGGGAGAGCTATCATTATTTCAGTGCAGTAATAGAGAAAGCTCCACAATTTTCTGTAGATGCAGCCAGAGTGGGATGTAATTTGGCATCATAAAACGGTGCCAAGGAATACTCACATTATTCATTGGTACAATATTATTGAAGCTGAACTGATTTTTATTTACAGAAGATTATAACTAAAGAGGTTGACAGCCTCGACCAGTATTTTGTAGTTGCTTGACAGAAGCTGACAAGGAGCATGCAACATATATCGTCAAGGAAATCGGTTATTGATAGCTATCTCCATACACAAACTCCTTTGATCATCTTTGAAAACTGAAGACCAAAACCATCTGAGACTTCTTAGAGCTGTTTCTTAGAAGATACACTTATTATTCTGTCAGAAATGGTTGGTGTACAAATCTGACTTAAGACAATAGTACACAAATCCGTTTTCATCTGTTTGTGTAATTTGAAGTTGGGTTTATTCTTGAGTCTGAACTGAATAGATTTTTTTTTTTTTTAGAGGAAGTTTATACTCTAAAGATATCTTTTCAATGAGAAAACACAGATGGCAATGAAACAAATTCTTTTATCATGAATTTGGTTTAAAAATGCAAATATTTGGTTATAACAGGAGGATTGAATTGCTCTGGACTTCTGCAAAGACTTCATGGGGCCCACAGATGTAACCGGTAGCACTGCATTTGCACAGAATTCATTAAACTTTGGCCACAATTAGATGTAAGGCTGATCACTTATATAAGTCTGACAAATGAACAGACATAAAAAAATCCATTTAGTTTTTCCACCCTAATGCAGTTATGCACTGATTGCATAACGTCATCAACAACAGCAGTTATTTTTTCACAGGCCGTGAAAGCATGCCCTAATAGTTTAAAAAAACAACAACTTTCTTTGTTTTTAGTTGCAGGCTTTGGAAAAAAAAACAAACACCAACACACTAATGGAGTGGAACCTCTTAAGTAGCTTTCTTCATCTAGGACCCCACGTCAGGGGTATCAAATATGTATATAATATGGGAAACAGTTGCTGTGTTGGAATGTGGTCTTGATTTAGCCTTTAATTTAGAAGTGACACTTGGGTAGGTATTAGAAAATAAAAATAAAAACCAAACATAGCAACTTTATTCTCATAGGGAAAGGAACAACGCACAGGATTTTTCTGTCAATAATAAAGAATTCATTTAATCATACCAACTAAATAATGGAAAAGTAGAAAGTGTTCCTGGGTAAATATGAAACAATTTTGCTCTTTGAATAGGGTATGTTAAAACAACATAGATACACTACAGCATTTGTATAGCTGTCCCAAGGCCACGTACCACCATCGATCGACAGCAGCTTCCCCTCCCATGGCTGGGAGCACTTTGGGTGGAATACAGACACCGTAATGAATATGGGCATGGGAAATAAAATGCCATTCCACATTTTTGTTTCCCCTTCAATCAAAGACAAAAATGTTTCTTTCCAAACAGTGCCTTTGTTGCTTTCTTTAGAGATATCATGTTTGGAAAATATTTTATTATCCTGTCAAGAATGCTAAAATATAAAAAGATGTGCAGAGTGGAAATAGAGTAAAAGTAAAAAAAAACGATTTTCAGGCATATAAGTGATTTTGCTTCAGTAGCAGAAGGGTCATGAATATGAATAGTGCTGAATTCTAGAGAAACAATTTGTCATTATTAAAATTAGTGCTTTGCCAACACAAAAATCTCACTCCCAGCTTCCTTCTTGTGCTACTGCACAAACAGCTGCATTAAGGGCCCGAGTGTTCTGGGATTCATTATCAGTGAATGGGGCTCTGGCTCATAAGGTACAAGAAAAGTCTGTAATCCATAATAGGAGGCTGTCAGGATGTGAAATATATTAAACACTTGAAACTGAAAGAGGTATTTCTGTGGTCAGCCTAGCATAGAGCTACTTGGTATTAGTAAATGGACACTTGACAGTTTTGCATTTCTCAGCCATGACATCCCATTTACACATTCAGAAATACAACATACTGCCATCTAGATCCAATTATGAGAGCTTGCTCTTGGAGCAACTGTACAGCATTTTCTGACCACAATGAAAAAAGATGGAATAGCAAAATTCATTTTTTCTGGGAAACACTCATGCAAGAGAGGAGCAGAGAAGAGCAGTAAATACGCTACCACATTTCTACAAGAACAGGATGCCTGCACCATATATTTCCCAACATGTCTTTGTTTTACACAAGGTTGAGCTATTCCCCTGGTTTCTTTTGCATGCGTTAATTCCTCCCTTCTTGCAAATTGTATTTAAGAGGTGTAGAAGCAAGGGGGAAAAAAGCTGTTGAAGACAGTGAAAAACAAGTTCCTCTTAGAGGGGCAGGATTTGCACGTGAGACTTATATTCATTCCTGGGCTTTCTAGTAGTGGGGCAGGGCCAAAGGACGAACAGGGGGAAGGGACCTAAAAGGGAACATTGATCCTATTTAATTATTGAACGGCTGAGAGGGTGAGGTGGACTAGATTTATACATAACTTTTGTAACTGATCTTTTCATTGCAAGTGCTAGATCGATGGATAGGCATAGTTTGAAATATCAACATAAAGGCATCAGCCAATATTTGATTCCCAATATTGGATAGCCATCCTTGCAACTGGCCAGGTACACCAGTGAGATTGGTTGGGTTATGCTTCAGCTGGAAGCTGGAGCATTCTAAAGTCTCTTTTCCAGGAATTTCTGTTTCAGCATGTAGGCATATTTCATTCTCAAGGAGAAATGAGCAGCTTTATACTAATTTCATAATTGTTTTAATTCACTAGGATAGACGGCAAGGGCATTGGTGGCCATGGAGCACGGGCTCCTGGGGAACACAGAGGAAGCCACCTTACTTAATATCAACTCCTGTACAAATCAACACAAGTGCCGATTTCACACAGGCTGGAGGGATTCACACCAGCTGAGGGTAGGACTTACCCTCAGCCATCCAAAGGCGCAGCTTTGAAGTGAAACATCAAACACTCCTGCACTCAAAGCTGCATGTAAAGAATAAACTAAAACCTGCAGTAAACAAATGCACACGCACAAAGGATAGTGTTTTAAAAGCAAATATGTCCTGGTTTTGGAAGCCACTTTTACTCTTTGACCTTCAGGATATTTGCATTCCTGGCAGTCACATACAATAAGGAATTTAAGCCTCTGAAAGTACAGCTAAGTGGCTAATGGGATCTTCATAGCTACCCGGCCATTGCTAGCATGATGTGGGTCACCCTGCCAGTCTGAACATCCTACCATAGTTCAAGACTTTTTGCAAAATTCTCTTGAAAGCTATGAGCACACTGCAGGATCTACAATGGTTTGCAGTTCTCAGGGATGATCCTCCAAAAAAAAAGATAAATATGATTTCCAGTCTTAGAGCAGGCTAGCATCCTAGTGCCCTCCAGAGACAGGTAGCTAACCTTCATCCAAAAACAAGTGCTTTTAGTTAAGACTGTACTGAGTTTGGCACTTAGAGGAGGAAATAAACCTCCATATTCTGCATTAAGCGGTACATAGGGCTGTGCATCTGGAGAAAGTGCACTAACTCTGAGTATAGAATGCAGTTTTGGGGCACTTCAAGCAGATCTAGCATGGTTTATATGCCAATACTTTTGAAACAAGCCCTTTTTTTTCTCTACTAGCTAATCCAGATTTCATTTTATGTATACAACACAAGCATGCATATACAAACATTATGTATAATGAATATGCTGTATATCTATAATTTCTGGATATACCTGATTTTAAAAGCCCTGGAAACAAGAACCAGATAGTAAAATGGTGTGGTGGTCCTGCTACTATTTTACAGACAGTATCATACCATAGGTGTGACCAGTTCAGGTTTGTTAATATGTAACCAACCAAATATTATGGTTTAGGCGCAGAGGAGCTGGTAAATAGCCAGATGTAGGATATAGCTTCTGTTGGATTCTGTCAGGTAGAGGAAGTGTAAAATACCCTTTCTTACCCCCTGCCCACCCAGCCTAATGGAAATAATACGATTTATCAACCAGAATGGCATATTAACTGCACAGGTGGTCTGAGAAATTTAGGACCACTGTTCTCCCACCGCTTTCTTTTGAGCAGAGAAATTGCGGACATATCTGAAGTGTTAACACAGAGCAGACAACAGAAATGAGGAGAAAAAAGCCCATTACAATAGTAAAGTCAGAATTTCCACATGGGCCAGAGCTCTCCATTCATTTGCACTTAATATAGATATAAATAAGATGCTCCCAGAAGTGCTGTGTGGGTCACCCTAGGGAGGGCAGACCAGCCCAGCAGCACGGTCCCCTGCGGGAGATTAGTTCTTTGCAAATCACACCATCCCTCTGTGCTGCAGTTTTGTCACCAGCAAATGTAAATCTCAGAATTCTCTTTTTTGTGCAAGTCTTTGAAAGCCATGGCTAAAACCTCTGGATGTTTCTTACAATAAAATGAGGGGATAAAACCCAATTTAAAATAATGTTTCTGTAACAAAAGGACCCTGGCTGCAGAAAAAGGAAAGTGATTTTGACAAAAATGTATTACAGGGTTTGAGAGAGAAGCAACCACCGAGATCTCGATCAGAGGGTGGATGGCGGAAAGAGAGAAGAAAAAAGAAATGTTTCCTACCCACACATTCAGCATTCTATCCCCTTCGCACCTCTCAAAACATGAGTGATCACAGTGACGGAGGCAGAGGGAGGGATAAATTGCCAAAGCTGATAAGATACTGCATCAATATAAAGTACAGCATCATTTGAACACTGCTGTCCTGCAAAGCATCTGTGTTGTGGCACCAACGGGGGAACACGACCGGTGCCAAACTAACACAGAA
Source organism: Elanoides forficatus (assembly GCA_025311575.1). NCBI lineage: Eukaryota > Metazoa > Chordata > Aves > Accipitriformes > Accipitridae > Elanoides > Elanoides forficatus. The sequence goes on along the minus strand of JAOBAS010000007.1, from coordinate 9,987,778 downwards.
CCAACCGTGTTTCCCATAGCGTGTAGACACTAGTTTGCATGTTGACAGCAAGGGATTTTACTCAGTGCCTCTCCGCACATTTGTGTAACACACATTGCTTACCCTAGTTTAACCCTAAGAGTAAAGCGATGCAGCCAGAGCCCTTTCCCAGCCTCAGGAATTTCAAACAATTTATTGCCTTTGTACCACAGCGTTGCGCAGAGCAGCATCTCGCCTTCCTCAGAAAAGCATTATCCCTACCTTGATGAAGTGCTGTCTGCTGGTTAGCATCAGTCTGTGTGCTGGAGCTTACTTTTTGTCATAGAAAGTATGAAAAAAGCGCTCATTCTCTCCTAGTCACCAATTTTGCTCAGAGCACTACAGGAGGAGACAGTCCTTGGTTTTCACCAGTTCCCTTACTCTTGCCCTCAAGGCTGGTTCCAAAGCCTTTTTGGGTCCACCGAAGCACCACAGCAAAGCAATGTGACAGCTTTGTGTACCCCCAGCACCAGCCTCAAGATGTGCAGCAGCATTATGCTAGCTCAGCACCTTTCTGGACTATTGCATTTTCTATGGATTTACGCATCGGCATGAAAACAAACTTTTATGTCCATCCAAGGTGTAAACACAAACAGTTAATACCCATCTCCTTTTGTCTCAACTGATTTGAGGATAGATGACAAAGGATTAGAAATGGTTTTGTCCCATGTACAATGCATCATATTTGGGGTTTTTGTCACTCCAAAAAAGATCAATGGAGCAAAAGAAGTCAAGAGAGATGTCCAAGATCTTTTGGCTCCATAAAGACTGATCCATTGGATCTTTGGGATTGGACTGCAGCCTAATAAAACTCTTAAATTCAGCTAATATCCATCTCCTGTAAGTACCTTTTTACATTAAAAAAAACCTCATTCAAATTCAAGTGTAAAAAAAGCAAAAAGAGCAAGTAGATTTACTTGCATACTTTATTTGCTGCAATAATATTAAATGTCATTGACAGACCCTTTAGCACGTATCAAAAAAACCACTTCAGAGACAAGATGATATTCTCTATCAATATTTCCTATAAGTGTTTTCCTTTTCATCACTTTAAATAGTTTGCAGGAAGTACGTGTCACATTTTGAGGAGCTGAACTCTAAACTAAAAAGGATATGTTTGTCTTGGGGTATTTGGGGCAGGGGAGAAGGTCAGGGGACTGGAAACCCAAAGATGATGATTCATTAACGCACTTCTAATTTTCTAGGGTACTAGATAAGGACAAAGTTCAGGGCAATTTTAGTGTTCACTGCAGTTACATCAAACACTTTCAGTCATAAAATGCAGAGGCACTGGAACCCCCAAAGTCAAGCTGAGAGAATAAAGATCTTGTACAGTTGCCAATCTTTGCTCAACAGAGGCTCAGAACCAAACAAAAGCGAAGAATAAATTACCTTTTGTGAATAAAGTGGGCACAGTGCGAACACACTGCAGATGGGCCATTAGGGACACTTTCTCCTAAGCTCCATCCATCTTCACCTTATAGAAGTACTAAAAGCCTCATCAATAATTTAACAAACTAGTGGACATGTTTTTAAACATTGTGGGCTGACTCTTAAAGAAGCGCCACATTGGCAGAGCAAGATGGCGAAAGTGGAAAGCTTGTGGCTTTTTATTCTGTTTTTATTTTGAAAGTCAGGACAGCACAGTGCACTACAGACACAGTATTTTTGTCAGCAGCACTTTCTTCTGCTAGAGCTCAAGCCCGAGACCGCAAAGCGGCAGCGTCCTGAAGGGCAAACTTTATCTTTGGGTGGTAGCAGTAGTTTGTTTTAGAAAGATCTGCACAGTCAGCAGGACTGAGCCACATGGATCAGTGATAACAACCTTACCGAGACACCAGGACATTTCGCAGCTGTTTGAGACATGAAGGTCCCAAGTTTTAAGACTCAGCACTTCCCACCACTTCAGCTGCTGGGGAACCTCCTTGCCAGCCAGCTGAGACACTTTTTTCCAAGGCTCTAACTCAGGGCCCACGGTACCAGGACAGCCTGCCTGATTTCCCAGCCATAAGCTACCCCCAGCAAGGACGGCATATACCTTGACATCTCCAGCGTACCTAACGTACACTTCTGGCTGTGAAAGACTGAAGCCTAAACAGCATCTCCCCTGCCTGGGTTGTGCCAGGCAGCACTCAAATTGCATCCAGCTTCCCTTGAGACACAGAGAGAAAGAAAAAAAAAACTTCACTGACCTGAGCATGCATTCAGGGTGCTGGAGACCCAGATCTCCTGCTACAGCTCTCAAAGAAGGAAGACCCACACACTGCTTCTCCTGCAGCCCGTCCTCTGCCACCTTTATAAGCTCACACACAGCCCCCAGTTGTGCTGTCAGTTCCCACGCCTATTAATCTAAAAAGAGACTCACCTGGACATAGATATCTACCTGCAAAGCAAGCAATTTACCTGTGAATCAGGTGTCCTCGCTGCTGATGACTACTTTCTTCACAGTCAGGTGCTTCACACCCCAAAATATGCATCGTTTTTACACCTGCCCCTGCCTGCAGACCCACATCCTAGCTGGGTAACGCTGGTAACACCACTGGCTGAGCAGACTGGCTATGGCTCATGCCAGTCCTCAGGCACCAAGCCCTCCCAAGGGTTGACAAACCAGCTACCTAACCGAAACAAAGCCCAAAAAGGCTAGGAAGTAGAGTGCTGAGCCTGTGCCCTTTTCCTGAACCCAGCCCAACCTGAAGGTGAATGGATCGCTGCCCGTGGTCTTCACAAAGCCAAGGCTTTATTTTCCTTTTCTGGAAATTTCCTGCATTATGGCAGGACAGCAAACTGTTAAACTTCCCACCACCATATTCTGGAGTTTGCTGGAAGCAACATTATGCCTCTAATTTTTTACTTCATGTAAAGGCCTCCTTGAAGCACAATATGATTATTAAGAAGTGCGCTGCCTGACATGCCGTCCTGTTTAATTGCTGTGGTCACTTTAGTTAATTTGCACTTTTTGCAATCATCTGCCGCATGTTATTGATTGTCAGCTTTGGCGATGGTGCTGAAAAAGAAGAAAAATATACGCTGTTCACTTAGCACTAGTATGTTATATCTTGATAGCAGTGTAATTAAATTGCACGGTCATTGCACGTCCTATCTTAGGCCGATGTACTGAGTAAAACAGTCAAGTACCAACACTCAGTTTGATAAAATCTTCATAAAACTAAATAATGACAATCTACAGATAAACCAGGCCTTTGCAGCTGCAGAGCTGAGTTTAATCACCTCATGTAAAAAAAAATACTGGGAAATATACTCTTCACATTATTCTTAGAAATTCTCTTTATGCCTCTGAAAGAAATTATGAGATCTACAAAGCAGTGGCCATGTAAAGGGGAGCCGTAGTAAGGGTGATAAAAAGGCAGAAGTCATATGGGCTTTAAGGAGAAAACAATGACAGTGATATTTAGCTGCGATATCATTCAGCAAAGCTTGAATTTTTTTCTGTTTCAGAACTTACTCACCTACTTACAGCCATGCCATTTTAAATAAAGTAGCCAACCCTGCATTCCGAGGAGGTAGCGTATTAGTCAGATTTTCAAGTTCATTCCATAAATAGCAGCCCCGAAATTAAGCTTTGCCTACACGTCTGAGGAGCGGAGATCTGGTTCCCTCAGAGGTGCTGGGGATCCTAACCGAGGGGTCACGTATGCCAGCAGCTCCCAGAGGCCTGCCCAGGCATAAAGAACAGTGAAGTAAACAGGAGGCATGCAAGAAACAATCTTTATGTTGTTTGTGATAAGAAGTCAAAACAGAAGAATAAAATAAATCTTAGAAAGCATCTCCTGAATGTCAGTCCCTGTGGAGCCCGTGAGTGATACATCCCTTCAGATAAGCAGGGGGATTTTAAAGAAATGGCGCCTAAGTGACAAGTTTGGAGATTTGACCCTCACAGAGAGGCTAGGAGGTGCAACCAGTTTAACATTCGGCAAAGCTCCCGGCAGCCCCCGTGCCGGCACTTCCAGCCAGACGCTGCCATCGCCTATTGTCCTGCAACTGAAAGGTTTCTCTTGCCTCCCAGATCAGCATCTTCATGACCCATTTGTCTAATTATGGGAATGACCGCCTGGGCTTATACACCTTTGCGAACCTGGCCAACTTTGTTAAGAGCTCGACTAACCTGAAACTGCAGACGCTACCCCCAGTTCAGCTGGCTCAGAAGTACTTTGAGCTTTTCCCGGAGCAGACGGACCCTCTTTGGCAGGTAACGTCACATCCTCTTCCTCCTCCAATTATAATCTGCTTGTGGAAATAAGGATCTATTCCTGTAAAAAGCAATAAAAATAAAAATCCCACTTCGCATTCAGATACGTTATTTCTTCCTGGATGCCTTCTTAGATTATTTAAATTTTCTTGAGAGACCGTTGCTTTCGACTAGAAATGGATTAGCTTCCACTCACCCCAAATCAGGCATGGTGACAGCACCTAACTGCCATTTTTGTGAGAGAAAGCTTATCTTCCCATCCCTCCTGCCTTGTAGTTTTCCTGATGCACTGCATTGGGTTAACTGTTCGTGTTGCACTACAGGTAGGATGCCCACAGCCATCTGATAGCGAGAGCTATCTCAAGGCTAACGGTGCAGATTCATCCCACCCCTTAACGAGGAATCCTTCACGTTGGATGACTGCAGCTACAAGGAGGATTTCCCACCATCTGAACCCCCTTCAATGACACAGAGAGGAAAAGGGAGGGCAGGAAGGGTCAGCGCAGCAAACACAGGACGGGCAGCTGTTTTAAGAATGGGAAAAGGTTTCTGCACAGACTGACTATTTTCTGTCTGTCTCTGTTTCAAATGCACAGTAGTGCCGGTTGTAATCTCTACACTGTAATTTCCTAATCATTGTTACACATATCTTATTAAGAATACGATGTGCCACGCTGTGATTTTAGCTATAAATTCAGAGGGACACCACAGAGATCTGTGGACTTCTTTTGTACTTACCCTGGCAAAAAGGAGCAAAATATTTCCCTATTATTTTTGGCCCAGATGCAAAAGAAGTATAAATCTATATTTCCATTGAGTTTAGCGGAGCTGCAGTGATTCACATCAGTTAATGATTTTTTCCATTATATTTTGTTAACTTTATTCACTAGCAAGCTGTATCTTCTATTACCAGCCAATACCATGCAAAAGCAGTATCTATATGTTAACTGCTTTAAAGAGCAGTCAATCCTAACCTTTTCTGTGGGGTCTTTTGTTCACACATTTTTATTTTGCATTCATAGGTAGTAGAAAGTTAAGGAGATGAATAATATCCCACATTTCTATTTTTTTCCTTCCTTCTGGGTTCTTATGTAAATTAAAATTGGCACTAAGTCCTATGCATCTGAAACCATTTTGTCACCTAAGAAAGTAATGCCTTGAAGCTATTCAAACAGAGGTTTCCATTTTAACCTCAACTGAAAACTTGATTAAATCAATGTTTTAATCTTTTTTTCTTCTTTTTCTTTTCTTTTTTTCCTAATGACTGAACTTAATCCTCAGTCATGCAAAACCATTATAAACACATTGAATTTTAGTCAAAGGGACCACACACGTGCCCACCCACCTGCCTATGGACTCTGAGTTTCTTAAACGAGCCTGACTAACATAGAGAAGGAAATGCAGTCATCTCAAAGGTTCTGGATATTGACACTAATCCTTCCAGGATTTGCACAACTGTGTAGCATTACTGACTTCACTGGGACCCCTGGAAGGATTGGTCCTGAAGGATACCCAGGAGTTTGGTCCCTGTGTCCCTGAATGCTCCCACGGATCCATACCGGAGTGCCCAATATCTCTCAAGGGTAAACTCTTATGAGGAAATGTGGGATTTGACTACTTAGTGTAAGGCTCTGGCATTAGCCCATAACATTTAGCTCCTACAAAGACTCACGTGCATGCAAACATTTAGCATGGCCTCAGCGTGATGTACACAACCGCCTTTTCTTCTTCAGAATCCGTGTGATGATAAACGACACAGGGATATTTGGTCCAGAGACAAAACTTGTGACCACCTACCCAAATTTCTTGTGATAGGACCCCAGAAAACAGGTAAGAAGTAATGGATATGTAACCAAAGCTAGCCCCTCAGTTTTGTATCTGTGTATTTGTGTCCTGTAAATTGAAGCCAACTCCCTGCTATAGAGATGGTACACTACCAATCCTTACGGGATTCACATAGTAACTCCTTCACTGCCAATAGAAAGGGGTAACTATTCTTATAGTAAAATTGCATTCATTCACCATAAAAACCCCATGCTGTCAGGCGGCCCTATGTTAAGTTTGTAATTAAGTTCTTTGGCAAGTTATTTCAACATCGTTTGAGAACCTAATTGACGATAAATATATTTACCACCTTGCAGGCCTCTGAGGGTCTCAGGGCATTTTTTTAATTAAGCCACATATTCCCACTCCCAAGATAGCTATTACTGTCGTGGACATATTACAGAAAGTGGATGCTGAGGCAGGGAAATAAATGACTAATCCGAGATCATATAGAAATTCTGTGACAGAGACAGCAAGTCTTGATTCATAGTCCAGTGATAGCTTGCATAGCATGAAATCATTGAAGAGCAAGTTTAAAGACACATTCTCCAAAATTTCGTTTACCACCATACATAATTTCCAGTTGTTTTTGTCAAACAAATAACAAAAAAGTACTGTTACTGGGATTTTAAAGCATACTTATGACATACGAGTTTGTTAGCATTGAAATAGATGATTTATTCCTCAATAGCAGACCCCCAGGAAAAATACACAGAAGATGAAAGTGCAGTTCTGGGAGCAACAAAAGCCTAATCCCACAGTTAGTGCTTTTGAAAAGTTTTGTGCAACATAAATAGTTTGAAAACAAATGTGTTTAGGCCAAATTCCCTCACTGGTTAAATACACAGTCAAGCAAGCAATGTCATCAACAGCAATGTCATGTTTGCATTGGAGAGCAGAATTCGGTTTGGAAATGGGAAAAGTTTGATGAGCAGAGAAGTCTGCACGTATTCCCCGCTCCCTCTGAAAGCCCCTTGTGCTTGCATAGGCCTTTCATCAACAGGCAACTTTCTTATAAAAGGTGATCTAATTTTCCTGTATATCTCAGCATGCATTGATTTAAAGTACTTTCTTTAATGAATAAAGTCAAAGAGGTTTTGTTCTGTTTCCTAATGGCATCTCTTTTTGTTGTTGTAGGAACAACAGCTCTTTATTTATTTCTTCTGATGCATCCTTCCATTATCAGCAATCTCCCTAGTCCAAAAACTTTTGAAGAAGTTCAATTCTTCAACGGAAACAACTATCACAAGGGAATTGACTGGTAAGAAGAATAAAAAAGTATTCATTATTAATACATAGTAAATCACAACGGAACAGTTACAGAAGCATGTATGACATCGACATAATTACTGTATGAATTTGTCATGCTTGACATTATCAGACAGAAGAAGAAACTAATTTGTAATGATGCAACATTTAATCGAGTCGTTAATTTTTTTTAGATATTACAATAATAATTTTCTTATTTTTTTTCACAAAGGAATACAATAGCCAACTTAGTTATGATGTCTGTCTTCACACTGAATAGCACCTCTGTCTTTTCATAACTGTCTCTATACTGAATTATACTCTTTTTCTTCAAAAGCAGCTTTTCATGAAGTAAGATTCGATTCCTCTCTTCATGAGAATAAAACCCACTGCAAAGCATTTCAGCTGGTACTCCTATCACAGTTTTCAATATTGCTTTTACTATTTTTGCTTAAGAAAAGCATTTTTAAAGGCTTTCATTTCCACAGGGAACAGCTGTTCTCATCCTTGTGTGAAAACTGAAATATAAGACAAACACCACACTACACAGAAACTGATTAATCTTGAGCGGTTTCCCTTGCCCACGAACAGCGTGGAGAGCATGCGGAGCAAACGAGGCTGACCGATAAAAGCAGGCTCTCCCCGCAGCTGCGAGAACAGCTTCTCAGTTCAAGGTGTCACGAAAAATGAAGGGAAAGAAATGCTTGGCATTTGTTTTTCCGTACTGCATAAAGAAAGAGATCACCCATGGCTATCGTAGAGTAAATGGTGTAACACACTCGAATAAGCAGGAGCGGTGATGAGGAGTGTCTATCCTCTGCAGCCCTTCGCACAACATGTGGAGGAAGAGGCTGGCCTCTCGGAGACCTCATCTGCCACGCTTCACCGAAATTGGTCTGCAGGTTCAAAAGTCAGTAGGGTTCCATGTGCACAGTGAAGCCCCACATACTTCCTTTCTATAGAAAGGACACGAAAAACAGTTAGTCCCACCAAAACTGCAAGTTCCCGGAGTGCTCAGCAAAACTAAAGGGATCAAAAAATGCCTCCAAAACAATTTCATCTTTTGCTTAATTTGAATTCTTCACCCTTTCAGTTGAACCTTCTGTTTTACTCACTTTTACTTCCAATCAGTTTTAAGCGGAAAACACCATTGAAAGCCAAAATGCAAATCTTGCATTCTGAAAACGCCTAAAAGAAAAGATTTGTTGGTTCCAAAATGAAATATTTCAACAATATTAAAATTAAATAGTTGACATTTTGAAGCTTTTCCCATTTTTTTCTGCAGCTAAAACTGAACTCACTCCAAACTAGTGAAAGATGTCCCTTTGACATTGAACTTCTTAGCAAAAATCCCATCCATCAAAGGAAAAAGCTGATTACCTGACTCATGGAGGCTTTAGCTATTACCAGTGCCATGTAAGAGCCAAGATGTGTTCCACCTCTTCCAGTTCCAGAATGAGCCAAGAAATTCAATTTTGCTTCTTGAGAATTATGTCTGAAAATTCACCTTTTCAGCTACCATGAAATGGGAAGCACAGGTATATGACCCATTTGTGAAACTGTTAATTCTAACGAGTTTCTTCACCTCCCAGGTACATGGATTTCTTCCCCACGCCTTCTAATGTCACCACCGACCTCCTCTTTGAGAAAAGTGCCAACTATTTCCATTCTGAGGAAGCCCCTAAACGAGCTGCTTCCCTCATCCCCAAGGCCAAGATCATCACCATCCTCATCGACCCATCTGATCGGGCCTATTCCTGGTACCAGGTACAGACCTTGCCTTTGAGAAAAGGACAGTGAAATCAATGGCTGGGGATGATGGCCAACATCAGTGGGAATTTGTGTCCTTGAGCAAGAATGGGATTCATTGCAAAGCTTTTGCACTGTGTAGAAGTGGAAGGCTGCTGAATGCCAGCTTTTGCAGTTGGCACCTGTGACACCAGTGTCATAAACGATGAAAATTCTCAGCACAGAGCTGCCACCAGCTGTAAAGAAACAGTTTTATCTCAATTAAAGCTGACACTGCATAAAGGAAAAGCAGTGTTCCTTGCCCAGGGAGATACATGGGGGAAAATGAGCATGGCCTAACTAGAAAATCAGAGCTCTTGATGCTGAGAATCTGGTACCTCATCCCATCCTCCAGCATGTAAGCTGAGCCATATGCAGTGGTATACAAATGTATGCAGCATCTTCTAAAGTTTCTAACGAGTTAAAGAGTTGTGTCTGGAGAGTTGGATTTGGGTTTTTTTCTCTCCTTGGAAACAGAAGAAAGCCTGTTGTTTTTTTCTGAGGAAACTCTAGGATGCTCTTTCTTGCCTTTTCCTGAGCCCACACCTTTTCATAACAAAGTCTGCACTGTTTAAAAAAACTATTTTTAAAGAGACATTTAAGCATGCCTGTAAAACATGGTGTAGTCGTGCAGATAAAGGAAATACTAAAAGCAGTGTTAAAACAGGCTCAAATTTATAATGTTGCAATAAGCATAAAATACACCATTTCTGACAGTGTTATTATGAGTTCTGCAAGGAATAAAACATGGCCTAGGGCTGCAATTTGCACCTTTTTTGATCTCTCATTTGCACCTTTACAACTGCTGATGCGAGGTGCAAAGTAGTAAAAAAAATTGTGCCCACTTTGGCAGAATTTGGTTCCTCAGCTCCCTTCCCACCTGTCCCGGGATGACTCTTGACTGAATGGTGGCCCCATCCTGCTTCGTTGCCCGTCCCTCACTCCTACCTAGCAGAAGTGGCACTGGTGGGGAGCTAAGAGGCTGGTGTGGGCTGCAGCTGGGCTGACTATGCCAGCACAGCCCTGCCGAAAGCTCTTGGGAGGCTTACAACTTAATCTTCAGCATCCTTGTGATATGTGTCTAAATATCTCCCTTTAGCATCAGCGATCCCATGAGGACCCCGCTGCCCTGAAATTCAATTTCTATGAAGTCATTACATCCAGCCACTGGGCACCATCGGAGATAAGGACTCTCCAGAAGAGATGCCTGACACCCGGATGGTATGCTGTCCATATTGAAAGATGGTTAACTCATTACCCTGCTTCACAGGTAATTTCCAACCTGTTGTTTCTCCGAGCTCATCAGCTCAGAAAGTCCCCAAATTAGTATGGCCTCATGATTAGAGGGGATGGGATATTTCCCACTGGAATTCTTAGCTATTAGGAAATGCAGATTTGACAAGATCAGGGTATTTGGCAGAAGTGTGCTGATTTTTCTATCTTCTGATGGAAAATATGGAACAGGAAAATGCTATGAACTGTGGCCACATGTGCTCGAAGGGGGACTTTGGGGTTTCCTTCCAGGATCAGCCAAGGTTGTCAAGGCTTTGGGTACCAAGAAACAAGCAGCTGCAGCATGAGTCATTGTGGGAAGGTTTGACAAATTCATTAAGAAAATGCCAGGGCTTTTTCTAAAAAGAAATTTCATTCCGCTTCCCACTCACTCCCTTTCATAGAAAATTTCACATTTGCTTGATCCTGATATGACATTAGCCTTTCTCAGTGTTAGAGTAGAAATTCCTTCTTTTGCCCCATCTTCCTTCAGATGTTTTACTGAATTGTCTTTTATAATCTTTCCCATGAAATATTTACATAAACACATAAACCTAAAAAATATTCCCATTACTAAAAAAAAATTGTTTACAGATATAAACCTAAAGCAGGCATTTTAGTACTACAAAATATATGCCTGGGCACTCTTTACCTGTGGACATGGTCCATAGCACAGTTCATATGTCTACCTATGGTAAGAAAAAGTTGTAAAAGAGTACTTAACGAGTAAGCATAATGAACAAGTATCTCCAGAGATTGCTCTATGTGGGACAGAATTTTGCTGAAAGGAGGTAGAACTGAGTGTTGCCTATTTAGTCAGGGACCTGGAAAGAAAACAAAAAGAAAGAGAAGATCTGTCTTTTTGCAGTCCTTATTTTTCTTTTTATACACTCTCAGCTGTACGACAAAGAGGAGAAGCAGGTCAATCCTATTTCCAGGAGAAAGGAGAAAGTCTCACTTAGTCATTTACTTTCCTCTTTCATCTCTGGCCTTTCAACTCTTCCATAAACGGGGAAGGCGTACTGCCTAAAGCAGCTGAGCTTGCAGCAAGGGCCGTCCCCAGGCAGTACTGCCCTAGGAGCAAACAGGGCACATTTCCTCGTCGGCTACCGCATCCCAACTTATTCCTCCAAAGGACAAGGGGCTGTCCCAGCAAATTTGGGACACAAAGGGTGCCGAACATTCCGTGCCCTGTTACCTGTGTCCCTTCTCTACCTCACCTGGGGCTGCTGCCCCGTCTCATGAAGATTTCTCTCCTCCTGCCGTAGCGAAAAGCAAGTGCAGCCCTCTTATTAAACATTCAGGGACACATTGACATATTTCTTGTAAAACCGGTAACCACTCATGTTTCATAGTTACAGTGATTAATTTTACAAGATACGCAACAAAATGCACTCATTCTTAATAAGGTGCACACAGAGAGTGCACTCACAGTGCTTACTAATGGGCACTCAGTAATATGCATTCACTCAGCCTGTGCACTCAAAAACTTAATAATTCATAATAAGCCTTCACAATAAATATAAAACACATCTGCCCAGAATAGTTATTAGTAATACTGCTTGGTACTCCAGTAGACTTTTGATACATTGTCTTAACATTTGCCGGAGGTCAATGTACCTTTACATGACATCAATCTTTAATTAAAAACAAAACAAAAAACCCCTTTGCTGACAATTTTGCAAGCCTGTATGGTTGATAGGCTGGTGGTGAGTTTCAAATAAATTGCCACAACATCACTTCTGAACATGTAATTGTATAGTTTCTGAACATTTATTTCTAGGATATATATGAGCTTTTTGTTCTTCTTCTTATTCCATGCCAGATTTTCTATGGACACATTGTAAACCTGAACAATATTTTTACATTCCTTCCCTATATGTTTTTCTCAGAATTTCTGAGACTCAGGTTTGGCTTGTGAGATTTAACACTTACGTTTGTACAATGTGTACACACAGAGTTACAAGGTGCTCACCTATACAAATTCAACATAATAAAGTAAAAAACAAACCTAAAAAGAAGTTCATCCCTATGATTATTAGCACTGTAAAAACTCACATGCTAATTTAAATCCATGTTGTCACAGAAGGGAAATAATGTCATTCTTTCATTAACCTTAGTCCTGTTTCTAAATAGCTAGCATATTTACCCCTGCAGTTGCTTATTATTGATGGACAGCAGCTAAGAAGTGACCCAGCTACTGTGATGGATGAAGTGCAGAAGTTTCTTGGAGTCTCTTCTCACTATAATTACTCTGAAGCTCTAACGTGAGTCTGTTCCTTCATTATCTATCTGCCCTATGGGATCACGGTGTACATGCCCTCCTACCAAGATCACTTGATCGTTAATTACAAACAAAACCCACATTATGACAGTGATAATTTTTGCAGAGTTTGGGGTTTTCTTAAAGTCATGTTTAACACCCATCCAGTTTCCCTTAACTTGTATACATATAATACATTGCAGAATTTAATTGCATGATTGCATGCATTTCCACATGTAGACTCTACTTTGCACAACATACAGAACAAATGACTGCTCAGTACTGTGTATTAGATGAAGAACAAAGGCTCAGATTCATATAAAAAATGTCTGCTAAGTTTGAGTGTTAGATAGGAGATGTCCAGGACTTGTTTTCTCAGGGTACCTAGTTTTGCTTTCATCGCTGCACTGTTTAAAATGCATGTTCGTTTGATGTGAGTTGTGCATGTCAAAAGAGTTCAGCACACGTTTCCACATCAGACTGTTGAACCTCATGACAGTCTCCAGAAGCTTAGTGTCAGGTGTGAAAAGTTTGGCTTAAATGTTCTTATCAGATTCATAGAGGAGTCTAATGACAGAGAGTGGATTAGAAGCACTCGGTATGATAAGATTCATCTGGTTGTATGGTTTCTTTGATCGTGTGCTTTTAACGCAGACCAAATATACCATTCCTTAATCCCATTTCCGTATATGGTTGAGCTGATTCTACTGACCTTTTACCTGCTGGTAGCCAGGCACATGGCACGGCAGAATTTAGTCTGTACTCTTGGTAAAATTATAAGTTACTAATAGCAGATCCCTAACCTGGAAGTCCCGGGCTTAAGCGCAGCACCTGGAGCATGGGGAGAAGCTAGTATTTGCCTACGAAGCAGAAAACCCTCAGACTGAGCAGCCTGACTGTTCATGGCCTGGCATGTTGGTGCCCAAACCGCGGGTGCTCTGCAGGAGCCCAAATCAAGGTGCCCTGAACTTAGGGAAAGCCCTTTGCTTGACTGCCCACAGCCTTTGGTTCAGATCTAGCAAAGGCAGCTGCGATGAGCCTGGATCCCACTTCTCATCCTCGCTACCCAGAGGGTGAGGCTTTCCCCATGAAAGGGGATTAATGGCCTGTGTGGCTCTCTCTTGGACATTTCTCAATTCCCCGCATGAAGGCAGAGTCTCTGCAGGAGCGGGAGCCGGCTGAACTTCTCTCTCCCCTCTTAGTCCGGCAGAAAACTGTAAGAGGCTTTTGCACTGAGCCTCTCCATATGAGGAGCATCATCTCATTTCAGCCAGAAGCGCTGGGCTGGGAGAGCCCGGGGATATCCATGGGCTCAGCAGCCTGGCACTGCGGTGGAGGTTTTTCCAAGCCAGTGTGCAAGCAGAGAGCACAAGCCTGCACGTGGGGTGGGAAGTAGAAAAGCCTGTGCCTCGACTTCCCTGCAGGCTGGTAGCATAAAAACTGGAGGGAAATGAGACCACAGACTTTCCACCTTCCCTACCCTGCCTCCTCCGCATATGATTACTGTTTAATGTTTCCTCTGCTGGAACGGTTATGGTTATTCATATAAGAAAAAGTGAGAGTTGGGTGCTTGTTGTTTAGGTCTTAAGAATGTTCCTCTGCCAAAATCTTTTTCTAGAGGAAAAATTTTGGATTTCAGAACGCAATTTTCTAAGTCATTGGTTTCCGAAGTGGATGAAATAGAGGAGGAGTTTGAACACACAGCTGAACTACTGATGTTTGAACAACTGCTGCCACACATCTGCAGTGCCTTCTGCTAGGTTTTCAAAAATACACACCCACATACATATATCTTCCTTTCTGTAACTAAATTAAAGTCAGTGGAGTCACACACCAGGAAAAAATTTGGCCTCTCATATTTGTTTGGACAGGAAAAAGGGACTGTAAACAGGTCTATAAAATTATGCAATCACTGTTTAAAGGCATCAAGAATGCAAATATGCTGTGGAAGCACACACTTCTGTATGGATTTAGGATGGAAGAGAAAAATGCATTAAACAATGTAGTTGCTTTATGGTAGGACTGTCAAAGTAAAAAAGATTGCACAGAATCGTTCCTAGTCATTACTACCTAACAACTGTATACCACACATTTTTAAAGTTGTCACAAAGCAGCCTAAGGACCCAGTCCTGCAAACACTAGTGAGCAACAACTTCATCACCCAGAGTAATTATGTGGATGTCTTATAGGAGAGTAAAATCAACCCAGGCAGAAGGAACGTACTAATCAGAGCCATGGAAAAAGAGCAGAGGAGAGACAGAGGCAGGGCTCAGGCATCTGGAGAGAAGTGCACATCACGCCGGGTTAGTAAGAGCCACAGCTGAGATGGGCAACTAGGTCGTTACTTCTTACACACAACGCTGAAGAGGATCTAGATCCAGACTAGACATAAGGAAGACATTTTTTACAATGAGGGTGGTGAAACATTGGCACTACCACAGAGAGGTGGTAGATGCTCCACCCCTGGAACCACTCAAGGCCAGGCTGAACGGGGCTCTGAGCAACCGCATCTAGTGGAAGATGTTCCTGCTTGCTGCAGGGGGGGTGGACTAGGTGACCTTTAACGGTCCATTCCAACCCAGACCATTCTATGACTCTATGACCTGTACTTTTTATTAGAGTAGTGAAAGCAAAGGGGGAAAAGCAACTAATGTTGCAAGGCTTTTGCATGTAATGCCATCAATAAAAAGGCTTTGGGATCCCTGCACAAAGTGCTAGGAGAGGGAAACTAGTCAATGGTCTTCATGAAGTTCCCGCTACGGCACTGAAGAGATATTTCCTACGTCTTTCCCACCCATTCGTTTTCACAGGGAGTGACCAAGGTCTTAAATTTTTTAAGTATCTGAACTTAATGAACAGAAACCTAGGATACATGGGACTAAAGTCACAAAAGACCTTCCCTTTTAATCACAGGATGGCTGTGCCTAAGCTCCATTGACTGCTACGAAGATGTATTTCATGGCCAACGCCCTCAGCTGACTCCCGGTCCAGGGTAGCATGGGCCAGTGGTTCCCTTCTTCCTTTGTTTTTCTCAGCAGGCAGCAAAGGAGAGAGGCAGGACAGAGCATGGCTCTGGCAAAGGGCTGCCAAAATTCTGCTTCCTCCAGCCTGGCGCATCACGCCACGCTCTGCCCACAGAGGCAGCTCCACATCCAGCCTCGCAGGGGAGATTTCCCTCATTGTCCCTCATGTGAACAACAGGACGGAAAGGCAAACATGGGATTAGGGGAGCACGCTTAAGTAAATGTTTTCTCGTGGAGTGCTGCTGCATTCTGGCAGGGAATGTGAGACAGATCCTCATGGTGATGTGGCTTAGCCCTGCCCTCGCAGCCACCTTCCTCGCCTCCAGCATCGGGTACTGACTTCTGAGAGGTGGGGTGGGCATATGGGTGTCCAGGTTCAACCCTGCATCTCCCACAGGCTTAGTCTGCAAGGGAAGGAGAGGTAACAGGGCGTGGAGGAAAGGGTTCTGCTGAGTGCTTTTAAAAGCTCACTTTTAACTTTATCCTTAAGGCTATCGCTGTTTTTAAATAAATACTTCCATTGTGCCCAATTACATTTTCAGGAGTCCTGAGAGTTTCATAATACCTGAACACAATGGGTTGAATTCAGCCCGAGCTGTCTAACCCTCTTTTCCCCTACCCAAATTTGCACATTCTCTTAATAATGTTCAGTATGCTCCTTCTGAGGCAGAAATATTGTTTAGGGCATAGTTTTGCAGTTTTCCTTTTAGCCAGCACACTATATTGCTGCTTCTCTTGGGAAATTAGTGCAAGCCAGCTAAAGTACTTCACCATGCAATGAGCAGATGGAAAAAGCCAAAGCAGAAATAAATCCATCATCGATATACCCATTTAATCAATGATTTACTTATTTTTAATTGATACAGCTACTGAGACAATTTAGGAAACAAGGGTCAGGCCTGCAATAATAGGCTGGGCAAGAAAAAAAATGTGAAGAAGGTTCACCCTTCTCGAGAAATTAGTTCACTTATGTACAGCAGCAAATTGCAGGTACACCCGTGTCGTATGGATAGACCCAGGGCAAAAAGGTAGTCTGGAGCTAATTAACTCCATCTTCCAGCAAATTATACTTCATCCTTTTCAAACATCTGCTGAATAGCAGAAATGCAAACCTTTTCGATGTTTTATGCATGCTGCAAGTCCCATAGCAATAAATTCAAAACTTAACACTGCGTGTTGTTCACTCCTTAGTGAGTACATGTTTTAAAGCCTTAATCTAAAATTCCTATACCTTTGAATTTTAGACATCAAAATCAAATTGCGTATTTCAGCTAAGACTGCTAAGACAGTGTTTATGCTATTATGCCATCTTTGGAATGAAAGTGATATTTAGATCTAATGATATGGAACAACCAACTTCTCAGGTGCAGTTAAATTATCAACAACCAACCAGCGGTTCTTTCGGTAGACCTGAACGCTGCTTATTTCACTCAAAAATGAACATAAAACATTTCAACATTATATTTCTCATTGTTTTGTAGTCCTGCAACGATCATGCACTTTTCTGTATAAATAGACTTGGGGATTGAGTCTATACCTGTTGAAGTCAGCAAATAGATCTGCTTGCCCTTTTTAACCCCTCTCACCTTGACAGTGCTGACCTACAATAGCATCAGCTCCAGCTGGCCGTATGGAAGGCTTTCCTTCAGCACAGGTGATAACGTCCTCGAGACTGTAGAGCATCTAATTCCAGGAAAAGAGCTGATTAATAATTTTTTCAACAAAACGTTCTTTGTTCAAGTGTCAATTGATCAAAACATTAGCATCCCACAGGGGTACAAAGAGCAGTTTGACATGGATAAAATCTCTGACCAAAACCAGACAATAAAATATGAGTCACAGTCTGGAGTGGGGCTGTGTAAAATCCTTGAGACTGAGGCTCAGGACCTTGACTGGTATCCTATATATCAATGCTTAGAACTTGTACCCTATATGCTGGACAAGTAGAATAAAAATTAGCTAGTGTAGGTAAAGCAAAATGTGAAAAACTTTTTGCCTTGAGACACTCCCAAGGCAAATCTGTGGAAAAAATAAATTCCCAGAGCTTTCACAAGAGGGGAAAGCTGTTTCCGACTCTGTCCTCAGTGTTTCAGTCATCTAGAGAGATATGTGCAGCAATAATTTTTGGCCAACACTGATGTCTTAGTAGCTGGGAGATTCTTCTATAGTGAGATCTTTCAAAAAATATAATCTTCTATAGGTTTGACCCTCAGAAAGGCTTTTGGTGCCAGTTATTGGAAGGAGGGAAAACAAAGTGCCTGGGAAAAAGCAAAGGTCGAAAATACCCACCAATGGACCAAGAGGTAAGGGCTTTCCAGAGATTTAAGTTAACATTTTTTTATATTGACCTTGTGTTTGACTCCTAAAATAAACACACTGATTTATTCCCCTTTTTTTTTACTGGCTTGATATTTTTATAAATCAGAAACTTTTAATGAGCTTTGAATGACAGGATATTAATTGCCCCCTCTTAAGAGCCCTTCTCTGGGCGGACTGCATAGCTCCTGGGCAGGAACACCTGCCAAAATCTGCTGTTCCTTCTTTGACTGTTGGTTTTTTTTTCCACCCTTCTCAGTCTCGAGCGTTTCTGTCCAGCTACTACAGAGACCACAACGTGGAGTTGTCCAAGCTGCTGCACAGGCTGGGGCAGCCCCTGCCCTCCTGGCTGAGACAGGAGCTGCAGAAGGTCAGGTAGCACGCAAGGGTGGAGGACCCAAACAAGGACGATTTCCTTCACCGTCAAACCCCTTGCTTCTCCGACTCACTTGTGATCATCAGTAGAGGACCTCATGAATAGCACTCTTTCTATCGAAAAAAAACCCAACCAAAAAAACCCACCCCAACAACAACAAAAAAAACCCAAAACACAAAAGAATAAAAAAACCCAAACCCGACAACTGTTTATATGCATGTGCTGACAGTTACTAGCATCGACCCCTCTTGTCAGCTTCCAGGAAATAATATAGAGCTACGTGGCATTACTCTTTATCCAGACTGGGATTCGTGCGTAGCCTAGTTCCTCCATTCATCAGGAAGCACCAGAAACTGTGTGGAGGACGGATTGACTTCAGTGTACATGACAAATTGCAGTCTGTCAGGACACAAGCAAAGGATGGGAACATCTCTCGCTGGACTGTGAGGTTGGTCATCCGCTGGGGTGTTCCACATTTGGTTTCGCTGTTTTTTTCCCTCAACCCTGCAAGTTTTCCTATCGTTTTATAGGGGGATATTTGGCATTTCGCAGTCAGGATCCCTAATGGTTATGATATGTGTAGTATTAATGCACCAGCATTGCTTTCTCCCTAGAAAGAGGTGGGCTAAATTCTCTCCTAACTTGCTTCCCTGTGGTTCCTGTAATAACTGATGACAGTCTGTGCTCTTTCTTCTGTTGGGTTGGGATTTTTTTCCCTTCGCAACAAGATATAACCTGATTTACTGGAGTCATGTGGGTTGTTGAGATGCAAGGCAGCCAGGTGGCCCTCCTCCCAGGTCTCGGTGAAATCCATTACCTGTCTTTTGGACGTGGCTACTTTGCCACCCTGATAAGGTTTTTCATCGCATCTGTTGGGTTCCTACAGCAGCTGTGACAGAGCTCTGAGATGTGAAATCATACCAAATATTTTGTCATAATGCCATAGGACTTCTTAAAATACTATCAAAGCCTTTTAAAATCTAAGCAGGCTGTGCAAGCAGTGTACTGACAATAACCTAATATCAACAATTTTGTTTCTATATGGAAAGCAATATTTTTGCTCTGAAGCCTTCAAAGTAAGAAATTGGGTTAGTCATTTAGGGTCTCATTCTGCAAGCTATTACAGAAAAGAAACTTTAATGACCAAAGGTATTTGTTAAGGTTTGAAAACAAACTACAGTTTATTGAAAAAACTCTTTCTTTTAATGCAGTTGAAAGGACAAGCACGTCCACTAAATATCACATATACGTACATGACGGATGTATTTTTATGCTTGCATATCTACCTACTGTATATCTAGATCAGACATATACTTAGTTTTAAGTGTCTGCTTTTTGTGCCCGTAAGTAAATGAAAGGGTGGTTTACCAAAAACATAATATTGTTATGAACTGTGTTTTCTTCTTAGATCTATGTGGGCAAGGTCGACAAGACTGGGCAGAAACTCGCTGGGAAATTTAAGCTGAGAGAGCAAATACCATTTAGGCATTTTAGCCTTGTAACACTTTTTCTCAAGAAAACAAAAGCTGGCAAAAGCTTTGCAGCGTGTTCTTTATGCAGTACAAAACAGAGTAGGTTTTAGTTTTCAAACTTGCCCATTTTAGTTCCTAGGCACAAGCTCTTTCAGGTGCTGCAGAGGCTTTGTGCTTTCCCCTCCCCATGAATTTGATCCTTACCTCCTAGCTCGAGAGACAGAACTGGATGTTGAGGTTGCACCATGAATTCAGATTAGTGAGAGCTAGCGTCAGGGAGCACAAATCAGTGCACATCATGGACTATGGTATTCAAGAGCACTTCAACGAATTAATTTAGGCTTCAAACCAGTTGATACACGTAGATATCTATCTTAGCATTTCCAAACTCCTAAATCCTGAGACCGTCCACTAAGATCGTGACACTAGCTTATTTTGGACTGACAAGTCCAGCGCTTCCCAGAGCTATCCTGGTGCCACCCGTGCCGCTCCCAGCTCGGCAGCGGCACCACCTGCCCACCGCACTGTTTCCTCTCACCTGGCCTCCATCACTTTCCTCCACCACCACCCATCTGAACTTGCCTGGCTGCTTCTTCTCTCTGGAGTGTTCCAGCCCTCTTCTTGGTCCCAGCACTGCCGTGGTGGAGGTCCCCCATCCGTGCGAGGAGCCAGCACTGCCTTCCTTGGTCCTGCACATACAGCCCACGGGGTTGCACAGAGTAGAGGCTGAGGTGCAACCAGCACCAAGTTCCCTGCACGGCCCCTTGTGATCCTGCTCACTCCTTCTGCACCTCAGACCCACTCCTTCTGCAGGGAATAGGACAAGGCCAGGTAACCCCTGCCCAACGGCTGCCGCAACAGCACGACATGCCCAACACCACCAGTGCTGCGCTAGCCCACTCGCAGAAGGAGGTACATGAACATATGGGAAAGCCCAGTCCCACGTTTGCTTTTAAATATTGCAATGGGATTCATTTCACATAAGTGAAACATCGACTTTATTTTATAGGTGATGAAGGGAAATAGCACTTCTAGGACACCATTCATCTCCTCGCAAAGCAGACTTCTTAAATGAGTGAGATTAATCTTGCCTCTTCCTCTCTATTGATTGTAAAAGGACAATAGACAACTCGTTCAGAGGAAGAGCTTGGCTGTATAGGTCTAAAATTAGGTGAGCTGAAAAGGAGACGGTATTTTATCTCACAGCTGTAGTTGTTGAAGATGAGAGGGAGCTGGGAGGCTCTGAGGGAAGGTTTTGATTTTGTTTTGGTTTCCTGAAGTAATTTTTCTAGTGCTCATATTTTGACAAGGAAGACTCTTCAAAATGAGCTAGGGCAAACTAAATGCCAAATAAAACAAATCTTATGTGGGGGTTTGGGGCTTTTCTTTTTTTTGGCAGGGGGTGAGGGGGAATTCAGTTACATACTTTGTTGCAAATTCACACTCTTTTAACTTTTAGCATTGATAATGCCAAAGATGACTAGTCTGATGAGAGTTTTGGATAAGTAAGTCTTGGTCAGAAAAGAATACTTAAATCAACCATTTGATAAAATTTTAGCTGTTAATATACCTTAGAATTAGCTCATCATTAATTAAAAGATGACTTCATAACTTCTTGATTAAAAGCTAAGTAAATATGAAATTGGCTTCAGGAGGTTTTCAAGGAAATGAGACAAATACCGTAAAATCTGGAAAACTGTTTCTTGTTCTTACCTTTTCAGTTAGGAAAAAAAAAATCTTTCCAACTCTCAGCTCTGTAATAGAATCATGTCCTTAAAACACACTGGATATTTTTATACTTCATCGTTATTTTTAAAGTTTGAATGGGCATCACATTTGCAAGAGATCTCATGTTCCATTGAAAACTGACATTTGAATTGACTTCATTATGTGTCATATAAAGACGAAATAACAGTATTTCAAAGTTTCATTCCTTCCATTTGTAATAGGTCTCATCACAGAGAATATCTCTGGACCACCGTATTATAGAGTAGCCTTTGTGAACTAGCTGTAAATGATCTCGATTTCTTTTGCGCCTTTCATATCTCTGACCATGTAATTGTTGGGATTCTTAAAGACCAGCAAAACAAATGCAATAAAAATGAAACATTTATTCATGGCAAGGGGGCTGTAGCTGGGAAAGATAATGCTGGCCCTTCTTTCCTATTCATAAGCTACAGGATTGATCTCCACAATACCTCCGTGTGGTGCAGGCTGTAAATCAATAGGAGTTTTACATACTGGAGGGCGGCAGCTGCAGTTTGCTCCCATTCCCCTGGAAATACAGATTCCTGAAGAGGTTCAGAGGAGCCTTGCTGCACTGAAGACTTGACCTGCCCGTGCAGACCAGTGGGAGTCTTCCTATTAATTCCAGCAGACCCCAGTTGGCCCCCAAGAGCCACTTTCATAAGGCATAGTCTGTGTGGTTCAAGCATCACGTAGCCCTATCGCTGCTGGAAATCCGTCACTAATTCGATTTCTATCACTGAGCGGCGCTTTCCTTCCCCCCCGCCACCTCTCTTGGTCATTTGTCTGCCATGGTTGGAGCTGCAAGCTGTCCCCCACCTCCAGCACCCCGCAGGGCTGCAGCACTTCTGGTCTCGCCATACCAATCAGGTCCCTCTCCGCTCCATCCTCCTGCCTCGCTGGCTACGAGAAATCGAAAACCCTACTGGCCAGACACAGGCATTAGGGTCTACAGCAGCATATTTGATGACTAAAGCAGGACTTTGGCCCTCAGAAAACCAAGCTTGTATAATCGAGGCTGTCTTCGAGCGAGAAGCAATCAGAACGGAATCCAAAACCTTCTAAATTATGCATTGACCTCTCAAGGTCTAAAATAAAGTTGCCGGATTAACTGCTCATAGATGTTTTCTAATAAAACAAATTCTCTCTCTGATAGGGAATCAGACTGCTGAGTGTCCCCAAAACAAATTAAGATGGCGGAATTATAAATTCTTGGGGGATGAAAATGTTGCGTAATGAAAGCGGTGATGGGTCCAGACTCTCTGATGTGATAATAAAGCAGTGGGGACGTGCCCTGAATACAAAAGCAGAAGCTGAATATTTTCTCCTCTTTCTTCCCCCTCCTCCTTTTCCTTCCCGTTCGTGTTAAATTTTGAGCCAGCGTAGTGCATCTGAAAAGCACGCGACGGGCAGAGCTCGTGAGCCGGGGGAACATTATTCATCTCCTGAATGATTGGCCAAGAATAAATTTGGTGCAGGGTGCTCATTTCCCCTAAGCTGGGCCACCTTAAAATTAGACATCAAGTCCAAACCGGTCATTTAGTTTCCATCAGTAGCAAATTATGTTTATAATGGGTTTAAAATTGATGTTTATAATAGGTGTGTGAGCATGTGACAGCTGTGTAAAACAGGTACAACACAGGTATATAAATCAGCAGAGACTAAGTGTCTAATTTTATTGTAGTTAAGTAAGATTAAGTTTGCCACTGGTGTCAGGAGAAGCTCTCTTTGCACATGCAATATAGCTTTGCCGTTTTAGCTCTTGGATTGCAGTGCCATCTCTCTCTTACCAGTAGATACTCTCTTTGAGAAAAAGTTAAAATCTCATGTGATCACCTCACTGTATTTATCCTCATCAATATGGGATCATGAAATCTAGCTTTAACAGTCAGTCTGTCCATCATTATATTAGTTCATACATCTCTGCTTAAATCTGCCAGGAACTGTTGCTTCAGAGACTTTTTTTTATGTAAGTGTACGTTCATAGGATAGGAATTTCCCTGTCAGACAACATTTCTTACATTGTCTTTATTTTCTCTTTTTTCCTTCCAGTTCATCCTTTTAGCATGACTGCAAAGGCATGGACCTGTCTATGGATTCGATTCCTCCACCACTATCCTATCTAGAAAAGCTACCAAGAATAAATAAGGATTTGCAAGCGACACAGATTCTGAAGTGTTCAGCGCTCCAGTGACTGGATAACTTTTATAAGACTTATTATCATTTCTGTAGTATTTCAAAACAAAAGACATCCTCTTGATAGAGCTGAGGAAAAACTTCACTGTCTTGCCCAAGCTCCTATTTTCTTTTTTTCTTTCCCTTCCTATGTGACGACGGCAAATCCAGTTGAACAAATACTTGGTGTTGAAGAAAAAGGAATAAAAATAAATTTTGATCACTCAAAGTATTTTTGTTGGGGGGGGGTGGTGAGGGAGGCCAAAGTCTGTATTTGCTGGAATTGTTTTAAAAAAATTGATGTGTACACACCTTATTATTGGTTCTTCTCACTGCCGCAGAATAAATACTTCTGATGGTGTATTATAGAGAGAGCTTTTCTTCCTTCATTAAGTCCTCTTTCCCGTTTTCTGAGCCAAGATCTGCTCTTCAGTAACCTCTGCCATATATTTCAAGTCATGCACTGACTCAGCTTCTTCTGCTTCAGTGACTCCTCAAGGCTTTCCCCCATCCTCGACACAGCGGCCCCGACGCCGTGGGATTTACAACGCTGGCTGCACCGGTGCTGGAAGTGCCCTCAACCTCATCCTCTGCCTCCCTCCTCCTCCACCTCCCAGGCAGGGAACATTAATTCAGGCAAGTCTGACACTTCTATGTTTGTTACGCTGCGTAACGTGCGTTTATGGACCTGTCTTTTGAAAGTATTACCCACCTGCACTCAGTGAGACGTATGGATATTCAGACAGCCCTATGTAAGCTCTTTCTCTAATTATCACACCAGGCTTTTTCTCTGCCCTGGTTGAGGAATCTTAAAAGGACCTGATTTCAGCTGGCGCAAATTGCCTTGAAGGTAGCTTAAAGCCTGTGCCCAGAATTACAAGATACTAACATTTTTTCCCCTAAGATACCATAATGCTTTCACTTTTTATTTCAAAAATATTCATTTGTTTTACAGATCTGTGTCAGAAGGAGGTTAAATCATATCAGTCAAGGATTCTTAGTATAAACCTTACACAGTAGCAAATTACGCCTCACTAGAGCTTTTATCGTTAAACAAATCAGAAATGACATTACAGACATCTTAATACCAGTTTTGCCTTCTTTCCG
Organism: Elanoides forficatus; assembly: GCA_025311575.1. Lineage (NCBI taxonomy): Eukaryota > Metazoa > Chordata > Aves > Accipitriformes > Accipitridae > Elanoides > Elanoides forficatus. Next base: position 9,962,943 of record JAOBAS010000007.1, on the reverse strand, counting down.
GATCTGCTTGACACTTTCAGACAAGGGGGACGTGGTAGGTAAAATTTTCAAAATAGTTTAGGACTTTAAGACTGTTTTCCAAAAAAATTACTTGTAAGCCCTTAAAAACTAAAAAGCAATTGGCTTTCTATCATAATTATTTGTTACCAACTGAGTCAGTTAGGCACCCTTAAAAGCCCTCACAGACATTCACCTGTGTGCTGCTTTGGGTCCCAAATGCCTTTATACAGCTATATGAAGAAATTACTGGGGAAAAAACAAAAACAAAAAACCACCCCAAACCAATACAGCCAGTTTTTTCCTGTCACTCACAGATCCCTGTCCCTTCTTGGCCACCTCTTGTATTTCCTTCATATTCCCTGGGTAGGAAAGGAAGCCATGTGGAAATTGCAGCTGAAACCCGCCAATGAACCTGAATGGGTTTTACCCAAAACAGAAATCTTTCCATGCTCAGGTGAGTTTCCTGCCTGAATCTTATTTAGTAAAAGGATAGCGGAGTTCTTCTAAAGATTTACCACTTCTATTAAGTTCATTAAGGTTTGCATTTTCCCTTCTAACTTCTGGAATCAGACTGTTCCCTCCCAGACTACCGGAAACCTAGAAGAAGTAAATAAACTTCTGAGCTGATCTGTTTGTGAAGAGGGCTTTTTCTATGAGCAGTTCGTGAGAGGAGAGGAAGACCGCTTTTCCACGCATGTAAATATCCAAATTCCAGTTAGAAATTGATTTATAGAATTACAGAAATGAATTCTACATGTAATTTATACTTATATTTCCATTCATGAAGAATTAAAGACTTCCCAGGGAAACCAGATTGATATTTGCGTTTCGGTCAGCTGCAGCTGTTGGGTGGGGAAAAAAACGTTTAAAATATCTAAATAAACCCATATCTGCCACTTCGGGTTTACAAAGCCGTTTGTCTTGATACAGCTAACTCTAACCAAACATGGGCTACTTTTATAGCACTCCTATTTCTTTGGGAATAGGAATGCGACATGTTAATACACAAATCTGTTTTCATCACAGAAGGTCAACTAGCTTTATGAGCTGGTAGTTAAGATCATCCTTTTTTTTTTTCCCCAGAGGTTATTTTCAGCCAGAGGAAGGTCAGCAGTGGGTGGAGTGGGATTCCTTAATCTAACTTGCAATTCCATAAAATCTATGGGGGTTCAAAAATGCACTTTATAATTTGGGAGATAATTGCATGCCATTCAACTGACTTTGTACTTGCTACTTTTCTAACTCTGGTGTATGCTCTGCTGTCTTGCAGAACTTATCTGTAAGACACATTCCCTGTCGGGTAATTTAACTTTCCTTCATAGTATGATTTGAACTAGAAGAAAGAGCTGGATATATGAGGGGATGAGTTTTTACAGAACTTACTGTGAGGCAGATATTTATTTACAGATTTTTTCTTTAATACTCTTTTGTTTCACTGCATTTGCCTTGGCCAGGGAATCATCTCAGTATTAATTTGCATGCCCTCCAAAGACACACAATTCCCATTAGCACCAATGACAATTAAATATTCTCATGAAGGAGAGAATAAACCCACCAACAGAAAATGTTATTTAATGACATTGTAGTTACAGCACATCTTCCTGCAGAGCTTTGTGTAATCACACCAAGTAAGCAAAAAAAAATTGTTCTGCAACGTGAAGCATTTAAAATTTCATAAGCAATCTGGTTTAAAAAAAAAAAAAAAAGCAAAAATCACTTTTCAGGTACCACATCATGGCTAGGGACTGGAATAACCCCAGTGATTTTGTTGATATGAAACTCCTCATGCACTATGTAGCTGGAGAGACGTTCAGATTGAGACCAAAGCCAAACTTGCTATTGCTCAGGTTCATTTCTGGGCAGGGAATCCGTGCCTTCCAGCAGCCTGAGGCACATCTAAGATGGCACACCACAAACTTGTGGTTTAAGAGGTCCTACATTTAGTGCCCTGGCTGTATTTGGCAGTCTATGTCTTGGTTATCGAGTGATTTCCCCCCCCATACGGTACCCAGATGTAAAAGTCACCAGAGCGGTTGCTTAATGGTCATGTTTAAATCCATGGACTGAAGGTGGATCCCCCTCTGTGAGGAGACCTCTGATCTGCTCCACAGGGTTGGGAAGGAGATTAAGAGCCTACCAAGTCTCTGAGAGTTATCACATCTACTATTGCATGAGATTTCTATGCTGCACCTGGCAATAAAAAGCAATATGAACTGAAGCAAGGGCTTTTTATACAGGAAAATAAAAATATGTATTGAAATAGTCTTCACTTACATTTGTTTATTATGTGGATATACAGGGCTCATGAATTTTTTATTTAAGGAGAAAGTTTCCAGTCTTCAATATTTGTTGTTTTCTCTCCTCCTAAAAGGCCTTCTTCCTTGCTATACTGTAGCCTGCTTCCTCTCCATTTCTTCCCACCTACCCACCCTCCTCGGGGCTACTTCTCCTCATTAAGGTCTATTACATTACCTGTAAATTTCAATACCAGCTGAATTTCTTTCTGTACTAATTTCTTTTGCTCCTAGCTTTCAGAGAGGAAAAAACACAAATCTCCCTAGTAAGCATCATCTTTCATTTTCTAAACCATACTCACTTTAATTACTTTTAAATATCCTAGTTAATTAGGACAACGTGTACTAGGAGCGTGCTGAGGTTTTCTTTGATGTTGCTAGCTTTTCTGAATTATTTCCATGCTTTTTTGATTGTTCAGATGCCCAGTATCAACTCAGGGAAGCTACTCAGTTTTGAAGCAAGGCAGAGTTGGATGGCGCCGTGTGTAAATATGCCATCATTAAGTTGGGAGCTGCAGTTAAATTATCAATTGTCTTCTTAAGCAGGAAGAACAACTTTATGGATCCTGGTCCGTCCTCTGCAGACTTCAACTATTTCCAGTAACTGCCACACAGAACAAAATAAAACTTGTCAGCTGCTCGGAAGAGGAGAGACTTGAGCCTGGAGACTTAATTCCCTTCAATCTTCTTAAAAGATATGATCCAATACTTCAAGATAAAAGCATTGCCAGCTTAGGAAGATACAGGGAGGCAATCCAAAGCAGCCGGGACAATCAAAATGGACAAGCACCTTAGCGCAACAGTAAAACTCATTTTTCCAAAGGTCAGAGGCACAGCCAGGAAGCCACTTCTTTTCTTTCCCTCCATGTTAGAAGATCTGGCTGAAGAAGAAATATTTCAAGGCTTGCCTGGATGACTGTAGGAAACTATAGTGTAAGTGCTATAACACAGACCATGTTGTTGTGGTCTTTCTAAAGCCCATTTCATGAGAAGCAAGGGGGGTTTTCACTCATGTGGGACAAGCTGAGACACAAAATTTTGACAGACGTGTTTTATATCGGTAACATCTTGCAACAGTGTTTTTGGTCTGGCGTGGGAAACATCTGTATAACGCAGAATTTTTACAACCACAGGAGCCTGCCTGGCAGCTGAAGGTTTTAGTGCGGATCCTAAATCACCGTTTCTGTAGTGCTGCAGATTTTTTTTTTCCAGAATAGCTCTATATTTTTGTAAACCCCAAGCACTTTTACTGAAGTCTTAGCATGTTCATGTAACAGAGCCAACCACTAATCAGGCAACAAGGTGAATTTTGCAGAACGAAAGCGTCCAAAAATCACAGAATCACACGCTACTAACCACATCCACTCCGGCCCCACAGGAGCGATGTGCATGGCAGCCAAGCAGTGACCCACAGGAAAAAGAGGATCAGGGCTGAACCCACCCTCCCGCTGCAACCGGTGAGAGAAAACTATGCACACTCTTTAAACCCCAAAACGGACGTGTTCACACCCTGGGCTGGCACAGGGAACCCCCCCCCGAAGCCCAGAGCTGCTGTAGCTGGTCCTCTGCTCCAGCATCACTGGTGATTTTCACAGGTTGAGTCAATAAATGAGCTTAGAACAGAAGTAGAAATCAGAAAAATGCTCTGAAGGTGATTTTGTAAATCAGAAAAGAAAAAAAGCTTATTTTAAAGGGAAATCCTCAAAGAAGATAATTGTGTATCCTCTTGTGTTTATAAAATTTACACAAAAACCTCACTGGCTTTACGGCTCTGACTTGTCTGAAAACTAGAGCTATTAGAAATTGTCAGAAAACTACATGCTGTGAAATTTATCACCTTTCTCTCCGCAGTCAGTCGCTGATACACCTGCACGTGGGCCTGTCAGTGCTATTTTCATGGCAGTCATTACACTGCTCCTTTGTAAAAGAGAAATTAATTTTTGTCCTCCTTCAGAAAGACCACCCCGGAGAATTCAGTTCAGGGGAGAATGAAGTGAAGCATTTACCAATGACCCACTCTTTGCTCTCTATTTCCATGTCTTCCAATAAGACATCATTTGACAAAATACTGAGTACTAAAGTAGAACTATCCTTTGCAGTCTTGTCTTTCCCATGGACCTATTTAATACCGGCACATTAAACACATTTTTATTTTACTCATTAAACAAGAAGAAATCTGGACACTTAACAGTGACACCATAAAGACATTATAAAATTTGGTAACGTGCAATAAAACTACTTTCATAAATGCCCAACCTTAAGTACCTCCATTTTCTGGTTTTCTGCCAATGATAAGTTTTGCACTCTTGCACCTTCAATTACAAAGCTTAGAGCCAATATAAAATGACTCATTTGTCCACAGAAAATTCCATTTCATTTTGCCTGCCTTTTTCATTTGCCACCTGTTGATTAATTATCTTAATAATTTATTTCTTCATAGCTTTGTTGTTTTTCCAAGACAAGTTGAATTCTGGGGCAGATAGCCATCCTTCTTCTGTGTAATAAAAGGGCAAAGGAAAACACTACATTTTCCTGTGTCTGGATTACAGAAATCTTTCCAACAACACTGTCCTACCCGCAGAGGCTGAGCATCGCAGGAGAATATCTTCTCGCACCTGAGTAGGAAAGCTAGGAGCTCCAGTTTGGACTAGGCACTTCCTTTGCTGCATTGCTAATAATCATCACCATAGTTAGAGATGTGTTAATGAAGAGGAAACCATAAGGCCATCAAGACGTTTTTGAAAATCGTAGTGAATAGAAAATGACTAACACACACTCAAACAGAAAGCACTTCTCGGAGAGAGGATTTTGTCTATGGTAAAGAAAAGAGTCTTGAGCCCTAGCAAACCACTGCAGGAAAACCAAGGCCCACAATTGCCACGTTAAAGCCAGCTGACAGACCTGGTATGGGTGGCATTTCCCAAATAAAAAAACCATATTCAAATTTATCCTGAGAGCAAACAGGCTTCATGAACTTTGTTAGATGGTTAAGCTTGCGTCTAGTTTAAGAGGCAAGCGCAATGTATTATTTTAGCAGGTGAGAGTAGGAGAAAATTGGTGGCAGCATGAAGTACGAGTCCTCAACAAAGGGAACTTAGTGGCAGACAAATTAGCTGTCCTACCTTGAAAGGTACTTTTACAGGGACTAGATCAAAGGAGCAATTGCCACGTTTAAATACTCCATATTATTAAATGCTTAGCAGTGTTGGAGGAGGGAGCTGGTTTCAGACAAGAGCCAGCCTGCTGGAAGCAAAACCAGCTGGGCAGAGTTTCACCAGGGATTTCCATTGCTGTGGGAGCTCCTGGGGTCCACCATGTGCATCACCCACAGAGCCGCAGGTGACAGCCCTGGAGGTCCTGACCCATCTGACAGCTTGCAAGAGGCTTTTTTTTTGGTTGTAGACTTCCTGGGAAAGCCAAAGCTGGTTTTTCACCAGCAAGGTCTACTCCTTCCAATGTGAAGCCTACACTATCTATGCCTTGCTGTAATTAGCTCGATGAATCGCACCCTCACTCACCAGCTTCCCAAAATAATCAAAGCCCCTGGGAATCCAAATCTGATTTCAGAAATACTTCTCTGAAGCTGGAATCATTCAGGGTATAAAAGCATAATCCTATTACAGTGGCAGAGTTTAAAAGCTTTCCCTTAGCCACCAGAGCAAAGATGACAGCCAGTGCAACAATCGGATGGATCCCTGCAGCACAGCGGTCAGACCGGGCTGGAAATGCTTTTGAGGAGCCTCCTGAAAACTTGGAGGAGCCTCCTGAAAACCCAGCTGTGTGGCTGTGGGTACAGCTGGGGCAGAGGAGGACCGCGTCCAGATCTGCACTTCTAGCACCACGGGAAGGAGAAAATAAGAATCAAAGCAAAATACTGCATTAATCTCAAAAAATCCCAAATCATCGCTCCAGGAATAAGAAGCGTAACGCCCTAAAATCCTTTGGCTGATCCCAAGAAGCCAGGATGACTCAAGGGTCTTGAGTCATAGACCGCATAGGAAAATCCACTCTGCTGAATAGAGTTGCTCAGAATAAAACTGAAATAAGGTGATTAGAACTGAAAATAACTGCATGTACTTGGAAAACTTTAGTTTTCTCAACTGCCTCAGCTGAACGTTATGAGATAAGTTAGACACGAATAACACAGACCTCAAAGTCAGATATTGTGCCTGGAAGCAGCTGCTGACTCAAAATGTAACAATATATATAACGCCAAAAGTACATTTGCTTTGTCTCCTCGCAGCATTTCGTGTTGGTGGGTAGTGCAAGAACCACATTTTAATCACATAATTAACTTAACGTACTAGAACACTATCTAGCGTGTAGCTCTGACAATAATAGTTTGAAAGTACTTGACCTGAACTACCTATTATGCTGCATTAGCTACTATTTTTCTAAAGACAGCATTCTGAACGCTTTAGTATGAGTTTGTGAAATAACTCAGTAAAATCTCTCACTTAAATCTGCGGGCTTTTACCCATACATTCATGTACATTGAACAGTGGCTGGACAAAAACACTGTAAACGGTGCGTTTACGAGACGCACAAATTGGATAACTTTACCAACTTCGTCTGCATTTAATGCCTTGGATTCCATAGCATCACGCGGGCATTATGTAGCATGGGTCGTAATCAATATTTTCCACAAAGCACTGAATTTAGGCACCAGGCAAAATTTTTCCTTGCTGTAACTGACTGTAATGGAGCTGCACAATACACAAATTTGGCCCAGTGCTTCTGAAACTGTAATTTTCTTGTCCACTGAGGCATCCCACATTCAGCAGAAATACCAAACACTTTCTGTTTCTCCCAGCCCGGCACAGAGACCTCTCCATAATACACCGCTGATTTGGACACAGCAGTTCTTTCACTTGTCCAAAGACTTTTTTTTTTCTTATCGCCACACCAATTTTTACGCTTTATGCAGAGTCCAGCAGCTCTGCCCTCCTCTCCTGGGCACCCGGCTCTCAGAAAAGCGCCAAGTGCTGCTGCTTCTTCCATCTCTGCTAACAAAGCTGCTTTCACAGTGAAAAGAAAGGTCAAAACCAAACTCATCGCTAATCATAAAATGCTACTATTAAAAGAAAAAGGGGAGGTGGGGAAAGCTTTGCCAAGACATCAGCTAGAATTCAGCCAAATTTAGCTAGAAATTAGCACCGTATTCAACTTTTTCTTTCTTTGCACCTCTAAATATCTTGCAAATGTTTAACAGCAGAGTTCCAGATTTGACTTTTTTTAGACTTGTGATGAATATTTCTTTATGCAAGGGAAGAATATAAACTGGGATAAATACATGTATTTTTGCTCCCAGAAAACAAAAATAGGGAGCCAAGAACAAAGATGGCCCTTTGTGTGTGTGTGTGAATAGCTGCAGGCATGCCAAACTTTTCAAAAGCTGGTTTTCCTTGAGGTACCCAAAAACCTACTAATCAAATCTGAGAATTTCAGCCACTGTCATTTGAGAGGCATGCCTAAAGCAGACCAAGGACTGCAGAAAAAAAAAAAAAAAAAAAAAAAAAACAAAAAAGAAAAATAAATATCCTATATGCCTCCTGAAATTTTGTGAGGAGACAACTTTCGAGAAGTTTTGAATGCGTCCATATCGTTGTATAGCATTACCTTCTGATATAGTCATACTAAGCAACATGAAATAGATGGGATTTACACTTACAGAAAGAAAATGAGGAAACAGGACTCGATTAAGATCAGTACAATGGCAATATTTTATATGTTAAAAGGATCTGCCAGAGGAAAACTTGAGTCCTCAGCTGGCACAGAGCCCTGCAGAGGTGACTACGGTCCCAAGGTCTGGCCAGGGCTCAGCCACCCATCCCGCAACGGGGACCATGACCAGCAAAGACTGCCGTATCAGCACCCTGCCCAGCCTCCAGGTCTTCCTGGTCCCTGTCAGCTCCCCCTTAATGTCTGAGCCCTTAGAAATCTAAAGAGCAAAACCCAGTCGAATTGTGGACAGCACTGTGGAATTTGAATCACTTTGGAAGGCAGGCACCATCTGGGACAGGTCTCCGGGGAACCTTATCCAACCTTTCGGCGATGCAGATGGGACTGTTTTCTTGTCAGATTTCACAATATTAGAATAAAAGTTCACGCAGCAGGAGCCCCATAGGTGCCGAGTTTTAGAGGTTAAAAATAAGATCCCTCCAGATGCAAAGTTCCCCTGTGTGTCAGCCTTAATTTCACTACCAGCCTAGCAGCGAAGGAGGCACTTTTAATTAAGTGCAAGACAACTATGGAAGACCGAGTTCAAGAAACAAGGAGGAATAGGATTATTATAATCCAATGAGTCATAATTAAATGCAGAAATCAAAAGCTCTTAGTGGCACAGAACTTGTTAGAGCCTTGAAGTGGGTATTTGCACTTTAATCTGACATGCCGCAGCGTCTTCAAAAAACAAAGCTTTTTCAGAAGGAATGAAACGACGACAGAGACGTTCATAAATCGTTTAGGAAAAAAGCTAAAAATCCATAAAACAACATTACAGCAGTAGCGTGTTCCCCAAAATACCCAAACCAAACCAAAAAACAACCCCTGGCAGTGCCAATGATGACATTATTTTGAAATCTATGTTCCTAATTGTGTCATAATAATAATCTCAATGTATCAGTATGAGATACCAGAAGGAAAGTAGCACAAACTTGCCTAAATGCATCCATCTCTAGTAAGCGGTCACCCTGAGCGATTGGCCTGGTGGACTTAGTGAAATACAGGCTCCCAGACCTCATCTGAAATTTGCTTTGAATCAGTAGGATTTTCCCGAGACCGGATCAGACCCACCCCCACACCACTTCTGGCCCAACTCTACCCTCTTGTATACCCGGTCGGACGTCCCCGCAAAAACACTTACGGCCCCACATGCCTCGAGCCTCCCATCCTACCCTGCCTTCGCCTCCTGCACATGCTTTTAGGATTTGTGGTCGGTGTTGAAGTTAATGAATACGTGGGCCAAAATAGTTCGTAATGAAAATGTGAATGTCTTGAAAAAGGTAGCTGCTAACTTTATGCTTTTCTGGGTAGAAACAGCTCCCAGGATACTTCAGCTGCTTTTATTCCCGGATAACACAAACAATTTATTTTAGCAGCTGAAGGAGTCAGATTGAGGAATACAAAGGGGCTGTGAAAGAGCAACACTTTGCACTGGGAAGGGCGATGATAAAGTTTCAAGGGGACTCTGTGATGGGAGATTATGTAATTTCAAGTAGGCTTCTCTGTAGACCAGAGTCCTTTTGGGCTCAAACCACCTCAACGAAATGATATATATTTCTTCTCCTTTTTTTTGAGGGGAGTAGGGGTCGTTAAGGCTTAAGATGGATTGCTGTTCCTGTCCCACCAAAAGCTGTCCCTGGCACAGAGTGCAAAGCAGACGAGAGTTACTTCGTTCAGATGCGCAAGGAGGATTCTCCCATGAAGGACAAAATGTTTGTCATTCTATGGGACTAAACAAAGCTTTAATTTTTAATAGCCACGTTGTCACTTACAATGCAATGGCTTAAATTCCCCTTTCTCTCACGGACATGATGCTACGGACATCATTATCATACATATGTGTCTATACTTGCTTTTTCCATTATGCATTTCCAAAACCGCAAGAAGTGGCCCAGAGTCTCCCAAGCCAGTGATCCCACCCTCCTTCACTCCCCCTGCCTCGGGTGAAGTCCTAGGCAGGGCTGGTGCAACCAGGAGTTTTTTTTCTGCAAAGTGATTCGAGGGATTGCCTGGGAAGTGGAGAACTTGGAACATAAAGTAGTAGGAAAACCTACACTCATGAATTTGCAGATACATTTTGGATCCAAGCTCCAACTTTTGTTGGGTTTTGGCTGGGGTTTTTTTGGCAGAATGGTCTTAAATCACTTATTTGGCTCCTTCATGATGCCTCTCTCGCACGCTGAGGCTGTCGTCCTGGGAGAGCAGGAGTTTCCCGGTGCTGCCCCGAGGCAGGGCAGGCGAGCACCGGCTCTCCTTCCCTCCCACACCCCAAAGGGGTGGTCGCCTCTGCACCCGTCAGGCATCCCTAGCCCCCTCTAACTCCCCACATGCATTCCCTTCTCCTGAAAGGTGATCTGGCTCTTTAATGTACATACTTTTCCTCTTCTTTTTTTTTTTTTTTTTTCTTTTTCTTTAAAGCCACACCTGAACGTTTCCAGCTGGCGCTTAGAGTTGTTTCATACAGGGATGGGAGGGTGATCTAAAACAGGGTTGCTGTGTGCCCATCTGTGTCCACGGGGAGAAAGGTTGAAACGAATATGAGAAGAGTAATCAACAGTAATTCTTCAGGAGTCTATCATTAAATTTGTCATTAAACAGAGTCTGCAGCTACCTGCCTGCCCAGCCACCAGCAGCAGCAAGCTGTGCGTGCCGTGTAATGGCATTTTGATAGACTGTCTTTCCCACAGCCTTCCTGAGATTGGACTGCATAATTTACACCGCCAGCACAGCATTGCCTCAATGTTATTTGAGCAGCGAGACCCTTGTCCTGGTGTGATTAGACTATGATGAATTGGATGCCTGCCCGTGGAGTCAGGGTATGCCGATTGCCAAGTGCCTGGGACACGGCGCAGAGCTCACTGTCCCCAGCTAAACAGCCTGGGGGGGCTGTGCTGATTCATCCTACCTCGCCTACAGTGTGAAAAAGCAGCCACCCTTTTTATTTTGTATTTGAAGTGTGAAAAAAAGCAAGGCGGGGGGGGGGGGATTATAATGAACACATAGCATTATTCAGAACTTATTTGCGACCCCAGCAGAGGATGGGTATATCTCGGGGGCATGAAACCTCTCCGGAAATTTCCACGGGATTCAAAAAGAGCACCGTGATTTTTTCCCAAGCCCTACCCACAACGCGCACTTCTTGCCACAACCAGACCTCTCCGGGATCTGCAGAAGAGGGGAGGTCCCCGAGCCAGCTGAGCTCCTTGTACCCCGACACCTCATCCCCTCTGCCTCCCTCGCCACGCACATAACCCCTCGCTTCAGAGGCGGTCACTGGCGTCACTCAAAGTAAGATTACGGCACGCGATATTTATGAGAGGAGAGAACAATGCAGATTTTAAAAGCAAATACCCGAAACCCACACGATCTCCAGGCAGGCTGCGCAGAGCACGTGCTGAAAGGGGTTTTACCCAGGTGGTAACCCACAGGCATGCTCATGCTCACAAATGCCACACAACAGATTCACCAGGACCTCCATTTTGAAGGTTAAAACTGATTTGGGGAAGGCTTTTTAGGTTTAAGTTGATTGCAGACTATCCTCTGCAAAGGTGATGATTTTGACAGATGGAGTGCACTTCCTCACCCCTGGCTGGTTCCAGCTTTTGCTTTTAATCCCAAAGTTCAACCGAGTCAAACAAAGTGATTCATTCAGCTTCATTGGCAGCCACTCATTCACCCAGATTTCCAAATTCCTGCTAACACTTCACTGTTGTCAGTGTACGCATGTAAAAACCAAAATGAGGTGATTTCACCAGGTATTAGAAGACCACGCACTTGATAGACAGGTTTGTTATTAAAGGCTCACAGAAAACACTGCTGGCAGCCCCTGCTCGCAACCTATGGAAGTGTAGAAACCTCTTTTTTTCCCCAGCAGATGTGATTTTTCTTTTATCGATGCCTTTCCACTTGCACCCCCCAGCCACGTGCCACCCTCCTGGCAGGAATTCACCACTTGGCGAGGCTCATTTTTTTTTCATACCTAACCCTATCCATCAGGGAACGCTTACGGGAGCAATATCAATTATGTTATAAATGAGGTGGCCAGGAGGTCCAGTGGCCGGGCAAGACCTGGCTGCAGCTCCCCTTCCCCAAACCGGGGCGCAGGCGACTTCCCTTGCCCAAAAAAGCCTCGTCCGACGCCACGCAGCACGGCCACAGCATCCAGTCTGTTGGTGGAGCCCAGCGCAAGGCTGAGGTATGAGGGCAGGGATGCAGGGGTGCTCTGGCTCAGCACCGGTGGCAGGTCCAGCCAGAAGCGCAGGACTCTAAAGTGAAATTTAAGGACATTGCCACAACGCCCCTGAAACTCATCATATGTACTGCTGCTTCCTTAGGTGATGAACGTGGCTCACTCTGGCCAGACACACGCGCTGGTCAGAGATTTCCCCTTGCCATGGGATGATGCCATGAAGCTCACTAACTTGCCACAGACACAGTTATTTTTTCTGAGCATAATTTTCTCCATAGGGGCAAAAACTTCAGAGGACGTAACTCAGTGAACGGCCACAGAGCCGTACGTGTTTCCATTAGGAACTTGTCAGTGACAGGCAATATTTCATGGGGAACTCGGAACCAGTGCACAAAGCTTTAGCTCTTTTTTTCCTAAGACCTCACTAGGCAAGTCACTCGCTGCTCCGGGCTTCATCTCCTCTTAAACCTGATTTACTATTTGTATTGCTGCAAAGCTGCCATCCCCAGACATGAACTCCTTTTTGACAGGCAAAGACCAAACTCGCATCCAAGGGAGATGGCCTCTTTTCCAAAGAGCGTCTGGTTTTGGAACTTGGCTTGTTAATTTGGGGATGCGTGGAGCAGGCTGCTTGTGCAGCCCGGGCAGTACAGGTAATTCAAAGGATAAGACGGGGTCAAGGTTTTCTTTCTTCTCCCAAAGCAGTTATTTAAAAGAAAAAAAAAAAAAAACCAAAAATGATCAATTTAACAAAACAGCTGAGAAAACATTAACAAAATAATCAAGTTACTCCATATACATATGCATCATTGGATCATTTTCAGTTTATAACACACGCACTAGAACAGCAGAAAAAGGAGGTAACATTAACTGTAGCTCGTTTAATAAAAAGACGCTATAGTGTGCTCTGAATCTTGAAAGATTGTGTCGTAATTCTTTGCTGACAAGCAAGGGGCATATGTGAAGAACAAGCTTTGTTTTGTAGATGTCCTTTAGTAAGCTCACTTATTTTCTTTCCCTTCTCTGAAAAAGAGCAGACATAGAGGACCTCATGCCGCACTCACACGCTGCTCCCATTGCTGCTTTCCCCTATGAACGTCTCACCCAAGAGCAAGGAGAAGCGGCTGGTGCCCGACTCAAATGGGAGCAGCACCGAGACTTCAGGATGCTGTGTTTGCATAGAGCAATGCAACGCTTCGGTGTCAACCCTATCGCCACCCTCCCACCCCCAAAATTAACTATAATAACCAAGTTCTAGTAAAGATATCAAGCTTGGAATATTCCACTTCTTTCATTTATGTCCTTCACTTCTGACGGAGCTTCTCCAAAACTCGAGAGGTGCTTGCTGATGGAAACAATTCAAGCTTCTGCAGCGTAATTCAGGAGATAAACCGGAGACAAGTGCCCTTGAGCGGGTGGCCTTCCTGCTCGCCTAATTCTGCAATATGCTGAGCACACCCGGCGAGCCCATGCTTCGAGAGCCTCTGCATTTTGAGTGGGAAAAATTGTGCCAAATAAAGGTCTCAAGTGTTTGCAGAAATAAGGTTAGATCCTGGTGCTACAGAAGTCGGCGGTACATAGCTCCCACTTTCCATAGCAATGACAAGTAATTCAATTCAGTTTTTCAAAAATTCAATACTAAACCAAATATTGATTAGATTAATAGAAGAATTTCAGGAGTTGTCTTCTCAGGTCTGGGGTTTGGTTTTTTCTCTTTTGGCATTCTTTCCCTTTTAGCTGTCATCCTAGCTTTCTCTCCTCCCAAGACAGAAAAAGAGGACAAAAACATATTAGATTCTCCCACTCTCTAAAAAAAAAAAAAAAAAAATAAAAGAAGACCCAACTTCCCCAAGCTCTTGCCAGCTTTTTTCATCGTCTCAGAAGAGAGAAATAGAAAAGAAAAACGGGGCATTTTTTTCCTTTTAACAGGCTCACAGGCAGAACAGTAATACACAAAAATTTATCGTCATCCCTTTCTTAGCAGCTGGTAATCAATATACCTGAAGAAATGTTTCATATTGATCTCTAAGCTCTTGTATCCTTGTGCTGGCATCAACACTATATACAAGGATCCTGGGTGGTGTATAAACAGAAAATAAAAGGCAATATGTCTGTTGTGATATATTGATTAACTAGCTATAAAACCATTTTGGAAGAGTTATCCGCAGGTGCCTGTCTTTTATTGATGTCGAAGGCACAGTACTTTGGTTGGAAGCACCTTTGATACTTACAGCGATCTGATATTTAGGGGAGACAGAGCTCTATGAATAAATAGTATGGCTCATTTTAGCTGACTGAATATCGAACAAATTTTTCTTCCGCAAGCTTTGTTTGGAGCGCGAGATATAGTCTGTCTCCAGTTGTAGAAAATCTCTTCTCCCCACAAAATAATACTGACAGGATTGCACTGAAGTACCCAGCTGATCTGTGACTATAGATGTGCACTGGATTACTTTTTTTTTCTCCTTCAAAATATATAAGACTATGCTTACACCAGAACACTTGGAAACGGGCACACTCATCTCCTGTGCCCCAGAAGACACAGCCAAAACACCAGTGCAGCATGAACTGGTCCAAGAAAATCCACGCAGTTACATGCATCACCAAGTATTGCTTCTACTGAGCAATATCATTATCCCAACGATAAATATCCACCCACGTGGCACAAGGGATTCAACTCTGAACCTAACGCCGATCAAAAAGCTTTGCTCCTTTTCAAAACTAGAAGATGACAATTCAGTTAGTTAAACTCTCATCCTTTGAGAGGATGCCTGCAGCAAACCGTAGAAGCTGCAGCTTTGTCGCAATACGTCGGAAAAGCTGTGGAGTAACAGGGGGTGGAAGTCTCTCCTGCTGGAGCCCCATTAAAATAAATGGGGAGACAACCTCGGGGCTGCATGGAAACGCAGGAGTGGGCAGAAAGGGAGGGACCACTCCGTGAATTCAGGTATTTAAAGCTGCTCCTCGCACAGGGCTGGCCACAGCCCTTTCCCATTATAAATGAGAAACCAGCAGGAATTTACCCACGACTATCAGGAAAAACAAAGGGCAAAAATGCCCTCAAAAGTGGACTTTTCCTCCACTCCCCTTTCCTGGGCTTTCATCTTTGTAAAACTAGTTTAGCTTGCTAGCAAGGTGGCCGTCTTTGTATACAGAAAGGCCTTAGCTTTTCTGTCTCCACCTTTAAGAGCCTAAATACTCTCAGTAGCAAAGAATTGTGCCTTCTTTCCTAACTGAATGTACTCAGGTTCAAATGTATTTCCTCCCCGCCCCCCACCTCCCTTTTTTTTTTTTATATGAACCACATAATTTAGCTATATTTCATGTAAGAAAAGCAAGGTAGCAGTAAGAAAGC
>JAOBAS010000007.1:9924235-9944892 GCA_025311575.1 Elanoides forficatus | reverse complement strand
GTGGGAGTCTGTGGACCGTTCCATCTCGGCATCCCTCTATGCCCGCATCCCGGGGGGGTGGGCAGGGGTGGGCTGCAGGGGAGCCTGGGGGCAGCTGCCACTTTGCCCACTTGTGTCCTCAGGACCTCCGAGGAGGGATTGCGTGGTTGCTAGCCCTCCATTCCACCCTCTCCAGTTTCTTGGTAAATTAAGCTCATGACTCCTGCCTATTCTCCAGCATCCGTGGAAAACAGCTGATTTTTTGCCCATTTTCTTACAGCCTTTTATGTAATGTCACCCCTTCCAGCTTTCCTCTCTCTGCCTGCCCTTTGCTCCTTCCCTGATAAAAATCAACTGCTTTTCTTCAAGCTTTCCTTCACAGTCATTTCTAAACTTGATTTCCCAGGCACCCCACATTGAGGACAAACCGATGGGACAACCAATGAATACCAGACTCAGGCTTCATTTTTCAAGAGAGCAATCTTCATGCTATAGGCTGCACACACGTGCGATCACTGGTCCAAGCACTCCTGACTTGCGGCTTTTTTTACAGATATCGCTGCCACATCCCTCGGCAGCAATGTTGTTAGCAGCCATTCTTAAAGTAATTTAGTGCCGACAGGCAGCCAAGACATTGAATTAAAGCTGGAACGGATTTATCGCTCACCATTAGGTTAAGCAGAACATGTTACCCTGTAGAAGTAGTTTGGTCTAGTGAATAGGTGCTGTGAAGAATACAAGAAAAACAGCCCCAGCACTGATTTCCAAGTCACTTCATATTTTGTTCCTCGTTGCACGTCTGCCTAGGATTTCTGGGGATAGGAGCTTTCTCCGATATGAGGTTTACAGGGCCTAAGTAACAGGGTCACAAACTCCATCACCCAAGGTAGAAGACTATTAATAACAACACTGAAGTCTTACAGTCCTTAATATATACAACATTTTTGCAAAATGTCACCGACAACAATGTGAATACCAGCTTTACGGGGTGGGTATAATCCAAACAGAAATGCCCGTTGCCTTAGTTACTGTTACTGTGAGGATATCCTTCCTTACCCTGCCAGATCAGCAATAGTATCCGCTATATTCTTTATTACAGCTGGGGCCCGTGGTGTGACACGTGGTGGAGGTTAGCCAGCACTTCTCTTTAGAAAATTGCTTCCAATCTTGCCAGGCTTTAACATTAGGAACAGAAACTTTCCACAACAGCTGTTTGTCCAAAACACTTTTGCAGTGGGGAAAGAGGGATGTTTGAACTACAACGCTGTAGACATCCCCCTACCAAAGCTATTGCTTTTGCAATTCTTTATTCAGATAAAATGTAGATGTCTCAGCTCACACTACCCACGGCTGCGTTTTGGGCTGTGAGCTACACGGAGCAAAGTTGTCTGAAAAATGAAATCCCTATTTGATACTCAAAATGCATCAACTCGTTTCCACTCTTGGTTTCTTATCAATTCATCATGAATAGTAACAGTCATTGTCAAACAAATGTAGTCGGCGTATACAGCAAGTATCGCTTGCGAGGGAGTTCACGTACTGTTGTGATGCTTCAGTCCCTGCGGCGTAGTGTCATGTGTTTAAGTACATATGCTGCAAATTCTAGCAACTTCACACTCGCTTATGGGCCTCCATTCCTTCTGAGCACCAAGTAAGCCAGGACACAAGGCACTCAATGAAATCTTTAATTACATAATTGCAACCTAGTATATACAAATAAGGAAATCAAACTGCACTTGCTCAATCAATCTTAATGCTGAATTTCTTCACTTCTGCTGTTGGACTTGGTAGCTTCCATTATTTTTTAATGTACAGCACATATACGCAGAATGAACAAATATATAAATTAAATGTTTAACACACTAACAACCAAAAATTTCTGTAACTTCAGAAGTGCATTTCTGGTTTTACAAGATTTCAGATTATGGAAGACTGCTGGATTTCCACCCTTTCCTCTTACTATAAACCATAGAGCATTCTGTAGCCCAGCCGTGATCTTCAGGCCACACTCCCAGCCACCACGCTGGCCCAGCCACCTCCAGCAGGAAGCTCCCAGGTGGAAGCACAGACCTAGGAATGGGCAAGCGGAAACGTTACTGACCTGGATTTGGGGAAATACAAGAACGTGGGGCAGCAATGCTCTTAGTCCTCGTACCCGATTCGTGTCCAGCCACGGCACTTGCTGCTCTGACTGAAAAAAAGCACTGAACGAATTCATACATTTTTCAACTCATTCTGGAAAATTGTCCTCGCGCTGTTAGTTTGCATTGAAAATTGCACAGACCAATGGGAAGCATACATTACCATTAGGCATCTGACACACCTCCGATTATCCCAAAGGTGCCAAACAGCTTCTGCCTTTCACACCTTCCCCTTCATTTAAAAGGGAATTTGATAAATTGCAAGCAGGTGCAAACCAACCAACTAGCACGTACCGGATGGTGAAGCAAAGGCCTTGATAAATCCAGTTCCTCTGGGCCAGGCAATATCTGCCGAGTTATAAAACTCAGAAAAAAACACCGAGGATAGTTTCAAAATAAATATCAGGACCAGGGTCCCCGTGACGATCCAGGGCAGCAACTCCATCCTAAACACAGAGGCAAGACCATCAGGTAATAATAATAATCATCTGTTTAAACCTGGCATTTCTAAGGCAGCTGGCAATACCGTAGTCCTTGAGACTGCATAAGAGCATACTCGGGTACTTATTTGAGCTGCCCCTGCAAAGCTCTGGGCAAAATGACCCCCCTGGGGAGCCCCACAGGAGTGTGTGCGAGGGCGAGCGGCACCCATCACCACCCAACCGCACCCCCAGGCCAGGAGACCCAACCCCAAAACCTTGGAGGACATACATCACCACCGAGTACAGGCAGAGTCCAGAAGTACTGTATTTCCATATTGCAGACAGGGAAGTGGACAGTACAAGGGAAAAAGTCACACCAGAGGTCAAGAAAATGAGTGTCCTGCGGTCTTAATTCAGTATGCCAACTGCCTTGACACCTGAACACACAGTTTGTGCTCCTCGAGCGCTTTCCACGGGAAGAGGTATTGCTGCCTCATTGGGGAAATAATACAGGAACAAGGAACTTCACTTCCAGCAGAGAAAATTCATTTCCCAGAAATCACCGTGGTACAAACACATGTCCAAAACAATGAGAAACTAGTGCTGGGAAAGAGTCCGCACAAACATGAAAGAAGCAAATAAGCTAACTTTAATGCATTTATTCCTCTAAGTCCAGCCAGACTTGCAATTTTCACCCACACAGAGCACAAAGCAATGGGTGTTTTCATCCCAACGAAACATTCCTTAATATCTCCACACTGTTCTAAACCTTCCCTCTTGAAGCAGGTCTCCGGACTTGAGGGATTCTCGGCAGGGGTCATTATCTCGTACGTCAAAATGGTCTTTTTTTGTCTTACCCCTTCCTCCCGCCTCCTGCTGCTCTCCCTGCCAGTGAATGCTCTCACCAGTGTGCCACGCTCCCGATAGCAGGACTGGGTGCTGATAACAAAACCGGTGTGATGCAGCATTTGGTCTGTTAGAGCAAGCTGAAGGGCCAAACCGGATCCTCCAGGGAGGGAGGAACGGCTCAGAAGCGAATCCTCTGGAGATGCAGGAGGTGGCTTTGCATCCGCACCTCTGCGGCTCTCACTGCCTTTAATTTCTTCTCCGTCAAAAGCAGTACAAACACAGAAGCCTTTCTCCCACTATGCTATCTGTACTGTACGGTATAGAAAGATTCAGCATATAATCAACAAGTGTTAAATGACTAATAGCCTGGAGAGTCAAATAAGGTCAAAAAGGTGACTGAAGGGTCGCTGGCACTTCATGCTACCTACCGTTCAAAAGCACCTACCCACCTAGAATACACGTATACTCCAGGCTGCATAGCCGCTACAGACTTATAACATCTGTTAATCATTTATATATTACTTATACATATGTTAATATCAAGTTTCATCATAAGGTTAATAGCAACAATCTGTTCTTGCTTTGAGACTGTGTGGATGTACTCAGCAAAAATCAATTTGAAGGGCAGGAAAAATGTGCCCAAACATTTCCTACTGCAAGATTGCTCTCTTAGTAGGAAGGTCAATTCTCCGGGGTGATGCTAGGGAAGATAGCTCTCTCTTTTATGCCCTTTAAAAAAATTCCACTAGCAGGAAGGCCGTAAAATCTTGAAACTTATTTAACGAAAGGCTATTCATGGATGATATGGCATTAAATTGGGGAACTTCAGGATAGTTAATGAATGTTAATACATATCCTGAGGACTACAAATGTGTCTATGTACTTATTATCTACCCACAAATAAAGCAGCAAAATCTTGCCTTGTTTCACTGGTGGTTTGTGGTTAATAAATAAATATATAACTAGGAGTGCTTATGAGGGTAAGAGCTAACTCCTATTGGAAAACATTTGCACAGGGAATCACATATCATGAGTTCAATGTACTCATTTCCTAAAGCGTTGCATCTGAAAATTCCTGATCAGTTCAAGCAATCCCAATTAGTAGAATAGAGCATCTCCTCGAGTTTAGTACTGACTTACTACAAACTTGGGCTTGGTTTAATTTGGAGGATCACATCCAGCCGTAACAAACAGCAGCTCTTAACATACTCTTTGCATTGGGTTCATTCATCTACGTTTTGCCCTTTCCCATGCAAATACAGAGGAAATGGGCAGCAGACGCTGGGGTCTTCTTTCTTACCTCCAGCACTGAGCAGTGCTTCCTGGGCTGCAGCTTTCTTGTCTATAAAATGGATATATGGCTTCAAAGTACCTGGAAAAAAATTTCTAGAAGTTCAGAGAATTATTGTGGATATGAGCTGCAATCCAAAGAAAAGTCTTGGATAATATGCAGCATGGACTCTCCTCTCCCCACGCACCTTACAGTGCCAAGGACAGTGACCATTTCAGGAAAAAAAATGGGGAAAATAGCCACTCTTCACTAGTACTTCTAGGGAGGATCTTTAGCAAGGGGAAGAGGTGCAGCGAAGAGCTGACCATGGCCTCTCTCTCCTATCTGTCTGTGTGCAAGAGACTTGTAGGTGCACATATCCTAAATGACCGGCACAAGAACACACCACCAAAAGCGAGGGTTTGCAGGGGCGAGAGGCCGGCGGCCTAGAACATAGCCAAGAGCAGGGAAGAGACAGGACTCCCCACTCCATGCCAAAGTGCTGCTCTGAGAACATAAAGAGAAAACCAAAAAAAACGGTCGTTCAATGTTTAAGGCATAAATGGAAGTTAAATTTAAGCTGTTCTTATCTGCTGACTCATGACAGACTCCCGTGTGCACGAGCCTTGATCCCTGGTCTGTCACCGATGCGCTGTAAGAACAGGCGACTGACAGACCATTTTCCCTGGCAAAAAGAGATTGCAGAAGGTCACACCAGGGCTTCTCCTGCGAGCTTTCCAGCAGCGGTTCGGGAAGTCACTGAACTAGGAAATCTGCTGGTGTTTAGATCATGGCCAGGAGCAGAATACTGATGAGCGGCTCCCGGAGCCTGGTGACATGCTCTTCCCACCGGCGGCATCCCATGGTGTCGCATAAAGCTGCAGAAGTGGGTCCTTCTGGTCTTCCCCTGACCTGTCTCCATCAATTTTGTAGAAGCTACTTTGCACTTACATTGATTCATTTGAAATCGGAATCAGGCCCCGTTTTGGAGGTTGGCACTTCCCTCTGCAGGTAGCAAACACCATTGCGCCGGACGGGCAGAGATTAAGACCTACTTTCCACAGACACCGCACAAGGCAGCAGAAAATCTTGCCCTCAGAGTTTATCATGGTTAAATGCTTAGAATTAAATTCTTGAATGTAGATTTTTTTTTTTCTAATTCCTTAAGCTCAAAGCTCAATGCTGTCATAAAGTGTATGATATTGCAATGCCTGGAACACTTATAAGCTGCCAAAGAGAGACCCTGACTTTATTTTTTATGTATTAATTATGTGCTGCCAGGTAGGACGCTTTGCTCTTGTAGGGCCACCTGCTAGTCTCATTATAAAATGTCTTGTACTGAGTCAAAAAATGTGATAAACTATCCAGTGACTCCATACAGGTATATAGAGAGTGTTTATATATACAGTGTCAGGATGCGGTGATCCTCATTCTGCTCTCTTCACTCACCTCCGTGACAGGCAGCGATCAGCAGTTTATCAGTATGATGATATTGCGATTTTAAACACGTACCATCCTCAGCAATCCCAAAATTAGCAGATGCCGTTTCCAACATCTGCAATACGTGTGCCACGCTGCTTGCTTCGGTTTGCTGTATTCCTGCAACCCTAACTGAGCAGGCTTCTCTGCTCCAGCGGTGGGGAAGGACAAGGACACACCAGCAGCACCTCTCCCCAGCCTCTTCCTGAGCAGAGCTCAGCTATCGCCCGCGTGGCATCGATGATGCCAGGACGGCGGGTTGGAGAGAAATCCCTGCTGGGTCCTACCCATGGTTTTCCTGTGCCGCAGGCTGTTGCAGTGGGCGACATCCCACCCCCCCTCAGGCTTTGGGGGTCAGCCCATTGCCCCTTCCCTCCCCAGGTAGGGCAGGTCGCCTGAGATCGGTGGAGCAAGGTGGGAGGAAAAGAGGACCCCCGTACGCGGCCCCCCTGGAATCCTGCTAACGGTTACCCCCAAGCATGCATGAAGATTGCATTTTTTTAGTCATACTGCAATGCCTTTCGTCAACAGCGTTAGGGAGAGATCGGTCGGGGCCATTTCTCTTTACTGCAAGTTGGTTGCTCCTGCAGCTCCCCCTGTGAGCCTCGGACAGCCCTTACGCACCCGGAGCGAAAGAGTCGGCAGGGCAGACCCCTGCCGCAGCCCCGTGTCTTGCCCTGCTAAGGAGTTTGTCCAAAGAAGTGTAAATAACAGGGGCTTTCAGCCGTGCTGGTTAAACAGCCTGAGTCTCTGAGTCATCTGTACGAAGCTGTCATCAGTACATCGCCCTCTCCGCCTCAACTTCTGGCTTTTGCAGGCTTAGCACACACACATAATCTGCTATCAAAGCACCTCTTTTGTCTTCCAGTAGAGTTAGCCAAAACTAAAATGAGTATTTACAGCACTCCTCCTCTTCCTAAAATTGCCCAGTGAGAACTTCATTGGGTTTATTTGCCGTCTGATCCAGCAGAAATTTAAGAGGGGCTCTGAAAACAAGGTCACCTTTGTGGTACTTGTCAACAGAGTTTTATTACTGTTTTGATCCCGATGTCTGTTGAGATAAAAGGAGGAGCTCTTTCAAATCATACAATGGATGTAATTTAATAAGCGGTCAACAAAACTGCCATGAGCAAAGAACTCTTATTGTTCCTTCCCCCCCCCCCTCCTTTCCTCTGCGGTCGAATTATTAGTCTCACATCCCTCGCAACGTCACGTATTAATTCTCATCTGCAGCAATGGTGCCTACAGAGCAAACAGAGGGGTGCTGGGGAGATGCCCCATCCCCTCGTCCCCTGCCATGGCCACAGCTGCTGTGAGCCGATGGTCTTCTGCCCACAAGTCTCCATCGGAGCTTCCCCTCCTCAACACTTCATGGGGAGGAAAGTTTTCAACGGGCATATTTTCTCTTGAGGGTCGCTGGGTCTTCAACCTGAGAAGTTTGACTTTGGTCATACATTTTCAAACTGACCTTTTTTTCTATGCAGTCAACCATATAAGTTTTATCTCCATTTTCCAAAGCAAGGCATTTATTTAGGTTTTTAAGGACATGCTTAGCTTAAAGCAAGAGCATATGTGACAGTGGAATATTCCTGACCTTAAATTTTGGGCCGATGGTTAAATGTCTACCTGAATCATGATCTCTTACGGAAAATAAAGATATTTTCTGAAAAATAATTGGGTTTTGCACATTTATTTTCCTTGTAATTAATTCTCTCTCTTCCTTTATATATCTTTATAATACAAAATAACAGTGTCTGGCGTCCTCCTCTGAGAAGAAAGTCATGATCTGGTTTTTTAGCATCATCTGAAATCTCCCACTCTCAGAAATGAAAAATAAAACTCATTTTAGACTTCTTATTAACAGGAAGGAATGTGCTAACAGTTTAGCAGTACATGTGAATTATTAGAGCGATAGCATGAAGACAAGCACCGAGAGATTTATAGCTGAAACAGAACTGTCCACACAGCCCTGGGGTTCCCTTTTTCGATACTGATCCCAACACCATCTGCCTTTGCCAATGCTTGTGAGAATGGCTTAGCACCAGCTATAGTCATCAATATTCTGCCACCTCATAAAACACTTCCTTAAAAAAAAGAGGTTTCTGAATTTCTGACTGGGTTTCCTTAGTTTGGGGGATTTCATAACCCTGATTTAAATTATTCAGAGCTACCTTTTTTCCCCGAAGTCTCCACCAACAGATCCAACCACAGGAAAGTACCACATACATTTCACAGGAACACTTCAGCAGGGGAAAAGTTAGGAAGGTCTGACCATAACTAAACTATGTTCCATCAAATCAACAACTAAAACAAAAACTTTAACTCTTGAGGAGGAGCAAAGGTATCTTGTGACAGACAAGAGCCGGCCATTGCTATTTAAAGGTAATAGTAGAAGACCCTCACATCCATGCAGCGTAGCTACTGGACACATAAATATTACAAGAGATGGGTGACTTGTTCCCTGAATAAAACTAGTTACCTCGGCTTGTGGTAAACAGACCTATTATTATCCCTTCCACTGACAAATGCTTCGTCTCTTACCTATTTTGTCATGTCCAGGTTGTCAAACAACCCTTACCTGAGTGGCAAAACTACCCAATACCCCACGTCACCAAACTGGGGTACTGGGTAATCCTTGGTAAACCACTACCCCAGCACACACACAGGAGAGAAGCATCACCCTTTTGTCAAATGGGCTTTAAAGCAGCTTGAAAACCACTGATCAGTCAGAGTCACTGGGGGAGAAGCTGAGCAGTGCCTATTCTCACCTGGTTTGGTTGATGAGCAGGATCTACTGCAGCAATTAGTGGTCATTAGCAGGCACACCAGCAACGAGTTTGCAAGGGAGGTCCCCCCAAGCCTGAGAGCCGCTGGGACAGATGAAGAGGGCTTTCAGATGGAAGCTGATGCCAAATCTCCTCTTCTCCCTTCTGCAGGGCCAGGTGTCTCCCCCCAGCCTCCTCGCCTGCAGCTCTGCTGACTTTGGTGCATGCTAATTGCATCCTATTGGGCCCACAGATGATCATCGTTCAATGTAATTTGCAGCTAGGCCAATTTTTAAATTATTTTGGGAACTATAATACTTTGTTCTGTAAATGTTTACCCGCTAAATATCAGATGTGTTAGTTTCCCAGCGTATTGCAAGAGAAATCTGCATATGAATGAAAGGGAAATAGATACGGTCTCTGGTATACAGATGCACACAAAATTGCAAAAGCTTTGGATCCAGACACTTGGAAGACATTATGTCATTTCTCTGATTTATCTTGTGTTGTTCTAGCTGCAGAAAATAAAACCTTTAAAAATTTCATAATTTTTGATGTCCAGCTTTTATGAATTCCAAGGAGCATTTGTGGGAACGGTTCCCACTCAGCTTCTAATTTAATGGAGGTTATTTGAAACATGTTGAATATTTTTCCCTTTACAGATAAAACACCCCCTCCAGGAGGACGTGGAAATAAATAGCAAGTGAGGGAGCCAAACTTGAAAACTTCAGTCAGCAGGTAAAGATGAAGATATGATTGTTGCACGCTACAATTTCTTCTATAGAGTGAAGACTTCTGCAACAGATATAAGTGCATGAGAAATAGGAAAGCAGTTGTTTTATGTAAGGGGTTTTAGTGACCGCGCTGATGAATTTACTCTCCCGGTAGAAAGTGGTCTTACACTGAGGCACGTAACTGGTACCAGTGCAGGCTGGGTAATCAGATGAGATGCCCAATCCTTGTTTGAACTCCTCCATTAATTTAAGATACGTTTTGAACTTCTTTTTGAGGAGAAGCACGCTCTCCTTTGCCTCCTTTGCTCCCATAGCTTTTGTTTTCCATCTTTGTTAGGATGATTCATAGCAAGGGATGAATTGGAACTAAACTGAGGCTATCTGCAGGATAACTGAAGGCTTTACAAAGCCATGAAATCCCTAAGGGGAGCAGCACCAGGCGCTCAGCGTTACAGGCTGGCCAGCAGATTTAACACGCTTTGCTCCTTCACTATGTTTATAGAGAAAATCCCTGCAGGTACAAAACCCGTGGCCTCGCCAGGTCCCAGTCATCCCAAGGATTGTACGAGCTTCAGTCCGAACAAATCAGGAGAGTCCCCCAAGCAGACAAAGCACTGCTCTGTTTTAGTCATTAGTACAGAGGCAATTTCAATCCTATTATCTGAAAAAGATAGGACTTCTCCTGTGTCCATGGGAAAAGAGGTCCCGCTCTAAAGGAGAAGGATGGACTTGGGACCGTCGTTGGGAGGGGAGGAATGCAAGTCCATGTTCTGAAGGGACACACCAGCAAGGGAAATAACAGCTGGGAAATATTATTGCTGCCAGGCTGATGGCACCGGGGCCGTCGTTCTCTGCCATGGCAGGATGGGACCCCACGCGCAGGGTCTCGGTGCTGATGGGTGCTCAGATGGGGGAAGGAGCTCCAGCAGTGGGCTGATGACGGCCTCGTGCCGGACAGAAATTTTGAGACTCACCAGGCAGGACTTGCTTGCTTTTGCTTAAAGGCCTCTCAAGGTCAAGTACTACCGAGCAAATGCCTATTTTTTTCTTAAAAGTAGACCCCTGCAAACTGATGACTAGCCTGGGACCTCCTCGTTCCCCTGGGGCCACGCAGCAGTGCCCAAGTAACAACCATGAGGGGGACCTAGGCTGTCTCCTGCAAGAGGAGGCAGGATTTATGGCTGCCCACGATCCTCTTTTACCCAGTACTTTCAGAAAAGTCAGCAGGGCCACGGCTCTGCCCCCGCCGGGAGTTAGGGTCTTCATGGAGGGTTCTCCCTGGGGACTCTGGGCTACCTATCAAGGCAAACCTAGGAGAAATACCAGTTGTTGTTTTGCAGGGGATTAATGTTTGAAAGGAGTTAAAGCTACAGCAGGTGACCTCCTTGTAAAGGACCATAGGAAATCTTCCTAGGTTTAGGCAATGCTTGTGCTTTCTTTCTTTTCACTCTTCTTCTAACTGTTAGGGTGCTCAATCTAGACAGATGGTCATGCCCCCAAAACCTGAAGAAATTATATCAGTGCATTTTCCACAGAATGAAGAAATAATGAAGTAAACCCACTGCGATTTCAGTAGCTCACAGCAGTATCAGTTGTGATACAGTTGACACAGCCCCCCCCACACCCCGTCAAGGGGCTCCAAAGCTTCTGCAGCGTCTGATCGGTTCTTCTGGCATGTGACATCTTCAGAGCAAGGTTCCAACAATAGTAGAAAACGAGCAGATTGTTTCAAAAGCAGTGGTTTCCTCTGGGCCATGGCAGCCAGAACAACTCTGGGTGAGATACCTAAAGGTACACAGAGACCGCAGGGGTCCCGCAACCCCTGGAGAATTAAAAACATCAAGGGTTTTTAGTGCTCACGGCCGCCCGCTTTGTCCCCGTCACCAGGGCAGGAGAGGCAGGGAGAGGGGGGATCTTCCTTCGCCATTGCTCGGCAGATTTCCCTCTGTAAAACCACAGGTTTTCTGTCGATTGCTGGGCGAGGCCAAACTTTCCATAACCCAAGTTCAGGCCTTGGGTGGCAAGTGCCTCCCTAGGCCAGAACTGGGTGAATCAAGCTTTTGGGCAAATGATTCCTTTATCTTATTTAGTGTTGGGGGGGGGGCGGTGTGCACGACTAATTTGCAAAAGGGTTTCATTCCCCAATGCCCACAAATTACTCGACGACAAGGGGATTTGTTTCCCTCAGCATGTTCGGTGTCTATTGATGGTGAGGTTTCTGCAGGCACCGCCATCTCAGCTGGCACCGTACGATCCCTCCTCCCTGGCTCTGTCATTTTCTAGACGGTGACTCAAAGATTGACAAGACAAACTAATGTAACTTCATATTTACAGGGAGAATTTAAATCCTGTATAGCTACTGGTGTGATTTATTATAAAGGCCTCCATCATGAGAATGTGCTTTGGACAATGAATAAACAGGGTTGTTCATACTTTCCACCAGCAAAGTTACAAAAATTTTGTCAAAATGTGTGGTTTCAAGCACATTTTCTGTAGTGCCAACCTAAGCCTACTCAGTATTATGCTTCTTTGGGATTGCGTTCAAATGAAAAGATTGATTCTGATTTAATCTTCATGGCACACAGGCAAAGTAAAGGGAAAAAAGAGTAACCTGTGTTAAGCTCTTATTATCACTGGATTTGAATATGTTCTTTATATACATAGTGAGCAATGAAGGAACACCTTAACAGAAATGTTTGCATCTGCTACACTGGGAACCAACAGCAATTAATTCTGCAAACATTTATACATTTTATTTTACAATTACTATGTGTTTCGTAATTATTTGTTAACTAATAATTTCTGTAAATATTTATTTGTAGAGATAGTGATTTGGCTATCCATTAGGAAAAAAAATGTAGTGCTACTTTTCTCCATTTGTGCAGCCACTCTTAAAAAAGATAATGGCATCTCTTTTCAGAGCTGGAATAACGGAGGCAGCTGCTTCCCCGTTTTTGTCAGAAGTCTCAGCCCTGGGTCTGGTCAGACCATGTCCCATATGCTCAGTTCAAATGAGACAGCACCCTCCAGCTGGTAAATTCACAGAGGTTCACCACACCGTTCCCACTTCTCTCAGAAACATGGAAGAAGTGAAAAGCCTAACATTTGCTTTTTGGAGTCACTCGTTCTCTTCCAGTAGCTCCAAGGAAGATGTCAAGAATTTAGACTGTGAGCTGGTGGCCAGTGTCCTCAGTTAGCTCAGACAGAAGACCCCTGGTTAATGAGCATAACACATTTGTAAGTAAAGGAATATTTGTTTCTTCTAAGCTATCGTCAAGGATTGACTCCAGGAGAGACGGTAGCCCTGTGGGTGCTTGGTGTTCATGGAGCCGCCCTGTGCACTTCTGCAGGTATTAGGCAGGCTTTTGCCATGTGAAGCGATTTTTGCAATTAGGACGCTCTTGCTTCCATGTCCCCAGTTTATTGCAGAAGAACAGTTTGACAGGGTTTCATTATACCGCCTGTGGGGCTCTTGACAAGTAAACGTACTATAAAGTGAAAACAGTAGGCAGTGTCCTGCAGACTGTATCTCTTGTTCATTTTGCATTTTTCGTTTTCCTGGCATGCTGCGTAGTGGTAGCCCTTTGCAATAACGGAGACTGTCGTCTTTCTATCACTATTCTGTCAGCTGCCTCTGGGGAATCAAGAATCAGACAAAAAGTACAGCTTTCACTAGCCAGTATTGGCATTGCCCTTCTTCTGCCTGACAGCAAATCCCCAGATCTTCCATATGGGTTTATTATCCATATCAGAAGCGTTTCCATTTTGCAGGCAATGATTCAGGGGAGCAGGACATATGCAATGACACTCCAGAAGACGGTGGCAGGGTGGGGAATGAACTGTGAAGCGCAGGTCGATGCACTTAGCATGTTTGTCCTTGTTTATATATAAATTTTTGTACACTTAATTTCTCTGCAAATAAAGCCACTGACTGAACTCACTCACCAGATGTCAATGCCTACTGTCAACTAGCTACTCCACAGTATAAATCCCAGCAGTGACCAATGCTACAGGCTTTGGAGAAAAAGAAATTAAGAACTCACAGAAATCTTAGCCTTAAGGAAGCTTTCCCCTGCCCCACCATCCTTAAGTTTACTCTTTACCACTACATCCAACTCCCTACCTATTTCCATCCTATCTTCCCTCACCATTTGATCCCCAAGTGCCTAACAGGCTCAGTGGCACACATACCTTTTGTGTTTTCCTCCACAACATAACTGAAGACGGGATTATTAAGGTAGTACCACAGGAAGAGTGAAAAAAAAAAAAAAAAAGAAAAAGAAAAAGTCTGTCTCTTAATTTTATTACTGACTGAAAGCAAAAACAAGCAGTAAATGCCATGCAACGGATCCCTTTCCAGAGTCTATCACCAAGAACTGGATTAACACCAACGCAAGTCTGGTGACCCCCACAAAGGAAAAGATGCTGGGCGTTTTCTCATTGCTGAACAGTTTAAATACACCAGGCTAGCTGCAGTGGCAGAGCTTCCTTAAATCAGGGCTTGATCCTACAAGAAGGAGCATTTAGAGCCTATTCTAGGAAGAAAAAATGCAAATGTGAGCTCAGGCATGGAAATATTCCCCATAAAGGCTGTGGGATGGCTAGTGTGCTGGAGGGCAAGCATGCAGCAGATCAATAATCCCTGCTTGGGGAGGCTGAACGACTTCTGCTAAGGTTTGAAATGCACAGAAACCTGCGGTACAGTTGGGAATGCATTTTCTAGACTCTTTTCTAACAGGTCTTGAGCTCTGTCATCCTTAACTGGTGGCACCAGGAGCATGAAGGAGGAGATGGCAGAGAAGAGGAATATGCACCTCCCCATGTTTTTATCTATCCTCACTAAGAAACATTAGGCAAACTGCCCCAGACAGACTGCGAGGCCACCGGATCCCCGGAGCACACTCGTGTTGCACAGATACTCATGCAACAGCTGTGGGATGTGCTAAAGCACCGAGAAAATAGCTGCAATATGTGAAATTCTGGTCATCTTGTGAGACCCACCAAATTGCTGAGGCTCCGAGCTCCAGATTCATCCATCGTGAAGACCTTGTCTACAAGGTAACTTCTGTGTCAGATAAAAATCTATCTGATGACATTTTATTTTAGAAAGCGCCATCCATCCAGGGTAAATGAACCTTTTCTTTATAATCTAGTTGGTCCGTCTCCAAAATGTGGCAGAACACTTTGTAAATGGGGATGTTACCAAAAACATTTCCCATGTTGAAACTTTTATATTCCCTCGTGTGCCTCAGCTGCAAACGCCACAGGCCCCCATTTCACAAGCAGCATGAAATCTCTGGTTTACATTTGGATTTAGTTATATGTCAGCTGTCCTTCTAAGTACTCCTTTTGTAGGAGAAGAGTGATTGAAATTACTTCTGTAATTGGGGAGCACAGTCTATTCTACTTCTTTGTTATAATCAGGAATTTGACAAAATATTTTTCTCAAAGCCTTTGGCCAGTAAAATTATTGAAGCCATCAAGATTTCAGTCAAGCAGCGTAAGAAAGGCTATTTTCCTAGCTTAGTGTAATGACCAGAAAAGCCTCTATGCATTGCTGTTTATTATACACCCCATTTACTTGGATATAATGCTAATACTAAACCAAGGTTTAAAGCCTGTGAAAGTCATGTTTTCCTACACAGGGAAAGCAAATTTTGCTAATCTGAAACATCTGAGAAGGTACAATATAACTCTGGCAGGAATAGACAGTTCCTGGGACCGTTTCTGTCCTCCCACATCTGCTCAGGTGTCCCCCCGTCTGAGCATCACCCCAACAGGCGGGGAGCTCTTGCAGAAAGTCTCAAAAAAAAGGGTGCAGAGAAGAAGAAAACGGAGACAAAAGGCTAACAAGCGCCAGAAGCGGCATTGAACAGTTTCCATTGGAAGAGAAACAAAGCAAAGCAGGACTCTTCTGCTTAGAAAAAAGCCCCCAGGTAACCTTTCGGTGGCCAAACAAGACTTCCACAGTCTGGAGAAGGTGGCAAGGGAGCAAATACCTGCTGATGACACAGGGACTGTGGGGGGGGAACTTGTCGAAAGAGCCCTTTGCAGGTTAGAAATCACAGGCAGCATTTCTTCACAAACTGTCCAGCGGGATCAGTGGAAGTTCTATTACTCCAGAAAAAAATATCAACAGATGCAAGCAGGAACTACACAACTATCAGGGGAGCCATCAGCTGGGGGTAAACGCACTGGGGCACATGCGGCTTGATGCCTAGGAAGATGTTAACGCACGGATTGATGGACATGGCATGAGCAGGATTGTCTGTAATAGCTTTGTTTCCTATTCTGTTTCCCAAAGCTTTGGCTACAGACTACTACTGTTAATCAGAAATTATGCCAGGCCCAGGTTTAGCTTTCTGCTTATACCAAGAGCACAGAAAACACCACAATTACATTATTTCAATATACGTGACTGTCTTCTCTGAACCATGATCCATCTTCTTCATCTCTATCCAGCATCATTCTGCCCAGGCTATCCCCTTGCCTTCCTTCACTTAAAACTTTGGGTCTTGATTTCTCTGTTATCCAACCTGTAGATCACAAACACTGCAGAGCAGGATTATTTTTCTCTTGGGTTTTTTTGCAAAATAATCAGGAAAAAAATGCAATAGATGATTGTTTTAACATTAACATAATAAGATAATAATGAAAAGATTTGAAACTCATGTGGAAGAAAGCTACAGACATGCAGCCCCTTGCAGACAAAAGACTTGGTGACATTATTTGGTAGTGGGATGAGCAATAGCCTGTAGGAGAGAGGCCAGGGAAGTCGCTCTCTCATCACCAAGGAACTGGAGAAAGGAAAGGACCATGAGAGGTCACTTACTCCATCCATTAGCCCCAAACCAAGTTCAGCTGCACCTATGGCATTGCAGAAAGGTGCCTGACCTGTCTGTCTCGAATAATCAGAGATGATTCCCGACACCAGAGCCCTCCCTGCAAGCTCTGGCTGGCCTTGACGTTACACGGCTTTCCTCACGCCTAGCCAGAACCTTTCTCGCTGCAAATTAAGCCCGTTATTTCTTGTCTGACCCCCACAGTTGGCCCTGGAAGGTACCCCCGAGACCGCCTCGGCGGGGAGGGGGTGCCACCAGTGTGCTGGGGCAAGGCAGGGAGGGCATGTGTTCAGGAATGGTTTCTGCCTTGTATTGAAGAGCAGGATATTTCCTATATTTATCCTTCCTGAAGATAAAAAAAAGATGCAGTACCCTATATGTCATTTGGATAACATCTGGACTTCTCGAGGGCTTTTCTAAAGCCATACCGGACTCCTGCACTCTTTAACATCTTTCCTATAGCTTTTCCGTTTGTTTGCTTTTTGTCTTTGTCGCAAGGGATTTCTTGTCTCTTTGGGTGTCTTCATAAATTGAACATGTCCGCAGCAATGGAACTCCAAGAAATGAAAGCCAAAATAACAAGGTTGCAAAACCATGTGCTTAATTTCACAGTCCAGTTCCTCAATATGGAAGACAGAAACGTCTCTCTCCTGCATCCTCCAGCCTCACATATTGTTCAGCAATTTATACTCATCAAGTGCTTGACAAACATTTTTACAGATTAAACTTTCAGCCCGGAGCCTATTAAAATGCCAAGTGAAATGCAAATGTATTAAAAGTTTTAAAAAACACCTCTATCACCAATTACCTGGCCCCATGCAGTTTTACTGCAGGTGACAAACATTTAGTGACCGTGGTTTAATACAGATAGTACCTGCACCTAAGAACTTTTAAAGGTTGAATTCACTTCAGAAGGGCAAGGATTTCACTTGTGTCATTCAGGAACACCTCCACCGAGGTCAGCAGAACAACACTGTGGCAGGAGAATTAGGCCCTGTGTTTTTTCAAACCTTTCTATCCTGTCCCAAATGCAGCGATGGACCTGCACGTTCGCAGCTTTTGTCTTTGCGCTGCAGCTTTTCTAATAGGCTAAATGGTTTTTTGAGTAGAAGCTAGCCCCTGGAGCTTCAGGCTATACCGAAGATGTGTTTTCATCTTCTTTGCAATAATTTTTCCTTTATATAAGCAATCAAATAGCACAGTCTGGTACGGGTAAATATCCCACTGTATTGATGAAGCTTGAAGCAAAAAGCATTGCTAGAACAAAACCACATATTTACGAACAAAATCAGGAGGAAACATGTCCCTGGGGGAATCACATCTGCCACATGAATCACCTCACAATAAACTGCACTGATGTGGCATGACAGCTTGTATACGGGTTAAGTTGAAATAAGAAGTTGGAATTAAAACCCTTCACTTCTGTGATGGTCTGATTCATCTCTGCTGATAAAAGACCTGAGGTGCCGCTTAAGCTATAAAACCTGGAGTACCTTCCCCGCCGCTTTGTGGATTTAAATGCATCCGAAATCTCAGAAGAATGGTTAATCATGGAAAATTTTCCCCATTCTGTCTCAAAAAGAGGATCTCACAAAATCCTGGCTGTTGAGATCCAGGCTCGGAGCGCAGGCTGCTGTCCCGAACCGCCCGAGGAGCACGCGGACTCCGCGGCTCCGGTTCTGCCAAGCTCTGCCGCAGCCTTCAGGATACAGCCTTTAGAGAAGGAGCAAACTCTGACAGCTTAATTCGGTTTTACACTACGTTGACTAAACTATTGCAGCTGTTTTGTCTTACTGTAAAATAACAGCTCTTTAAGAGGGCATCTCTATGAAACAAAACATTCCCAGGTACTTTGTAATGAGCAAGGTCCAGCCGAGCAGAAGTCCTCCTGAGCCTTTAAAGTATTAACTCACTTCTTTTTTTTCTTTTTTGAACCCTTGCAGAATCCTTTCAGGTTGAAGATGAATGTAATTGAAAAGCAATTCAACAATGCCACTGATGCTTTGAACAACCTTCAAAGTTGCCTTGTGAAGGTTAGCGTGTTAATTTATCAGGAGCAAAATATTATTTGCAATATTCGGTGACTTCCACTCCGCGACTCATTTGCATCTTTCCTGAGTAAGGAGAGAGGAAAGGAATACACTAAAGTCTTGAAATGGCAACGGTCCTTCAGTACTTAAGACCTGATTATACAATCTACGCTACTTTTATATCCAACAACAAAGGAAAATACATCGAGAGAACGTACTCATTTCTCACCCAGGAAGGTGAGGAATTCCTCAATAAATAAAAAAATAAATAAAGAAAAGGGGAGCAATACAGTTTAAAAACAAGTACACCTTCTTTGAGAGTGAGGATGCAGCATGATGAAGGGGCAAGACACAACCTAGCATACCTTAAAATCGACCCTGCTAAAGGAGACAGCACAGCACCTCGCCCTCATTTCGTAGGGCTGACTTCCCTGGTAGATAAGAGAAATGAGTAACTTGGGTCCGTGCTTGCATGCATGGACCTGATTCCCCCATCCAAAGTAAATCTCTGCCTGCACAACCTGGTTATATTTTTATATCACATTTCATTGCCATCAGTAGCTCCTTTCACAGCTGCATTTACATCCAGATTTTCTTTTCTTCAGATTTACAACTGAAAATGCTGCAGAGCTGCAGCAGATGAACAAAACAAGGCCCCATCCTCGGCACAATGCAGGGGCTGCAATTTCATCCCCGAGATTCGGCTGCTCCATTTGAATTGTGCTTTTGTGCTTTACGGCATCAACAGAAACATCTCACTGAATTGCCGCCTTGTATTCGGTTACAGACAGCACTCAGTATTATCCGGCTTTTTGCAAAACGGCATCCCTGAACATATCCCCAGCGCACTGGGGAGAAAAGCCTGGGCAAGGCTGGAAGAGGGAGCACTGCTTTCTTTTTGTTTTTGCAGAGCCGGAATCAGTGTTATTTGGTCCCCAAACTTGCACTTCTGCAGTAGCAGCACTCGTTCAAAACCACAACCGGGTACGTGGCAGGTCAACGGTGGCTGTCACAAGGTGCCGTGGCCTGATGCAGGCTGATTATTTAGGGTGAAGCAGACTGGAAACAGGAGCGATCCTGTTAGTTTATGCTTCACAAAGACAGCTGTGATTCATCCCTCTGTCCTGGAAGTTCACCCTGAGCATCAATTACTCAGGAGCAAGGCTCTGCCAGGATTTTGTACGAGGGAAAATGCTCATTCACTCTTTGAAGACGTGGCACCATCCCAGAAACCAGCAAGACTCAAAACCAACAGCTAGCATTTCCCAGGCAGATTTCTTGTAAAAGGGAGTAATTTCATATTCTGCTACGGAAAACTAAATATTATCTTTATCTCTCACCAGCCTTCAACCCCAAAGTCAGGCATATTAACAGCTACGCTTTTTGCCTCTGACAGCAAAGGCCTAATTCTGCCCTCAGAGACCAGCACAGCCCAGTTGATGTAAATACGTCAAATTAGTGAGAAAGCAAATCTCCTGTACGCCAGTGATCCCGTGGTAGAAAGGTAACATGTGGACATGGAGGGCTCCACTTTATTAATCATAGGCATCATTCACATTATCCGTATTTAATTTTATGTATATTTGACAAGCGTATCAACTTTCTAGAAAGCATTAGTGGCCCGGAGTCGAAGGACAAAGCACCGTCCCTTACACTGACCGCAGGGGCATTTCATCTGCTGGCAGCGGAACTGAAGCAGACACCACAGAGCCCCCGGGTTGGGACCCCCTCCCGGGTTGGGACCCCCCCGAATCCCGCAGTGCCTTGGCCGGCAGCTGGGGGGGCACCAGCCGGGGGATGCAGGGAGGCAGCAGGGAGGTTTGCAAAGAGTCTGGGATGTTGGGCAAACAGGAGGGGTAGGGATGAGGGGAGGCATAGGGAAAGGGATAGGGATAAGGGTAGGGAAAAGGGAAAAGGGAAAAGAGACAGAGGAAAGGGGAAAGGGGAAAGGGATAGTATACTGCAGAAGGGCTCAAATCCCAACTGGACTATCTAGTAATAATGTAAAGAATAATAACAACATCTAATCAAAACCTCCTTGAAATGCGACAGGTCCAGCTCTCTGGGAGATGCTACCAATGTTATCCTGCTTCAATGTTGGTTTGGGGGGTGGGGGGGGTATTTGTTTGTTGGTGGGGGGTTTTGT
>JAOBAS010000007.1:9913714-9924094 GCA_025311575.1 Elanoides forficatus | reverse complement strand
GGGATAAAATCGCAAAAAAAAAAAAAAAAAAAAAAAGATGGAGAAAAAAAAAAGGCAATGGGTTTCTAACAGGCTGCCTGCAGGGAAAGCAGTCCTGCTGTGGGAACCCTGTGTCCCCCCCCACAGCCCCCGTGGGGTGCTGGTGTTTCTAGCCCTTGAAAAGAGCAGCTCCAGCCACCCTGGGGAGAGGCTGGCAGAGAGGACCGGGATGCACGGATGCGGAGATGCACAAGGATGCAGGCACCTGGGCAGAGATGCCTACATTTGTTGTTCCTCCCCACGCTCAAAACCGAGAAAAGCTTATTTCTAATGAGGGACAGAAATCTCAAAAAAAAAACCAAAACCCAAAACCAAAACATAACTGTAAACTGGGAGTAAACTGGGAGTTCAAAGAAAAATACTGGCTTAGGCTGATCAGCATGTTTTGTTTAGGTTTAGGCACTTCAAAATGTCTTTTTAAAGCAAAGTAGCGTGCATTTCTGAGGAAAGCTATCCTCTGAAACAGAGAGCAGAGAGAGGCAAAGGTTATGCTAGGAAATACAAGAGCAGACTCTTTCAGCACTGAGAACTTTTTGCCAACTTATTTCCAAACCCAGAAATGCCTAGAAATCAAGAAGTGGAAAGGGTTTTTCCATCTGAGTCTGTGGCAGGAGGTGCAGGCTGCAAGTTTATTGAGCTCCAGGGTGAAAACAAGAAGCATTTTCCTCCTGTAACTCCATTTAAAAGACTCTTCTGGTCCCGCATGATAAACTCAGAAAATTACCAACCTAAATATTCTCCTGGCCAACTTCTACCCATCTGCTTTTGCCTCAGCATCATTCTTTGGCTAAAATACCTTCCCAAGTCTTTTTCTCTGTTATGCTGCTGTATAACCGTAGCTCCTCCTAGCCTTTGTCTGGGAATTGGCCTCTCCTTTCCTGAAACTGATACCTTCACCATCAACAAATTCACTTTTTCCCTTTCACAAAATGCTCAGTTGCAAGTTCCCAATCAGCTCCCGCCTCGGGCATTCCCACAGCCAGGGATATCCCAACTTCTCCAGCGGCTTGTCCCAGCCCTGCCTGAGCTGTGCAGAGGGACAGGACGGACCCATGGTCGTTACCACACACCACCCACCCCAGATCAAGGGTTTTGGCAATGTCTAGAGCAAAGAGCAGCATTCAAACGCCATGCGGGCGACACGCAGCACTTGTGTGAAACAAGGCAAACTTGACCCCAAACGGCTGGTAAGGAGTGACCTCTAGAGCCTTAAAAGCGACTATCTTGCAGCCCATCTGACCTCTGCAGAAGAGCTTTCTTGAGACCTCGGCAACCTCAACTCCCGTAAATACCATAGATACCATAACTACCCAGCCGTCACCCCCGGACCACACGGTCCCCTCCACCTCTGTTCGATGAGGATTTCAGGAGCTCGTTTCCTGACCGCTCCTTCCTCTTGTAATTCCAGCAAATCCGAAGATTTTATCTTGTGCATCTCTGTTAAGAGCTCTGCTTGGGGAGGTGGATATTTGCCAGGCACTTCCTCGGCTACTGATCTGGTCTTAAGTTTGTTAAGCAGAGCGCCAAGCGTCCGCTGTAGCAATCTAACCACGAAACCCAAGCAGCACAGAAGGCGTACCCAGTACTCAACACCTCATTTCACAACCTAACAGATGAAGGCAGCACCCTCTTCCCCTCTTTCCCACACGCGTAACCTCTCTGCGTGCTTTTTTCCACATCGGCATTTCACGGCGTTGGTGCTGGGGAGGTGGAGGTGAACTCCTGTTGAGCAGGGACTTTTCTGGGAGGTTGCTGTGTCTCCAGATTTCTTACGGAGTGAGGCCAAGCATGAGGAGGAAAGCACAAATAAAGGCAGCGAGGAGAGGGAGAGGGAAGCAGTGCTTCAGTATTTGTAGAAATATTGGTATTTGGCTCAACCGAATTGAATAGGGCTGACACACACACAAAAAAATGTAAATAAGAAGTATACTGGTTCGTTTTGCATGACTGGTCTCTTGAAATGGATAATAATCTCTCTAAGACAACACACAGCATACCTGCTTTTGGTCCT
This sequence comes from Elanoides forficatus, assembly GCA_025311575.1. Classification (NCBI taxonomy): domain Eukaryota; kingdom Metazoa; phylum Chordata; class Aves; order Accipitriformes; family Accipitridae; genus Elanoides; species Elanoides forficatus. The sequence goes on along the minus strand of JAOBAS010000007.1, from coordinate 9,922,044 downwards.
GTACTGGCAAGGACTGGACACAGTGTTCTTGCAGATTTCAGAGCCTGAGATCTAATTGTTCTGTACTGAGAAATTTGTGAACCACACAGGTATGGGAGGCTTAAAGACTTATCTCTTGACACCCAGATCTCCAATGAACATTGAAGCTGGACCTACTGCTTTGCCTTCTTTGTATGAAGATCATGGTGATTCAGGTAACTTGGCCTAGAATACAGGTGAAATGGGTAGTTTACAGTCAGAGGACTAAAGGCTTGGGAAATGAATCTTAAAAGAGAGTGGCAGAAATGATGTCAGTTAAATAAATAAGTACCCTCCTGAAGCCCCTCAACCTGAACGATGGTATTTTCCTTTTAACTTGACCTGAACAGCCGGGCAGTCTCCGGCCGTGCTCACATGCCACCCACACTCACACTCACCGCTCCTTTTTTCCCCACTCCCCTACTGGGATTTAGCCAATGTTCCCAACCATCGGTACGAGACAAGGGGCGTCTCCTCCCAGCAGCCATCTGCAGCACGGCCGTCCCAGCACCCTGTCCTCGAGGGCTCCTGCGTGGCACATGGCACCTGCAATCTCCTGCATCACCCTCGACGGGAGACCTGGCTGCTAATGACACTGGAGGAAAGACGGAGCAACACGGCGGTATGGTTAGCATATTTCTTTGCAACATAAGGAAACAAATAAGCTGCTAATTCCCAGAAATTCCCATTGCAGAGAAAGATCACATTTTAATAGAGGTGGGACATCAAGCTGGTAAGTTGCAGAAACATGCATAAAAAAAAAAGATGTTGCGCAGAACGGTACAGGTCTAAAACTCACTAAGTAGCTCAAAAATGACAGTCAGGAACATCTGTGGCAATATTTGATCACAGCCAAGAGTGCAAGAGAGTGATGCAGGTGAGAGAAGGGAGGACATGAGGACACCCTACACAGAACATAACATCACCCAAGATCAACCAGTGCGTGGTGGAAATATCCCTTCTGTCCTGGAGCAGAATGGGAAAAATTCTGCACAGTACTGGGGATTGCATCCTCGCCCGGAGGAGGGCCACAGGGTGCACTTTTTTGAGGAGGACAAAGATCTGAAAAAGGGTTCAAGGACATAGGTGGAGCATGAGGCAGACAGAGGAGTGCCATGGTGGGACAGCCCTAGACTTGAAGTCCCATGAGCTTTCACAGACATGCTCCTCGCACCGTATGATAGAGAAACAGAGAACGGAGAAGGTGGCCACACACTTGCTTTTCCTCCCTCACCCCTCAGGAACTATCTCTGTTTTTCTTTTTTACAGCAACAGCAGCATTGCACATATATCAAGGCGTGCCCTCAACATGGGAAGCCACGCAGCTGGACATGGGCTGGCTTACATTACACAACCAGAAGCATCAAACTTTCCCAACAGCTTAGTCCTTTCCCCCCCACACCCAGGAAAGCAGGACTGCCCAGAAGCTGTCCGTAAGAACCAATCTGGTGAAATTGTTTGGGTCTATACCCAAAGGGGAGAGACAGGTTTCCCTCCAGAAAAAGATCCAGCAGCAAGTCTCTGCCTTTTCTCTTACTCCTGAGAGGACATGCTTGCTAAGGAGCCTCAGCTGCCTCCTACCACCACTGCTCCCCTGTCCCAGCTCCCCCAGCTCTGAAGCCCCTTCAAAATAGCTTCCAGAACAGCAAGTTACACAGGTGACATCCACTCAAATAAGTTTCCTAATGGGCAAAGGCGGAGAGGATCCGGGTGGATCATTCCCCTTGGGTTCATTTCCCTCATGAGGGGCTTTTGGTCCGCAGGCTGATGAAAGAGCAGCGTTTCTGAGGAGGGGCTGCTGGCCAAGCCCAGCGTGGTGAGACTAGACTGTCTCCCCAGAGCTACCTTCCAGTAGCTCTTGCTGACATTACCAGCACAGGAATGGCCCTGGGTTGTCCGTTCTTCCCCTTTTTCCCCATAAAACAACAGATGGAAGAAGCCAGGGAGAAGGTTGATCGACAGTTGAGAAGAACAAGCGCTCGTTTGACCTACTCGCCCGCAAAACGTTGACGCGTGGCCATCCTGGTCTGACTGGGCACTATGATGAAAGGCAAGCAGGAAAGCAGCACCAGCCACGGCTAAATACCTGCTTCTTGCCCCGGAGTCACCCAGCTCTGCCAAAATACACCCACAAAAGCAGAAGGCATCACCCCAACTCCTTTGGCGTCATCCAAGATGCTCGCAAGAGGCCAAGGGGTGCCGGCAGGAGCTGCCTGTGGCCCTTCCCCAACCAAAGGGCCCCAGCATATGGTGGAGAAAGAAGAGTCATGGTCTCTCACCTGCACAGAGACTCCCCAGATTTTCTCAGGACCCTGTAAGCCAAGAATGGGATATTTCCTGAGGATTAGGTAACAACGGAAGAAGCTAGTGGCAAAGAAGTTGGTCACAGGTCTGGGAATAACCTGTCCTAAAGCAAGTCGCTTTTATACGATCTGATCGGTGATGACAATTTGTTTATGACTTAAAGAAAGTTGTCTTACCCATAATGTTACTTTAACCTTCTTAACTAGAAGCTTTTTTTCTTCACTACTGAAAAAACTTTCTACAGCAATCCCATCAGTGGTCCCATGGATAGGTTGGAATGTTTCCTGTTGTTGGCTTCAAGTGCTCTTCCCTTTACATCCACTAACTACATACTTACCATAATAAAATTTAAAAAATTAAGGAAGCTGATGAATCTTTCAGGAATCCTAGGTGCCACACACAGGTGTGGATTCATTTGCCTTTTCAGCAAAAGCATGGAGTCACGCTGTCCCTACCCCTCATTACATGTCATTCTTTACCCATTGCTTTCTTCATTGCTCCACTTGCTTTTGTAAGGCTGCTCTGAAAAAGAAACAAACAAACCAACAGGGAATGACCTAGGTTTTATTTCCACGGTGTTATTTTTAACCTGGATCTTCTCACTGGTTTTGTTTACGGTGCAGCTCCACAAAAAAGATGCGTCTGCACAAGTGAGGAGGCAGCAAGCTGCAGTTCGTGGCAGAATCAGCAGCCAGCGGCAAGGAGTCCTTAAAAAGGAACATAAAAAGCTCTTGCACCTAAGTAATGAGTGATGAGATCCAGGAAAAAAAAGAATTGTCACCTTTGCTGTACCCTGCGATCAACCAGACTACAAAATCCGTATGATTTTATCTAATAAAAAACCCGTAACGTTTGTCTTTCTTTTTCCAGTAAAGTAATGCAGGTTTTTAATTCATGCGTCTCCTCCTTGTTGTTACGCTTTTTTCAGCACCGCTAAAAGAGCCAACATCGCACCTTCTTCTGGACTGTCAGACAGAAGCTGCAGAGCCAAAAACAACAGAAAGGAAAGGCAAAATAAACATTTCTTTCACCAGTAAGCTTACAGGTGAGGCTCGCAGCGTTGAAAGGTGTTACCTGCAATGAAACCAAACAACCAAATTTAGGGTCTTAGATCTGAGCTTGGAAACGTTCCCTGGGGCAACAGTCCTCCTCCACCAGAAAGCCAACGGAGCGCAGCCGGGACATAAGGGGTACGTAGGAGCTACCTAAGCTTTCCATACAAGCTGAGCTGGGATGAAACTATTGGGAACAGCTTCTGGCATAGTTATGGGACCACCAGGAGCGTTATCCAGGAAAGCAGTACCACGAGGACCTAGAAAATGCCAAGGGGCTTTGGCAAAGAGGCAAATCAACATTTGATATGCACAAAAACTATACAGTTTCACTATACAATGAGAAAGGTTGCTGCACTAAAAAGGGAAGTTACAGAAACATATAGAAAAAGAGGCATAAAGGCTAAGACTAGAAAATAAGGCACAACAGAGAAGAACCTCTTATAAATGTAGGCAAGTGCTTGCATTCCTAATAGAACTCTATTTTTTCTAGGTATATTTGCTGTCTTCATGAAGAGTTTTCTCAGTGGGTGTCTCCTGGAGCTGAAAAATCTTTTTCTTGCTCTAAATCTCACAGGAGTCAAAGAAGGGAATTTATTCAAAGCCTGTATCTGAGATTATCGCATATCTTCTTGGTTTGAAGAAGTAAACAAGTTGTTTGTGTTTCGAGTGAGAACATTTTCTTCCTATGAAGCTGCCAGAGGAATTCAGTGCATCTTTCCACAATGACCTTTGAAAATGACCGTATAAGCATTAGCCACCCTGAGAAATACAAACAACAGGAAAAAAAAAAAAAAATAGAACCATCCAAAGTGGAGATCTAGCACCTCTTTCCTCACTTTACGGGGGTTTAATACTTAGTCAAAACTTGCCATGCAAAATCTGATTAATGATCTTTAAAGCCCGATACAATACCACTTCAGATTCAGCCCTTAACTGAAACTTAAATACCAAGCCTACCAATTTGTCTCCAAGCAAGCAATACCTGCGATACCAGGGAAAAGGCCAAAGCTGTGCATTAACAAAAGGAAAACTTGTTTCTCAGTTCTGGTTAGCCATTTCTTTTCTCATGTCTTGAGCAGATAGGAAGGTCTGCAGCCTTTTAACCTCAGCCAGAATAGAATATTACATATTCATCACATATCTGCAACATTCGGGCATCTACAACAAAAAAGGGTTGCCCTTTCTGACCCAAACCCTTCTGTGATTCTTGATTATTGCTGAAGCCTTGTACTAAATTATAAAATCACAGAACAGTTTGGGTTGGAAGGGACCATTGAAGGTCACCTAGTCCAAGCCCCTGCAGCGTGCAGGGACATCTTCCACTGGATCTGGTTGCCCCGTCCAACCTGACTTAGAATGTTTCCAGGGATGGGGCATCTACCACCTCTCTGGGCAACCCGTGCCGGTGTTTCACCACTCTCATTGTAAAAAACGTCTTCCTTGCATCTAGTCTGAATCTACACTCTTTTAGTTTAAAACCGTCACCCCTTGTCCTGTTTGCCACAAGCCCTGCTAAAAAGTCTGTCCCCGCATTTCTTATAAACCCCCTTTAGGTTCTGGCAGGCTGCCCCAAGGTCTCCCACGAGCCCTCCCTTCTCCAGGCTGAACAAGCCCAGCTGGCTCAGCCTGTCCTCACAGCAGAGGTGCTCCAGCCCTCTGACCGCCTTGGTGGCCCTCCTCCGGATCCGCTCCACCGGGTCCATCTCCTTCCTGTGCCGAGGGCTGCGGAACCGGCCACGTGGCAACAGCTCAGATAAAACGTGGCATTGCAGAGTATGCAGTTAAATGAATCCGTTTTAAATGTGCCGCTCTTTAATTTTCTTGTGAGCTCCTTTTCATCAGGAAAGACACACGGGCGAGTTAAATTTTGCTTTCGCGTACTATTATTTTCGATCCTTTCGATCCTTACATCAAGTTTATCGTGTTACAGTTCCGTTGAGGCAGTCATTACTCCAGCCTCATGTTGGTGCAACGCATCTTTTTTTTTCCCTCAGGCCAAACAATTGCCATTCCTCTCCTTGTCCATTTTTGGAACTATCTTTTGTCCATTTTATCTGTTGAGAGTGGCCAAAACCCAAGGAATCAGGGAAGATTGTCACCAGTTTACTTGCGTGGGGTGATCCCTGAGCACTGGGCTGATGCATGCATTGAAGACATCCAAGAGGATGGTGAACATTTTTATACCAACTGCTTGCAGCTCATCTCAAACCAGTCACTTACTCAAAGTTTCCTCCCTCCTGGCTTCACCTTTGTGCCCAAGGTACCGAGCGGGGTCAGCAGTTCCTACATCACCTTTGCCCCTTCTGGTTTTGAACAACTGATGCAATTCCACATTTTCTTGTAACACCAGCATAGATAAACACATAAAACACTGCTTATATCTCTCCCGAGTTAATTATTACACTGCACAGCCCAGTCAGTGCAACACTGTCAGGCAAAGCGAGACAAGGAATTCTTCCCGATTTCAAAAGAAACACTTCATTTTCACCCCCACCCCTCCATGGTTTCCTAATCTCAGTTTCACCGATTTGTTTTCCATGGTGAAAGATTTCTCTGTGAAGGAGGAAACTGTCTATACCTGTGTATTTAGCTACATTATCTCACAGTACTTATAAGTAACCTCCCAGTTCTATGAGACTAACAAGATTTTATTTTTTCATAACAAAAACTAGAAACATAGGTAATAAATTATAATTCTGACCTTTAGTTTATCCTAGGTGATTCTTAAATATGCAGGAATGTAGTAAAATGTTTATTTCCGTGGAATTCAGGTAATGCATTATATAAAACTCTACTAAAATTTGGTTTTGTCATGCAGTAATCAGATCACAAGCAAAACAAGATGAATGGCTGCACACCAGCATAACTCCCTCTCCATCTCCTGTGGCATCACTATTGCTACAGAGATGTACCAATTGTGAGACGTATTCCAGTCTCTTAGTCTGGAATAAAAATGTCTGCATGCAGATTTATTTTGGGATCATCTTAATTTATTATGAATTTCAACAACGTTCTGTCTCCCCATGCAGAAAAGAAAAAGAAAGGCAACAGGAATCCCACGCCTGCAACTACAACTGCAGCATAGCTGGGACTTTCGCTCCCGACGGTTTGCCTGTACAGGTATCTTGCCATTTAAAACTGTTTCACTAACATTCACAGAAAACTACAAGAAGCAACATAATAAAGCCAGTTTAAACTGTGTATGTGGAAGAGAATCCAAGTTTGCCAAAGCAGACCATCAAGCATCTGTGTGTGTTAATTGGTGCGAGTACCCCTAAGCAAAAACCTTCTTATACACCAGCACCCAAAATTTTCTTCTCTATCAAGTACTGTACGAGTGAAAGGTCTCAAAGTCTGCTCTAAAGAAATGCCCCAAAGGTGGCAGAACTTTGATAAGGGTTTTTGTTTAGTCGTTTCTGCAATATGCCGAGAAGGGGTAGTACTGGGAGCAAGGACCGAGCAGTTAGTCAACGCCTTGGACTGCTGAATGTTGACCGATAATAGCCTGTATAAATGAGAGGTATCCAATGCAAAGTTTGAGGTGAACCATAAAAATTAAGGTGGCAGTCAGGCAGCAGACTTAACAGATGGCAGGACATCTTCAATGAAAGGATAAGACAAATCTTAACAGTGAGATGAAGACACTACACAAACACTCATTTTACGACAAGTTGACTATGGCATTACAAACCCAGTCTTACAGAGAAGAGGGCCCCGTGGACCTGGGTAGATGGGTGAAAAACATCTGGTTTAAAAATACCACTGTGTGTGCATTAGACTATTTGACTGCCAAAAATCTTCATGCTCATCTGCAAAAAGTTACAGTCTATGCTGTTTCTTGCTTTAGTAATCACTTCCCGCCAGCCTCAATTCTTACACCTAGACATACAATTATTTCATTAACATATAATTATACTAACATTAAAAAGCCAATTAATGCTCCATGCAGCGCGACTATGCTCTGTTTGTAAGTTGATGCTTTTGCCTGTATTTTTCATAGACTAGTACTTTCGTGACAGCACTTCTAATCTCATTGAAAGCTGCTGTTTGCGGTTCAAACACCAAGTTGACACACTTTAATCAAGAGATCCTTCAACGCAAATTTCCCCAATTCATGCTGAAACGTACAACACTTCTTCTAAGGAGCAATTCCTGAAATGGCTCACAATGACATCCCAAGGAAGTTTGGTATTCCATGTCTCTCCATTTTTCTAACTCCTATATAATACCTAAGTAATATAAACCTAATGTACCCTCTTAGCCACAAGGAACACATGAAGACAAGGGTAACTTCCAGCAAATACTTTCTGAAATTTCCCTAACTATTGTTTAAGCTTCCGTCCCCTCAACACATGTGAAATACCATCTTGTCTAACCAATTTTTGTTTCATTACAGAATAACTGAGAAGACCGAGATGTATGACACGCTCCGAATTTTGTTATTTTACAATGAAAATTTAGCATCCGTTGTTTTTTGTTTAGAAGGGCAAACACACCCACACCCCTAGATAAATCAGTTTTATACCACCGAAAGGTGTAATTTTCATTAGGATAAGTAAGCCCCAATTGGTCTGCAGTATTTACCAAACAACAGCAGAAGGCTGTCTTGGAAGACTAATCCATTTTTTTTTTTAAGACTGCCTTCTCTGTTCAATGCAGAATTAAGTGGTACTGATCAAACAGGTGAGTAAAACCTCAGACTTGGTATCGTGATTCGGTATGCAGTCTGGAGTTACACGTGTATTTTTAAACATGCCTTTTTAACATTCCTTCAACAATCTGGCTGATTTCAGTGCTGGCTGAGCATCAACAGCAATCGCTGCTAGATTTTTCGTCTTGAAACACAGGAACATTTTCTTGCTATGGCAAAGAGGGAAGTTTTCCCATTGTTACCCACAGTGCAGATTTGGAATATGTACCAAAATATACTCCAGGGTGGGGTGCAGTATGGGG
>JAOBAS010000007.1:9875833-9910063 GCA_025311575.1 Elanoides forficatus | reverse complement strand
GGGGGAGGAGGGTGGGTGTCTGTTGTTTGTTGTGGTTTGGTTTTGTTTTTTTTAAACAAACCCCAAATAGTGGTTTGATTCTGCACAGCTCTGGGCCATTACAAAACCTTCTGCACTGAGCACAAGGCTAGATTTTCTTTTTCGTTGTTGTTGTTTGTTTCATTTATTTTTCTTAATTATGCAAATCTACTTCCCACACAGCCATATTTTAAACTGAAATAAACTCCCTAATATTTTCATGGCATAAATTATATATGCAGAGAAAGGCAACAAATAAAATGTTGTATAAATTAAAATTAGGAAATATTGTAGACTTGCTCAAGACCTTTTCCTCCAAAGTACTGGTAGTGAGCAGAAAAGTCATGCAGCTTATCAGTAAAATGAGTACATATTTTTGCCATTTTTCTTCAGTGCTCATTTTAAGTTTGTTTTTTGGTTTTGTTTTGGTTTTTTTTAATGTCTGTGTTCGCAGTCCTCAACTTGGTATTTCTTGCACAAAGACTGGGAAAAATTTTTTTTTTGAACAGCGTTCTTACACAACATGTTGAACTTTCAACAAAGGAAACACAGAACTAGCACTAAAGTTCTCTCTGCTAAAAGATGGACATATTAAAATAATAAAAAAATAAAAGGAAAAAACCTCTGCAAATAAAAAGAAACCTCTCCTCATTTGGGACATACACATTTAGCTTTTAAAAACTGAAAGTTCATAAATATGGTCATTGTATAACTTTAGAGAATTAAGGCTTCTAAAAACTTCAGTGCCAAAATAACCTCTCTGCATCAGTATTAAGAATAAAACATTTTCCATTTTAGGTTGTGCTTGCCTTTTTTTTTTTTTTTTTTTTTTTTAAAGACTTTTCTTAGTTCCGTAGAATTTTGTCACATAATATTACATACCGAAGGGGAGTGTTAGAACTGCTTATTGAGGTTTTAAGTAGTTGTTAGACTAAGTTACAGCGATAAAAGTCGATTACTGATCTGATTCATTACTACTGTACATGGGGCGGTTGGCTCATTTCACCTTTTTTTCATGCTTAATGTGGCCATTTCTTCTATACTTGCCATTCGGTATCCCGTTCTGGTAATGTCCATTAACAGTGTTATGTTCGTCATTTGACCAAATATGTTTGCTTTGTTTGCAGACAAATTTTGTTATCCTGGCCAAAATATAATAAAGTAAGGCAGCACCCACTAGTACAACAAAGGCAATATCCAGTAAGAAATACTGATATAAAGAGATGCTGTAAACAGCAGCACGTAGATGTTGGGCTCCGTTGTGACGGAGGATGTAATTAATCCAGTATACAGTCCGGTTAACAGGATGACCAGGTTGGTCTTTGTGAATCTCAGACAGCCTCTGGGCCCGCTGTCGGTAGCTGCGGGGAAGAAAAAGAAAGAAAAGGGAAGAAAGGAAAAATCATCATCAGCGCTCTGAGCAATGCAAGCCTGCAAACACATAAATATACTTAAGCCTCTTCGGATCAAACAGCATATTACCGCAGGACTCTAGTAAGCACCAGCATACAGAGGGCTTACAGCTCATGGATGAAGAATGACTAGAAGAGCAGACCCGTGTGTGACTAAAGGCAGAAATCCACCCTCCAGGAAAGCGATGAAGAGCCAAGCTGACCTGCTGCCAGAGGGGAATCTTATCTAATCCAAAATGAATCCTATCGAGTGAGACAGATTTGCCCTTCCCACTGTTAAGTGGCAACATACCCTGTCTAACACACCACTCGTTTATGTTATTGTGCAACTGAATTACTGAAGAAAACACAGAACAAAGCAAGAAACTCGTTGACTGCACAATAGACTATTTGTGCTTGGGTCCAGATTTCAGCCTGAAACTTTTTTTTTTCCCCTCAACAGGCCATCCCCAGCAGTTGATCATGTCAAATTCCATTTCTCCCCACCACTGCAGCTGCAGGGTCGACAGGTTATTTATGCAGGACTTGTCTTTATACTAAGGATAATTGCACAAGGGAAAGATGATGCAACTGGTGTTATCGAGATCTCTTTGGCGACATTCCCCTTTGCTGCAGTTCTGCTGCTCGCTCCTTACAGGTTTCTTCTTTCCCAAGGCAAGCAACGCTTAGTGACTTTGCTCCCGTGAAAGCAAGAAGCACTGTCGGCACCGTACTCCAAAACTACGGTTAGCCCGATATAATAAACCATCAGCTAACATGTCATTATTTCTGATCTGGAGATGGTCTGAATATCACAGACATTTAAAACAGAAGAGTTCAGAACAAACTGGTGAAGCGACTCTCCTCACATTTTAATATCCCTGAGCAAACTCGTTTGCCGGAATTACAAAGAGTTATGAAACCCAGTTCATGGGCTTTTACTTATTCCACCTGAGTAACAAAAAAAATTTACAAAAAACAGACCAGAGTCCTCATATTCATAACAATTTGTTAAAATATTGTCACTGCAACAAACACAAATGACCTTTCTGACCTTAAGAGAGGTATTACTGGCCAGAACAGGAAAAGAGTATTTTAGCTTGGGGTTTTTTTATTTTGTTGGTTTTTTTAAATCAAAGCCTGGAACTTGAGAAAAGAGTCATTCTTTTTTAATACCTCCATGTTTTTAGCTATGATCCAAACATGTCACCCTACATACACCCACAGGTGTATTTTGCTCCAGGCCCCTTAGGCAGCACAACAGACAGACTGCTAAATATGGAGTAATCAAGACACACAAAAAGAGATGTTGGTCTGCAACAAGGAATAAGTCAGGACAGGTTTGTTTCTATAACCTTTCTGCCCTGCTTATGGCAACTGTCACAAAAAGCAAATGAGACAATTGAGTGCTTAGTGCCTACGCCGAAACCTGATCTATTGAGTAATCTTGTGAAATGGGACAACCACCCGAAGACTTGCCCCAGCTGTACACACAAATCAATCCCGACGAGCATTTTCTTCCCTCACATAAAGGTTCTGTATACGCTTACTTAACCCGTAACAATAACTTAAAATAAAAGCAAGAAACTATCGCTCATTCCATACCTGGGATCATTAATAACTTTTACTAGGGCTTCATACAATTCGCTCTCAGTGATGGTCTTCCAGTTCAACAATATTCCCATGCCTTTGGCCTGCACACGAGTCATAGTATCGTAATGGTCTCCAAAAAGGGGAATCCCCACCACCGGGACCCCATGGTACATAGTTTCAAAAATGCTGTTCAAACCTCCATGACTAAGAAAAGCTTTAATGTTAGGGTGACCTGAAATCAGAAGAGGCATGAAGATTAAAAAAACCATTTACATCTCCTTAATGTAAAGTTACTGAAGCAACTGGGTAAAACACATTTGTCACCATGTTTCTGTGGCTGCAATTCAGGACGGCAAAAACAGATGCAACCTGTTCTGAAGTTCTCCTCCTTAAACCTTACACACCAAGAGAGCAGGAACGGCCAATATGAGGAAAATTCTCATGTACACAAGTTGTGTAAAATTATAATGTAGTAACTAATGTACATTGTTTACTCCCGAGTAGCTGCAGGTGGTGACTACAACCAGTTTAGCAGTACAAATGAGCCAGAGAGAAACCGTTTCTCCTCGTTATACATATGAAATACAAGCTACTTAATGGCAGGACAACTGATGTGACATTCTCTCTAAAGCTTCACATGCCTTACTTCAGGCTAGCAAGATCTGACAATAATGGTAACAACCTTATGTAATGGAAAAATGAGACTGCCCCAGAGCAATTCAGTAACCAAAACAAATCTACCTGCTTTAAAAGTCATTTGCCTAATCACTACATTATGATAAATACTCCAGCTGACATGCACACACACTGACACACACACATGCCTAACGCATTCATCAGCACCCATTGTAGCACTGGAGCTGTTTTACAAACACACAAACATCCAGGTAGCCCAGAGACAAACATAAATATTCTGTGGCCCCCCGGATCTGCAATATATTCAGCTACCGTTCGACAGGGAAAGAAGGGAAAAAAAATAAATACGTAGACTCTAACATAGTCTTTACCAAAAGATGGAAGAATATCAAGTTTCATCTCTGCACCTGAGAACCTGGAGTACCTCAAGTCAGTTAAACAGAAAGGTTATCAGCTTGCAACGTGTGCCCAAGGTCTGTTAGAGCCTTCTTTGGAGAAAAATGAACAAACGTGTGTGTGTGTGTCTATATATATACACACACACACACACACACACACACAGCAGTATGTACAGATCTGTAAGATTTGTTTTGATGCAATGTGAACAAATTTTGTATGCTCAGTATTACGACTCTTTCACAAAGAGACCACTGAAGACCCTACCATGCTTTTTCATAACAGAGAAATTAACATTTACAGTCATCAGTTCCTTGAAACAGCAGATTCAAGAAAATTCCTACTTATTTATCTTTAATAATTTTCTCAAACTGCATAGCTTCCATGGTATAGAAGACACCTGTAAAAAAATTTTCCCATTTATTAGGCCAAATAGTCTGTGGAATAACTATGTCCTTCCACCCGACTAACTTAAGGAAAAAATGGAGTTAGTACCAGGGAAAGATAATTAACATCAGAAAGGCGTTTGATTTCATCATCTTGAAATTCTGACTAATTCTATATTCTTGTTCTATGACTTCCATTACAGAAATTATCCTAGCTTTATAACGACTGCTAATTCAGTAGAATATTGTCAGAAGAGCAACCTGAACTCAAGTGAGAATAAGCAATATATGATCAAAATAGATACTCACCAAGGAGGTCATTTTGTGGTAGCCATTCTATAAGCTTTGTATTGTTGCCCAAGTTCCTTGGTTTGTTTCCTGAAAACCTAAAACAATAAAATCAAATGGAAGCTGAGTTACCAAGACCTCCAAAATCAATAAACTCAAACCAGAGAATCAAGCCAAACGATGCATGAGCTCTAAGCAGATTTCCATTTACCTGAGGGTACTGTTTACTCAGTATTACAAGAAAACAAAATAGGCTCAACCAAAATGCTGTAAATAGCTAATAACTTCCAACTTCATGTTTTCATCATTCAGTTTCCTTGCAATCTGGCTTGAAATGCAATGTTTTCTACTAACATAATGGCAACGTAGTTCCTTCTCAAAGCATATGTAATTCTTGCCACTGTGATTGGCAGGAGGTTTTATAACCTCTCTATGGCTCTTAGTCCATTGCTTTACTGAAAACTCTGACTGGTACTAGATAAATAACTCCACTGAGAACATCCCACCAGCACACAGATCATAATCCCTGCCATCAACACGAGGCGTTCCCTTTCAGTTGGCCAATTTCCTGTAGCTTTTGATAATCAACACCGTCTTATTTTAAAAGGAGTTACTAATACCAAGAAGGGAAAGGCTGACAGCCCAGCTAATGAGGCAAGAAACTATTCATGAAAAGTTGGGGATCAGACTGTGAGACAGGTGTATTTTTCTGACTTGCTCAACTGCCTGAAACCCAATGGCAACGTCTTGCTCACTTGAGGTTGCTAGAAAAGTTTAGGCCATAAAACACAGGCTCAAAATACAAACTGATTTACATATTAATGTTATATACAGTTTATACAGAAAGTTAAATATATTCTAAACAGAAAAGAAAGTGGGGAAAAAATTACCAGTGACTACTAGAGGACAGAGCTCTTTTGTGAGAGCTCCATCAAAAAAACTTAAAAATATTCTGGTTATTAGAGAGCATTAGAACTGTAACTTCATAAAGAATCACCTACATATTCCCAATTAAGCAAGCCACACATCTTTATGACTGGCTTGTACATCCTGTTGAAAAAAGCCTATGTTATTTATGCTAAGTTATATAAAAGCAAATCAACTATGTTAACTGTTTCTGGCTCTAACCAGCACTCCATAATCAGAGGCGTATAAAGAACTACAAAGATTTCCTTGATTTGGCATCATGACATAAGACTGCCAAGCAGTACTACCCTTCTCATTTTCAGAAACATCTAGTAAAAAAGCTACCTGTGTCCAATACAGGCCATAGATCAATGATCTGAAGAACAGGGGGGTGGGGGTGGCGACCCCAAAACATAGTAAAGTTGGAGTCATAATTTCCTGTTTAGGTACTTAATCATGGATCTCAAATTCCCACCAGGGTGACTGAATGCCACTTGCTCAGCTCTCCCAAAGACCATGTCTTACACCTAGTCCAAAGGACACCTTCCCATTCCACAAATCACGATAGAAAGAAACAACAGGTGGGTTCCCTTATCCAAAAAGACCATCAACAGGTAACAGAATACAGATAAAAACAGAACAAAACAAAAAACATAACAAAAAAGCATTGTTAAGGAAATACTAGCGAGGAGAATGAAAAATTTCAACAGAAGGCTTCAACTGAAATTGTTGCTTTTGCATTAAAAAAATCTATCCCCAAGAAAAACCCATTAAAATTGATTTATTATCCACAGAAAGTGGATACTTCCTACAGAAAAACATTCCAGGGAAAACATGATGAAAGGATAAAACAAAAGAAAAGCAGTAAGATCAACTGGGACTAATCATTAATTACAAGCCAAGTAGTGTCGCAGGCTTCATAAGCAACAAATACAGTCGCTCTACCCCAAACAAAAACTGATGAGATCTTTACTACAACTACCGAAAGTTCCATGCCATAGCCTGAAGAACTTCCATTTTCCTGTTCATTAGTGGGGTTCACTATTTCAGCTACACGCAGCAGTGAAAACAGTCCCTCAGACATGGCGGGGAACAGGCCACTAAATAGACTACTAATACAACTCCAAAAGTGCAACAAGGACAGCAGTCATGAATTGTAAGATGCCGATTATTTGGAAACCAATGGTTCACATGAACTCCTCTCAACTATATTCCAGAGCGACGCTCCGCATGAAGCAGAGCTAACTAAACAGTTCTTGGATTTTTACAGTAAGCTGAGAGCACCACTCCAGACTTTTTGAGCCGAGAAAACGTATTACTGATTTTTACTCCTGCAGATTTTTCTTCCTCCAAACTCTCACAGAAAAAAACAAGTGAGAAGAGCAATTATGAAAGTCTGTCTTTACAGATAAAAGAGGAGAAGGGGCCCCAAAAAGCGAGGAAAAATAAGAGAAAGAAGAAAGAACAGCTACGATTAAATCAGCAGGATGTCATTCTTGCTCCCTAGGGTGGCTTCTTTATCAGAAATGATGACAGTATGTCACAAATGTCATAACCTCAGACTCTCTTTTCATGGTCCGCAATCCTTCCAGGATATAAACTCAGCATAGAAGTACAACCTATGTCTTATTCTGCCACAAAATCATTGTTCCTCCTTATTACCAGAGGACTGCAACATTTCCACAAAGAGAGCATTTCAAAACAGTCAGGTCCTCTGTGCCACCCAGACTGTCTCAATTTCAGCTTCTGCAACTCTACATCAAGATGGCACAATAGGAAATAAGCGTGCTTCAAATCACGTACAAGTACATCTATTATTGCACTTACCTCCAAATAACTCTCTGAGGCAGTCTTGCCAAAGCATGTGCCAACTTATTTGCTATATCTTCTGACAGGTATTTCACTCCAGCTCCAAATGAGACGAGGACAAAGCCATTTTCGTTAGCACCATTCACCCACGTTTGGAGATCCTGTTAAAGTGAAAATTTATACTGAGCGCTGTAGAAGCACAGGTAAACCACAGAAACAGATTAAACAAGCACTGCTTAGCCAGAACAGTTGTTGGTCCCTATGTTACTTCACAAGCCAACTTTCAAAAATCATAAACCATTTTAGAAATCACTGAGTACAACGACATGATGATTCAGAATCCATAGTACAGGACATGAACAGCAAAATTCTTCCTGGTTTGTTTTAGCTTCCGTATTAACAACCGGTTTCATAAGATAATTTGTCCTTTCTTAACTGATCAGTTGACACACATTCACAAGTTAACACATGACATTTTAAGCCAGCAAAATATAAATAGATCTACCTCATAGTTTCAGCCAGTAAGTACAGCACAGGAAATGCATGAACGAAGTCTGGGACTTAACCATGTGATTTCTAGCCTTAAAGATAGCGACAGTACTTCAAAAGGCTTGGTTTTCTTTTATTTATATGAAAATAGTAAACACAACTTGAAATATGCAAGAGCTTCAAAAAACACCTTCAGTTTCCACTGCTCCAATATTTCAAGAAGCAAGGAACAGTACTGTATCCGTATGGCAACTAAGGGTGGCCATCCCTCTTTCTTGGACCTATATACTTTACCTTACTTAGACCTAACCGTGAGCCTCTTCCACGGCACGTTACCAGTATTATATTAAATATACACAAGTGTAACAAAGGCCAAAGCCCTTTACATCTATAAGCTCATCCTCCTCCTGTGGTTATCCTGAAATTGAGTCTCTTGCAACGCAATTTTGGCTGACCCTCTTGATTCACAGGCTGCTTCAACTTAGCCAAGGAAGGCAACAACGCCGCAGGCTGATGTCTGCCGTACCGCGCTGCTCGGAACCGCTCCGAAAGCAGAACCAACATCCATCTCCTGGGGGTAACCCGACAGCCACGCCACGAGACTCAAGTTCGGAGGCAGCAGATTTTACATCAGGGCACCCTGCGATGCTTCTTCTGCAGCGGGGTCAGGCCCCTCGCTTTCTGCCGCACGGGGCTTTGGGGCTCGCACCAAGAGACGCTCAGCCCACACGTGGTCACTGGTGGGTGCACCCTATGCACAACCACGGCTGGTCCCAGGTGTCGTTGCACTGAACACCTCAGTGCTTTGGGTCCAGCCACAGGTCATTCCTTCACAGCTGATGCTCTGGGGGAATCACAGTTACGCTGCAAAGGAGACCAGAGCATCTGAAGGCCAGGGCAGACGTGGTGGAAATGGGGTTTGTGTCACTGATGACAAGGCAAGCCAGCAGACACCACTACGGACTGCCAGCAGGACAGCAGGTCGGAGGAAAAACCATCCTAGTGCACGAGAGAGCGCAGAGCTCCCACCTAAACAAGTCTCAGGCACAAGAACAGTGTCATTTGGCTTCAGCGGAGAAAGAAAATAAGGGCGGGGGGAGTAAAAGCTTTGGTATACCCTTTGCTTTTGGAAACACAGATTTAAATTCTGTTTTTTCCAGTGCAACTGTTGGCAGTGGGAACTAAAAAATTATACTGCTGACATACAGATAAGTCAGCCTGCTGAAGAGTATCCTGTACTTCCCAGAATACAGTTTAATTCAGGTCTCACCAAATTTAAGCGTAAGTCTGCTCAATACTAGTACAGCAATAGGAAATGAGTAAAAAGAAAATTAAGAGCCCTGTTCACAATGCACCTCTTGTCCTGGCAATAAATAGCAGGCCAGACAGTAATAGAGTAATGCTGTGCTATCGTATCCGAGCACAAAAGCTACCACAAAAAAAAGCAGGAGTAATGAAGACCTGCACATTACACTGAGAGTTGTACACTAGTCTCTGCTATGCAGTGAAAATGGAATTTCCATTTTCTCTAGAATCCACAATTTTTCATTTTTCTTCATCCTTTTCCAGTGCACTTTCTTTTCCATTTTTTTTCTACATCTGTGGAGAGAGGGAAGAAGGGAAAGGAGGGGAAGTGTCTGTGACCTGCCTCGAAGCTGAATCATTTATTACAGGCTGAACTTCTGACATGAAAATTTCCAAGTGGTTTTGTGATTTATTCGAAGTTTGTCCTTGAATTTTACTTAAGGACCTAAGGCATGCTGCAAATGCACATGCACAAATTTGCAAATGCAAATGCACAAATACAGTCTGGGCAGAGAATGGATTGAAAGCAGCCCTGCAGAGAAGGACTTGGGGCTGTGTGTTGACGAGAAGCTCAACGTGACCCGGCAATGGGCGCTTGCAGCCCAGAAAGACGACCATATATCCTGGGCTGCATCCAAAAAAGTGTGACCAGTGGGTCGAGGGAGGGGATTCTGCCCCTCTACTCGGCTCTGGTGAGACCCCACCTGCAGTGCTGCCTTCAGCTCTGGGGCCCTCAAGGTAAGAAGGACGTGGACCTGTTGCAGCGAGTCCAGATGATGAGAGGGCTGGAGCACATCTCCAATGAAGACAGACTGAGAGAGTTGGGGTTGTTCAGCCTAGAGAAGAGAAGGCTCCGGGGAGACCTTAGAGCAGCCTGCCGGTACTTAAAGGGGGCCTACAAGAAAGTTGGAGAGAGACTTTTTACAAGGGCATGCAGTGATAGGACAAGGGGTAACAGCTTTAAACTGAAAGAGGGTAGATTTAGATTAGCTCTAAGGAAGAAGTTCTTCACCATGAGGGTGGTGAGGCACTGGGACAGGTTGCCCAGAGAAGCTGTGGATGCCCCATCCCTGGCAGTGCTCAAGGCCAGGTTGGATGGGGCTTGGAACAACCTGGTTGAGTGGAAGGTGTCCCTGTGCATGGCAGGAGGGTTGGAACTAGGTGATATTTAAGGTCCCTTCCGACCCAAACCACTCCATGATTCTACGGATTCTAGTCACTTTTACTCAGTGGTTCAACTAGTTACACCCTGAACTATTTTCTATCTGTTGTTTAAAGCTAAACAGAAAATAACCTTTTGCGGGCTCTAGGACAAACCATTCTGAAAAGCAATCAAGTACCACGCTGTAAAAGACAGCTCTCTGCCCAACTGTGACATCAGATCAAGTTATATTCTGAGAGCTGAAGTCACCTGTTACAAGGTGGTTTTCTTCCAAGAAGTGGAAGAAGCCCAACATTCATAGGCTCTGGTCTTCACAGGGCACTCACCGACCCTGATACCTGCTGGAAGGGGAGAAACCTGGAGGTTTCTGGAGTGCCTTCTTGACAACTCCATGACACGGGTGCTCAAGAAGCGAACAAGAGGAGATGCTCTGCTGGACCTCATACACACAAGCAAGGAAGACCTCGTCTGGGATGCAAAGGTCGGGGGCAGCCTTGGCTGCAGTGACCATGAGATGGAGGAATTCAGGATACTGAGAGAACAAGGAAGACAACAGCAGCATCTCCTGGACTTCAAGAGAACCGACTCTGGCCTCTTCAAGAGACCTGCTTAGAAGAATTCCATGGGATACAGCCCTGGAGAGAAGAGGGGTTCAGGCAAGCTCGTTGATATTCAAGCATCACCTCCTCCAAGCTCAAGCATGGTCCATACTGATGAGCAGGATGTTAAGCAAAGATGGCAGGAAGATGAACAAAGGACTCCTGGCAAGACTTTCATGTAAAAAGGCAGCATACATGACATAGAAACAGGGACAGGTGGCCTGGGGGGAATATACAGGCACTGCCTGAGCTTGCAGGGATCTGGTTTGGAGAGCCAAAGTCCACTTGCAGCTGAACCTGCTGAGGGACATGAAGGGCAGCAAAGTACATGAGCAGCAAAAGGAAGACCAGGGGAAGCATAGGCCCACTGCTGAATGGGACATGGGACCTGGTGACAAAAAAAATATGGTTGGTGTACTTCATGCTTTCTTCATCTCAGCCCTACTGGTAAGGCTGGCCTTCAGCAATCCCAGGTCCCTCAAACCAGAGGGAAAGTCTGGAACAAGGAAGACCTACCCTCAGTGGAAGATCAGGCTAAGCTACTTCTAAACAAACTGGATGTACACAAGTATATGGGACCTGATAGGATGCACCCAGAAGTGCCAGTATGCAACTGGGAGCTGGCCAATGTCACTGCAAGGCCACTCTTGATTATCTCTGAAAGGTCAGGGTAATTTGAGGAGAATCCTGTGGACTGGGGTGGGGGGGGGGGAAGCGTCACTTGCATTTTCACAAAGGAGGATCCAGTGAACAGGCTGCTCAGCCTCACCTTGATCCCTGGAAGGTGATGGAGCAAATAATCCTGGAGGTCATCTCCAAACATATTAAGGACAACATGAAAGGAGCAGTCAGCATGGATTTATGGAGGGAAAATCAGCTTGATCAACCTGATAGCCTTCTACAGTGAAAAAAATAGCTCAGTGAATGAGGTAAGAGCAGTGGGTGTTATTTACCTTGACCTGAGTAAGGCTTTGAGCACCGCCTCCCACCACAGGCTCACAGACAAACTGATGAGGTACTGGCTACACAAATGGACAGTGAGGTGGCACTGAAAATTGGCTAAACTGCAGGGCCCAAACGGTAGTGATCCGTGGCATAAAGTCCAGCTGGAGGCACGTTTGGTTTTTAATAAGGACAAAAACAGGATAGCTGGCACTACTGCTCAACTATTTCTCACTTCAGCACTGGGAAGCCCTGCCTGGGACTACTTATGCTTGGTCAGACACGTGGTTTCTGCTGCTAGAGATCAGTCTGCTCTACCTGAGGAACAGCTCCCAAGGCTACTGCTCCTCTGTGCTTAATTAGAAATTCCGCGAGACTTCACAACTCTGTGATCTATTCACATAATAAGAATTATATGTCATTATGTAAACACAGAGGAGGTATAAAATATTTCCTTAGAACGGAATTTCTAAAAGAGCATTCAAAAAACCCCATGTATAACAACAAATAGCTATTTAGCACTTAGAATTTTATGTAGAGGAAAAAAAAAAGGAACTGCACTGTGTACTCTGGAATTAGAGTCACCCTACAAACAGGCTTTTGCATTTTATTATTGTGCAATAGCAAAGCAACCTGCTTCATGTTATTATGGCTGATTTCACAGCCAAACCTTTGTAACTCTTCCCTTTGAAGGTAATCTCCACTGCTTCAGTGGAACATAACATGTACAAAGGGGAACTTAAAATCTTGACAAGCAAGACAAGATCCTGCCATCAGGCTCGAATGATGGAATTTGTTTGCCATATTCAACGGGATTACATAAAAAAAAAAATAAAGATCAACGGAATACAAACTGTTTTATTTTGTGTAAACTGAAGCTTATTATCCGAGCGCTCCATCTCCTGACCCACTTCCTAAGTGTGGCAACACACAAATGCATGCTCGCAAGCTCTCAAACTGGGATCCAAGCAGCCCAAGTTTGCATGGGAGGATTTTAACTTCAGAAATCAGGCGTGCTTCCCCTACAGACAGGTTCACACAAGGAAAAGACAAGTGAAATGAGGTTTGCCATGCTTCAAGTTGGTCAGGTGCAAACCAACTCTGATCCAGCAGGTACGTAACGATTAACACAAATGCAATAGGCAGGGACTTAGCTCAGACAAAAAAAAAAAAAAACCAGCCTACATGGCTGCCACGGTCTTCCGGAGCAGAGCTGGATGATGCCTTGCCAACCCAAACCAGAAGCGTAGGAACTTGAAATTGTCCTCAGGGCTTCTTTCAGGATGCTAAATTAGGAAGAACACAATTTTGATTTCACGTGCAGTCAGGGTCAAAACTGTGCTGTGCCAATCTTGAAAAGATCCAGAAAAGTTTCAACTCGGCTTGTTGTATTTTGACATCAACTGAAAGGTTCTTCCCCCAACCCGCCCCTACTCGAATCTGTCCTAATTTTACTTTAAGCCTTACATTGCACTGGCAGTAAGAGGAATTGCTTGCCTGCCTTCTGATCTGCAACCCCATTCCAATCTGCTTCCCCAGAGGGGTGCTGGAGATCAGTACCACGCATGGGCTGCAGAAAATGAACTACTGACGTGTCAGGACAAGGGTTCTCCTTGTATACATCTCTGTAATTCCTTGCATAACACAGCCTTAATTGAACAGGATCACTAAGCATTGCTAAAAATGCAACAGTTGGGTAAAAATCAGGAAATTAATAATAAAGGACTTATGCTGCTTCCTTGTAGAGCTCCCCAAGTTCATGATCTGGAGGAATTCATTATTCTCAGGTTCCTTTAACGTCTTGTAATTATTTCTCCTGACAGCTTTTTAGTACAGACTTTCTAAACTGAAGATATGAATCCAAGTGAGTGGCATTCATAGGTCTTCAGCTGCAACATAACTCTAAACATCCTAGTACAATTAGCTGAGCCATGGCACAAAGGCTTGGTATTTTCTTGTAGTTTCCCTGTTCTGTATGTGGCATACAAGGTATAGAAGTGATACTCACAGTAGATAAAAAGCAGGCTATGGTCTTGGCACATGAAAGAGACTAAATACTTCACCAGCATTACTACTATGGCTATATATGTCACTTAATTTGTGCATATACATTCCTCACGTTAACTTCAGCAAGCGCACCGTGGCGACCGTGACGCAGGACAAGCAGTGCAAAATACAAGCTTTGAGCAATTCTTGCAAAACCTGAATCATGGAAGAGAACACACTGATGCCACAGAAAAATTTTGTTTGCCTACTATTTCAGCATATCTAGCTACTACAGCCTTTAGTCACCTTCCTACCTTTCCATTCATTAAGGCCATACTAGCCCTAACACCCCAAGTACCAGTCTCAATGAAACCACCACTTCAACACTGTAAGCTAAAAGGTTTCACAGACACCTGGGCTCACCACCTATGAATTCACCTTTTTCTTTTTCTTAAATCCACTTACACTTTTGACCTCCAGCACATTCTGTCTTCCCCATCTAATTATGCACCGTATGAAAACACACTGAGTCAGGATGAGTCATTAGAGCTGCCTTCATTAAAAGCGGCATTCCCTGTTTGGGCAACTTTTTACAGCTCCTTGCTTGCAGCAGGAAAGCAACCTCCTTTTGCCCAGTTTAAATGATGTTCAGGTTTGCTGCAAATTCAGTGTGATTTTTTTTTAATGTAAGGAAAGGATACTTAATATTTGAAATTACAACTTTTGAGGTCTAAACCTACACTAAAGGTCTGGGATGGGAGGCTATTACATTGATAAGCTGCATTATTCAGCCCTCTTCAATCTCTTCTTCCAACTTCAACTGAACACAGAAGTGAGAAGGAAACACCTTTGACTTTTGCAGTTAATTCAGACTTTACATATACATCATAAAGACATGCACTGCTTTAAATGGTTATCTCTTTCAGTGACTGTAACAGAGCACCTGATGACTTTTTATTTCCCAAATATAAGTATTTTCAGGTTTTGTTGTGTAAAAAGAAAAACTCTTGCCTCAAGTACTTCAAGCCCTAGCATTGCCAGCACAACATTGCGTCGCTGAGGCTACCCTCCAAACCTGACAGACTGACCAACAGCTTCAAAACAGACCTGCTTTCCCCATCCAAACTAGGAATCAAACCCCCAAACCTTGATGAACTTGAAAGCAAAGTTCTGATAGAACTTCTGAAAAAAATTAAATGGGGCACTCACATAACCTGTAGTTGAAGAAACATTAAAAGCGTAATTATTCTTCTTTGTCACTTCACAGTGAAAACAAGCTGACATGAAGTATTCGGCTGCATATACAGGTGCATACCGGGATTTTCCAGAAATTTTAAGACACTTAAACATAGCCGAAAAATCTGGGATTGGCAAGGTATCTGCAAAAACGACTTGAGGGAGGGAGGTTGTTTTTTTTCCAGGCTCTCGCAGTCAGTGGAGAGGCTCATCCAAACGATAAATCTGAGCACCTACAGCTAGACACATCCAACCTCTTCCTACCTGCCCCACCTCCTCACCACGCACATTATGACCTCAAATGAGGTTAGCCCATGTGAAAGACAAAAAACCTGTCAAGCCTGCTATAGCACATGTTCCATTTCTGAACTATGAATTGCATTTTCTAACTGAATTTTGGTTTTCATCCAATTATAGCCTTTATATAAATCCCCAACAAAATATCCTCTAATATGTACATTAATTAATTACCATTTTCACATAAGTGGTATTAAAAAAAGTAATCAATGCATGCTAAGGTGCGAAATGCTTTAGGGAGCCCCAATTACAACACTGTGCCAAACCCCGTCAAGCCTCTGCCTGTTTTCACGTTAACTTCTGTGCAAATCCAAGTTCTGTGCGCAAAATAGTCAAAGAGTAAGAGACTGAAATGATAAACTTTCTTCTGAAGCTCCCTACCTATTCAATATCTAGTTTCACTTACATTGACTGACTGATCCTGGCACAGAATCCCAAAGGAGGTACCTATTCGTTTTCATATTCCAGATCAGACGTGCTTTCTAAACCCTTATAATAAGCGATAAACACACTTACAGGTCTCACAGAGAGGTACGGCACTTGCACAGACTAGGCAAAGGTGGTCAGACAGCTACTATTCCCTTCGTTCCCCAGGCAGGGAGCTTTCAGATGGCAGCACACTGGCCTTCTGGCCATTTCGCCACTCTCAGAAGTTGCATGCTTGCTTTTAAAACGCTCTCTCCACTTTGTTATATACACCGTTCATAGGCTGCCTAAGCAAGCTTCTCCTTTTTCAATGTCAGTAATATTTATTGGAGTCAGAGCTTTGCACAGGAGCAGACGCTATGACCTTGCCTTGTTCTCTTACCCAAGTTTGGTTGCCTGTGAGTAATGATTTCTGTGCGATGCTACATTACTGAGGAGCAAAGATTTTTGAGTATGTGCTGGTGTTTTACTGAGGTTCTCCCTGTGCTGGCATAGGGAGAATAGGCACTTACTCATCTATGCTGTACTACAGGCATGAGGCGGACAGGGGGAGGAATAAAAAAAAAATAAAATAAAATAAATCTTTTTACCATTCTCAGACAGGAATGCTATTGTGCTGACCCTACTGTGTGAGCTTTGTTCTGTTTGATTTTCTAATTAGCTATTCTTAGCAGGCTTAGATGCTAAATGCACAGCTGTGACTATAGAGTGAGGACCCAGCTGGCAGTAACCAGTGGTGCCTAATACTGAGCTTTGTTTCAGATAAACAAAGTACACAAATACAAACATAACTGGGTTTAATATCCCAAGCTTTCCCTGTTCAGCTGCTCGATTCAAATGTGTAATAGCACAAATGCCTGTTCTTTGAATATGGTTGCAAACCACCATTCCCCAATGGAGAGCACAGGCATACTATGCAATTCTACTACAAAATGCTGCTTAGAGTAGACAAAACCAGATCTATTTCAAAATAAATAAATAAGAAGCCACATGAAGTGATCTTTAGAGAGGAGATACTCACTGATAAATAAACAGAAAGGTACACAGACTATTTTTATTAGTGTCCTAACTTTTCTGGCATCTTCTAAATAGTACTTCTCTCGTGAAATATTTAAATGCTATATTAATACATTTTTAACCTCATTTCAAATTGTACTAAAAAAGGTTTCAGCACAGATGGTTAAAGGTCATATAGATGCCATTATATGACCTTTACTATCACTGAAGAAACGGAGTCCTATCATATAATCCGAAAGTTATAAAATAACATGCCAGTCTACAGCAAACCCAGAGAAACCCCATCACGTTAGGCAAAGTAGGCTGTTTGTATTTACTTGCCATGAATTTGTACATCAGTTTACAACCAAAAATAGAGGGTTTTTTTTATTTGCTCTAACAAGCAAAGGACGTGGGACACCACAGCAGACTGCACCGAGCAGAGGATGGCTCGCGCCTCCCTGACTCAACACATCCAGCTGCCTTCTGCTGGCTCAGCCGAACATCTCTGCATCGGCTGGCAGGTATGTCACGCTCTGAAGGTTATTTTTCCACTAACCAAATTCCTGCCTTTTAAAAGCCATGGCCATGAGGCAAACGTGCTCGTCCCATTTTATCAGGGCTTGTTCCTTTTCGTATCATCAGGCTCAGTCGGTTCAATTAACAGCAGCCATGCTGCTCCCAACCAGGACAAGATCCTTCCCCACCCCACCATTCCCCTCTGGATTAACTGCAAATTAATCGTTCTCTTTCCTTGGGTACAAGTTGCTGTCGGCCACCAACCTCCTCTCTGTTGCCAACTTTTAACTAAACATATTTTCTTCTGGTCTCTCCCTTTCTCCATTTATTCTGCTGTCTGAAGTCAAACTGAAACTTCTAAAAATGAGACAGAAAAGGTAAGTATTTTTAAAGTCTCAATAAAATCTACCATACAAAGTCCATGCAGTTAACATTCACGTTGTTTTTCCATATTTTGCAGTTCATATTAGCATAGAGTAAGATAATTCCAAATACAATACTTTGCAGACATTAAAAAAAGCATACTCTGATTATGGCATTAGACTTAATCTCTCCACTTTCTTGCTGGATAAAGCCATGCTAACACTCTCAGCTGGGAAACAAGCTGTAAGACCTGAATTGCTTTCTCTTAGGACCCCAAGCACTACTAAGTGCACTGTTGTCACATATTAATCAAACAATGCTGTTGATAAAGTGCTTCTTTAATAATATCAGGCACAGATTCAGCCCTGTTGAAATACAGACTTTTTCATTTGCATGTTTCTCACTAATTATTTGGTATATACACTGCATACTCGGCTTACCAAATGCACAAGGGGGGGGAAGTCTTTAAAGCCTTATGAAGCTTTTCAATGCCTAAAATGTTGCATTTTCTTGTCCTTGACCTCTACTGCCTTTTCCCATTTAACATCCAATACTGACAGAATGTTGAAGTCCATTTAACTTTAAAGAGGAATGAAATTCAGACTCAAAAACGCAGGCAAGAAATACAGTACTGCAAGCCTTTGTCTTTTCTCCCCTATCTCAGCCCTCTCTAGAGTTACAGGCGTATCCAGTGAAGCCTCTGAGAACATGGGCTACCTAAAACTAGAGGTCAACCAGAAAACTGCCATGCAAGTACTTCCCTGATGCAACACTCTGTCAAAAATCCATTACTCACTGGACCTTTGGCAAGCACCCTGGGAAAGGAACTTTGCCTTTCAAATGAATGGAAGGTAGTTGGAAGTAAGAAGCTTGCCCTTCAAGAGAGGTTATTAAAATCACTGCATAGCATAGCAGGTGCAGCAGTGGTATCCTCAAATCCAGGACTCAAATTAAAAACCTTGCTGACACTACCCCAGAGGCAATATTCTGTTAAATAAAGCACCAAAGAGACATTCATTTACCTCAGCATGAAGCCCTGTCGTGTAACTTGCAAGCATACACAGAAAAGTTTATGATTATTAAATGTAAATGCAAACCAAGGTTTTGCCAATCCTCCTACAGCTTCAGTACCTGCATATGTGGCAGAAAAGCTGTACAAGTAACAGTTAAGAAAAGATGGTTTTAAGTATGGATGCTGTTTTTACTTACTCTATATCCATAGAACATCGGGTCAATCTAAATTGCAGCAAGTACAGTAATGAGAAAATTGAAAAGATGCTGAATTTTAAATCCAGACCTCTGCACTACAGATACTGACATATAGCCCCATTCATAAATTCATATTATAAACTAATTTAGGTGGAAAATTTTGTCTTTCATTGCTCCAGTACGACACCTGTGCTCTGCAGATGGTAAGAGATGCAATTCTAACCTGCAGCTTCGATTTAATAATGGCAAGTTCTTATTCATTTCCTCTTCAGATGAAACAGCTTGCTTTTTCCCTGGATCCCACCTCATCCTGCCTCTCTTTTTTAATATTTATAAATATATATACATGCATGCATACATATGTGTGCATGTATGTATACACACATAATAAACATATATTTTTATATAATATACATATATTTTAAACAGGCCATCAGTCATCACCCCTTCTTTAACAAGCTTAAGATCAGCTGGTTTCTGACCCTGTGTTTAAGCTCTAAGATCTCACATCCTTCAGTAAGACCTCCCTGATCTCCTCTTCTGCTCCTCCGCTTGGTCAGGGTGACCAGAATTGCACTCAGAGACTCTTAGGAGGGTCACATCTCCGTCTGTCTCCCCTCACCTTTGCGCAAAAAGCATGAAGAGGGACCAAGCACCAACACCAGCACCCGCTGAGCAATTCCTGGTTTTCAGCTCTTACTCCCGCCGGGTCTGGATGCAGGCAGGGCTGCCAGGGCAGGCAGCCCAGCACTGTGCAGGATGAATCCCCACAGCAGCTGCCAGGTATCCTGAATTCACCTCCCCAGACCAGGGTTATCGGACCCCGGCACAGCACGCTGCCCTGCAGCATCCTCCGGGCAGGCTGCAACACAGCCTGGGAAAACTCAGGGAGACGCAGCGCAGCTACAACCGGCAGCAAAACAGCAGGTGAAGGTTAATACTCAATTGCAGACATGTAAAAAAATAATTCTACTCAGTCTAAAAAAAAAAACAAAAAAAACAAAAAATAAAAGGCAAACAAAAAAATAAACCAACCCATTAGGACAACTTTGTTAATAACGAAACTTCTGTTCAAGGTGCTGTTTTGACCTACAACAAGCTCGCTGTCAAGATTGCTCAGTCAGGACATGAAAGACACCTTTACTTCAGGTCTTCCGTAAAGGATATCCACTGAGCCCGGGCATTGAAAAAATTACTGTAGACCAGGTTTCAGCCAAATGTGGATTGACTCCCTGAAACTATGATCCCTTGAAGGCAAGCTTTTGGTGAGAATGGCATTATTTGGAAGACAGATGCTTTTTTTAGGCAGGGAAGCTGAAGATACATTACTGATTTTCCCAGCACTCTTCAGAAGGTCAGGTAAGAGGTGCTTGAAGCCACACCACGGAAGAGGTTACGTACCACGTACTCTCAGCCACTAACACCAGGGCAGGGAGCCAGGCGTGAGACTGTCCCTTCTCCTCCCTATCTGTCACGTTCGGTTCTTCCTCAGAAGCCTCCAACCTCTCCTGGAGGTCCCTGCTGCAGACACCTCACCACCCCAAACGACAAGTGCTGTCTAACACTAACCCAGCCGTAGGATATATGAATGCCCGAACACGAGTTATCTACTTCACTTAAATAACCTTAAAGGTACTAGGATATCTGAAAAGAAAAGTTGGCTTGATTACAAAGATTTTTTTTTTTTAAGTCAGTAATATTAATAATTAGGCTTGCTGCTCTTAAATGTCAGCTTTGAACACATCCCTATTTCCCAAATTATACAAACATGGTCTTTGAACTCGAGCACATTCCAAATACTACAGAAAAAAGTATGTGTTTGGAAGTAGGTTCCTATCTTCTGTTTCTCTACATAATATTAGAAATTACAGTATGCTAGAGAAGGAGACAACAGAAAAAACACCAGGTCATTATTTGTCCTACATACAGGTCAGTCTTAAAAACTTGCAAGTAACACTCACAGTTAAAGCACTGCACATTACCGAAGTGAATAAATCTTGTTGATTTGTGCATTCCAATACAAAAATGATGAATTAGAATATTTAAAACCAAAACCCTGTTTATAATAGTAGCTTATATTAGCCTGTTGGATTTTTTTTTTTTTAAAGAAATACAGTAAAGTTACTTCTGTTGCTTTTAACTTTAATAATTTGACCTATGTGATATCCAAGGTCTGAACCTCGCATTTTCCACTCCCAATACATACAATCGTTTGGGCTGAAGAAATAACCACCTCGTACTGCAATCCATGAACGAAGTAAACTTGCTTTCTGATGGACAGCACAGGCTTGCTGAAGAGGTTTGGTGTTTGTTCATCACATCACTGGATGCCAGCTTACACTTGGCATGTGTGCTTGGAGGACTGGCCTTCCTGAACAAGTTTTACTGGAGATACCTAACTGACTTCTGAAATCAGCCCTGCATCCTTCTCCCCGTGTCTTACGCTGCACAGGTAGATGCTGAGTCACATATCTTCCCAAATTTAAAATGCAGCAGTATAGCAGGAATAGACATGGTGTGTCAACCTAGCCACACCGGAGCATCTGAGACTGGAGACTTCGGCAGTTTTACGACTGTGGGTACGTGAAGAGCTCAGGCAACGCTCACTTGTGTAGCAAACAATCGGTTGTTGCGAGGGGGGGAAACTTCAGGTGGCAATCTATTTCAGAGCTGAAATACGTAATTGTATGGTTCAGCACAGAATTTACACAGTGCCCCATAATCTGTCATCCTTAAAAGACTTTTTGCCTCCCCAGCTGACAATCACATGCATTTTAAAACAGCTCTAGAATTGCTTCACATCACCACAAGTTTACTGTCCAAAGTAGCTCTATAAGAACTATTCCCCAGACTTAAAAAAAAAAAAAGTAAAATAATAGTGCTACACCATGCGCAAAAATCTACTGCTACAGTCTGCAAGAGCTTATAGACGGTGTCCTTGAATTTGAACAAAGGAGAAAACTCTGATCTAAGGAGTAAAACATGTCTTTATTCTTCCACCTAATTTTAAAGATAAATACCTTATCTTATCAGCTAACACACACCTAGTAAACATACAACTGTCAGCAAGACTCAGGGAAAAAAAAATCCAAACTTTTTAGTGACGATATTTCAAAGCCACCAATTTGTTACATAGATCTAGATCTATATAGTAAGATTAGATAAGAGATCTACAGGGAGGAGTAAGTTACCATAATTACTACTTGTTGACAGCAATGGCTGAAAGGACAGCTTCTAATTCTGAAACATGAGCACCCTCCTTTGTAGCACAAGTTTAGTTTACTCGGGTACGGAAGAATTAAAAAACAAAAAAACAACAACAACAAAAAAAAAAACCAAAAAAAAAAAACCCAAACCAACACAAACTGCCATTTGTTTCTCTTTTCCTATCAGTGACAAATGGCATTCGGTCCAAAGTACCGCCACAAGATCAGCATTGAAAAAAAAAGCATACTGTTTTACAGAGGTAGCTATAAAACTTTAAAACCTGTGCTTATGTGAAAAAGTAGCAGCTCAACTTAAAAACTACAGGGTATGCATCATTTTAGTTTGTGATTGGGGGTTTTTTTTTTTTAAACACCGACACAGATTGTCTCAAGTACAACTGTACCCAAACTGCAGGATCCAACCTATGTCCAAACGCACCTACGCCATTAACTAGTTGATGGAAAGGAGTCCTTTCGGAACACTGTTCGGCTGCTTTTCCCGCAGCGAGGACACCTGCTCATTTCCAGGGTGCTCTGTCCCCTCCTCACCGGGGACCAGGTATTTCCCGAGGCGGCTGCTTGTAGCACCCATCGGGTTTCTGCCCTGATCCAAGGACGTATCTTATCAGGCTGATTAATGCCTAGCTATGTATCAACCTAGTCACAAGATATAAACGCCATAGCAGAGGTTTCCCCATTGTTTCTTAAAACGTGTGTTACTTGAAAAAGCCAGCTTCGTTTGGCTTTGCAAGATCCCTCTGGAGAAGTGTAATAACAAAGTGGCAGAGGAGCCTTTCGTTTTCCTAATGGCCACTGCCAGTTAACTGGAAAATACTGCCAGCAAACACCATACACTGAACAGTTTAAGTCAGCAATGACCTTAAGGACTTGATACTTGGTCTGTCCCTAGCGTTTGATCTTTTAAGGCTTATTGTGTTCGTGCTGTTCTCTATGCAATTCAAAATACACTCTTTTTGGAGTTAACCAGACAAACCCTGGACTCTTTCCCACATGCACGTAAGATCTTACTCGCTCACGGGTAATGGGTGCAGCCACCTCCTTGCCTTTACAGAGCACACTACGCAAGAAGCACCTTCTAAACCCATGCTCTTTTCCAGGGCTCTTTTCCAGGGAAGACGACTACCTGTGCGGTGCCTATCGCCCAGCTTGGCGAAGCACCCATCAGGCCTCCTGCCGCAACGACACAGAGCCAACACAGCCTCATCCACCTGCAGCGGGGACCAGAAGAGCCAACGTGCCATCACCGGGGAATTTCGGCCACCGAACGACAGACGCGCTGCCCCTCTGTAAAGGGGCAAGACCAACCCTGCCATCGGCTACCGCCGGTTTCTGGCCTGCGCAGAGCAGTAAGGATACACCCCAGTAAGACCAGTTCCCTCCACGGGCGGCGTGCGAGATGCGCGGCTGACATACGGTCCCTGCAGGGACTGCAGCCTGCCCCGACCTGAGCAGCGTGCCAGCACGGCAGAGGCTCCGTGTGCACGCTCCAGCAGCTCGGCTTTGGCTACATCTACCGTGGTCCCTGATCTGAGCATCCCCCCCGCAAAGCACGTCGCTTCAAGCCATCCAAAAGGCCAAACCCAGCGACAGAGACCCTCGTGTCTCCTAGCAGACACCAGCAAGTGTTTGGTTCGCGGGTGAAATAAAGCTTCCAGCTTAACATCCTCCAAAATAAATCTAGTTTACCTGCGCCAAAATACTCTACAAAGGGAACGTGCAGGCAGTAAGTGAGGATGACTGGGGGATTTACAAGACCCTTCCATTGCCCTGAACCAAAGTATTCATGTCGACAGGACAGGGACAGAGCAAAGCGAGAGTCAGGTTTGTTTTTCCCCCTCACACACTCGCCATTACAAGACACAGACGTTCAGCACCCCCTGCTACATGCTGCCTTTAAAGCAGTGTTCCTCTAACTTTTCTTTAAAGAAAGCTTAAGGAAAACACAGGTGCAGACTCTGAGCAACCGCAACACAGAGCCACCACATCCCCTGGAATTAAACAACAGCCATCCCATAATAGTTTACAAGGCCTTGGCCTTTGTCTTCTCTTTGATTAATTGCTACTCTCTGCCTTTTCTTTTTAAGATCTTACCTATTAGCAGAAAACTAGAGCTTTTCAGTTACGTGTAGGAATTCTGATTTGGTTAAACAAACCACTTTTTTCCTTCCCCCCCGCAAAAAAACCCCAACACTCTCTCTGCTGACGAGGCAGCAGTGCCACTGCTGAGGTGCTTGGGTATTTTGTGTTGAGCAGGTATTTTTTACTCGAAAAAACAACACAGATTCTTTTTCCTAACACTACTCTACCAGAAAAAGTGGACAGGCTACTTATAAGCAGTTTTGGATCATGTAAGATACCTGAATGGCTTGTAACAGCAGCTTAAATTTGCCTGCTAAAGCCATTATGTCCAGCCACACGCCCCTCTCTTTTGATGATCATCTCTGGCCAGGAACATTGCTTTTATTTATGAGATGGCTCCTGAATCACCATTTCCAGCCCAGCACAGAAACGTGAACCAGCTCTGCTTCTGGCTTACCTTAATGCACCAGGCTAAAAGCTGCAGAAAATAAATTAGCAAAGGCTCCTGCCTTAGAGATGCAGCAATAGCTGAAAAAGTGGCAGCACTAGCTACCCAATTTTAATCTGCCAGAATAAAGCGACAGTTATGAATTTATCTAACTGTTCAGTAAAAACAAACCAATTGCCCAATAATTTACCTACAATACACACCACAGTGGATTATGCATAACAGTTTAGGCATGGACAAATTATATGGTAAAAGATGAACACACTCACTTTGTCTCTCTCGCTTTCAATCAAATCCTGCGCTTAGAACATTGTAAGAATGAATTGCCCAATAAAACTGAAGAGAAGGTAAATAATATCTCAGTTCACAAATAATCACAGGGGGTTTTTTTTCCCCACCGCTGTACTAAGTATTTGCCAGCATGTACTCTACCCAAAAGGTCTATTTCAAGGTCACTGTCAGTCTGGTTGTATTAAATGTTTTACTTACTGTTCCACCATCTTGCATCATAAGATATTGTAACAGATTAACATCTGTGGTTCCAGAGTAAATTTCAAAAGTACACAGAAATATATTCTCTAAAGGCTCCAGATACATATTTATATACGTGTGTACAAATAGATAAATCTCTATATCTATATGCACACACATCCCTACAGTAAAACACTGAAAGGAAACTGCTCCTTTCATTTTCTTACACTCCATTTTATAGCAAAGAAAGTATCTGCTTTTGAGGACACTTAATTTTTTTACCCTGAAGACCAATCTACAGAGACAAAAAGTAGACAAAGTTAACGTAGTGCCCAAATTTATCATGCAACAAAGACATTCTTCTTCTTACAGAACAAGAAAATATCAGTTTGGAAAATGGAAGAGCTGAAACTCAATCCAGCCAGCAAGGTTTTCCTTCAGAGAATAGGGCTGAACTTGGTTTAGATAGCGCAGGGCTACCTTTAGACTGCTTTCTTGGGATATCTGCACAGTCTGACACTTTCTAAACACAAACACATTAACGTACACACAGAAAGAACCAGTTAGAAACAGCACCGTTAAGGTCATCTCTGATGGCACCTTGGAGAACAGACAACAGTATATGTTGGGATATAACCACTAGAGTGTGCAGAGTGCGATACAAGTGCCTGCTCTCATTCAGCTCAGATGAATTTAGAGTTGAACAGGGGAGGAAAAAAAAGATGAGGGAATTGCCTCAGTGCTCCACATCAGCAGCCCAAATCAGGGAACTGTCTGATGCTTTCTGAGTTGGTGAAAAAAGGTACTGCTAAGTCAAGACACTACCAACACTGCAAAGAATGAAAAAAAAAAAAAAACAAACCCAAAAAAACCAAAACAGAAAACCCAAAAAACCCCCAAACAGCCAGCCTTCCACAACCAATTTTCAGGCTAAAACAGATGAAAAGTGGGCCTGGCAGCAATAAGCAAAGGCTGAACGAGACATTTTTAGAAGCTAATTGTTGAGCACTACAGTTGTACCTACCGATTTATCACCTAGCCAGAAGTGTCCATTAATAATCATCTCCAATTCAAGATCTATTTGTTTATGTATACACAAATGGAAGTGTAAATGACATGGTTTCCTGTGAAATTTTGTTCTGTCACTCACCATTATGTTGCTAAAGAGAGGCATACTTGGGTATCAGGTATCAAAGATCACATGGTACACTGAAGTAATCAAATTTAATTATTAATCTGTGCAGCCAGGATTTCTGGAACCAGTCCAGTCACTATCACTATTTCAGTCTGAAGTTCAGTACCTGATGGCCAGTAAGCATACAATAAAAATTCGTATCCGAGTACAGTAGTGGTGCCATTTATGTCAACTCACATCAGCTCCATTTCTTGGCCTATACATAGTTTCTTTATGCTTATATAAACCCAGTTTTAAAGACGTTTTTACCATCAAATCAAGGGAAGCAAACTTTCCATAAAATCATTAATACCATGAAATTACATAGGTTGTACTATCAGCGGGCTTCTTTAAGTGTAAGCAGTATTCATCCACTCTCCCTCCTTCCCAATTCAACCCAGACCTAGTTAGAAGAAGCTACAGATGTAATTTCCAAGATAGCATGCACTGTTTTTTTCCTCTACTGTACCATTAAGCACCTTAGTCAAAAGCGAAATACTTCCTGCAACCACAAAAGACTCATTTTGATGAGTTTGTATCTGACAGTTCCCACCACCACCCCCCCAAGCTACTTTGAGTGACTGCAAAGGTGTATTTCACCAAGCAACAACAAAAGACACTAGATCCCATTTGAAATGCACTGCTTAAAAACTACCACTCATCATACGACGTCAACCCGATACCACAGAAATTACTGTAAAGCTCAGCAAACCTTACTTCTGGCAGAGGGCTGGCCGGTTTGGTTAGGATTCCTCCCACATAAACAACATTGGGTAGCGTAGGTCTTGGAAACTCCAGCGCTACATCAGTACAAAGCATCCACAGGCTGGATCCATGAACCAACTCATACATGGACCGTTCTGGCAGAACCTTGTATTTCTGCATTATCCTTTCATATTTTGGCAGAACCAAAAAACTGACTCCAAATCTTGAAATAAGATAAACAACAGTATTTTTAATCCTCTCAAATAGGTTCATGTGATCTGTGAGCAGCGAGTTAAATTCTGGAACGTAAGACAGGGGAGCTGGAGCACCTACTTCTGCTGGATACCAGAGACCAGTGGAAAAGACAGCATATTTAACCCCTAAAAGATGAGCTATAACAAATCCACACATCTCATTGGGATCTACCAGGAGGAGGTCAAATTTTTCCTGTTTCAGGGCACGCATGAGGTTTTGGTTGCCAACGATCATGTCGCAGTTCTTGGAATAGTGGTCAAGGATATCGAACAGTTCGAGGGCTGTCAATCTCCCCGAGAAGATACTCCTCATCTTGCACTGGAGAAAATCGTC
Source organism: Elanoides forficatus (assembly GCA_025311575.1). NCBI lineage: Eukaryota > Metazoa > Chordata > Aves > Accipitriformes > Accipitridae > Elanoides > Elanoides forficatus. The sequence continues at coordinate 9,882,419 of JAOBAS010000007.1, read as the reverse complement.
TGAGGTGCTGCTGTTAAAGATCCCTGGGTAGCGCTGAAGTCTATAGTGATTAGATGGAGGAATCTCTCTGCCTTCAGAGAGGAGAAACACTGTCTGGTGACCTTGGTCATGCAAGGCTGAGGCCAGAGTCTTGAAAATATAAAGATGGCTTTCAAACATAATTGGCGGCACAACAACGATTTTGGCAGCCCTCGCTATCCCGACAGCACTCCACAGGAGAATGAAAGCTGGAGCGTACGGCTTCATAGCTGAAATGAGAAATAGAAGCATTACATCAACAGAAAACAGGTTTGGATGCTACCTGGTAATTTAAAAAAAGTTATTACGCGGCTGTCCTATGAAAGGTAATCACATCTCCCTATTTCAAAGACATCTTTGTAGGGGTCACAGGAAACAAGAGAGCCGCTCCGCTTCAGATTGCATTTGGTAGTGCTCAGTTGCCAGCAAGATCTGCCTTTTCCCCTTCCCTCCCTTTTCATCTGGCATTAAGGGCGGACAAAAAGACTTCTTCGAACACAGACACTGATATGGCACCTGCGTTAAATGGCAGGAAAACCATCCAAGACAATCAGGTTGGTTGAGACAATCCACGGAGATACCACGTGCACCACTTCCAAATTATATATGCCATTCAACAGCTCTAAGACCTTAAAGTCAGCTCTGAAAGCAAGATCCTGCTACATTTGAGATTATGTTTAAAAGCATATCTGCATTATTGTCATTGTCATATATTAAGTGAATAAGAAAGATGCTACATTCAAAGACCCAAAGGCTAAAATCCTCTATTTATTCACACACGAGACCCAAAGGATGCACTGGTGATTTTCAGTGCATAGGATATAAGATAACTCTTATCAATACAATTCAGTCTTGCCCCCTCAACTGGAACTTCTAATATGTCCATTTTAACTTTGTAGTTTGAGAGTGCCACACTTCACACTACTGTTATGGTTATGAGCATTTCTACCACAAGGTCTTGTCTGATAGTCGCTCAAAGCTTTCAAGCTGTCCTCCTTCAAATTGCAACTCTCTATCCTGATTAAGGGATAACATTTTGTGCTGTTTTGTTTTCCTATAAGCCAATGGGAATAGAGAAGATAAAGAATTTTTTTTTTTCTCCTAAAAGGACATCCAAATTCATGCAATGATTTTCTTTAGTGTCAACACTTATCAGACTCATGGGAGTGGAAAGTCAAAATCCAGCAGGAAGATGCTACCATCTAATAAGAAACAACTTAACTAGGAGCTTTCAAAAGTTACACTTTGTGTACGGGAACGAGTGAAATAACGGCAGTTTGTACTACATACATGAACATCGCAACTTCCACTGAAGCACTTCTAAAAGTACTTGATTCTGAACCTACTTAAATCAGTACTTGAGCACACACTCAAGCACAAACTCTAACCTATGCTGAAAACCCCACTGCTGTCCTAAACTCACACAGTTCCCAACAGTAGCAGGAACCCAGGGAAAGGGAAAATACTTTTTCCCCCCATGTTTTGGTGCATAAAGCCTATAAAACACTGTATGCGCCAGATGAAAGCAAAGCACATTAGAAGCACGGAGAGGCAATGTCAGAAAGCTCCTCAGTCACTTTAACCCTCCTAGGACAGAGAAGCAAGTGCACGCCAAACCAAACAATCTGCTCCTTTCTTGTGCCAAACCAATCCATGTGGAAACCCGAGTCTGTTGCAGTGTCCTTTATAAATAAGCACAACAGAAACAGGTAACACTGCTACTCAGTTACCTCCTTATGGTGTAGCCTTATAACACTCCTACAACAGATTGCTCAGGATTTTCTTTAGATACTTGTTTTTTAAACGTTATGTGGGTTACCAGCTCACCAACAGAGCACCTCACATTTGTATTGCCACTATATAATATTGAGATTTCCGAGATGCCCCAATTTTCTCCTACCCCAGCTTCTGCAAGTGGCTTGACTTTGAAACATTTTAAGCATGCACCAAGCCCAAGTAAAGTGGGAAAATCACCACAAGGTACATTGGCTAATTAAATCAGGTTTCTCACATGAAAAGTTTTCTTACTGGATTTGAAGCCTCCTCCTCCATACTTGCCTTCAAAAAGTGGTAGCCACTGCCTAGAAGACTATCAACCATCACTTAGAAAACTCTACCAATTTCAAATTAATTATCACCAGTAGTAGTGTGTGTACACACACATATAAAAGGACAAAAATGTTCATTTGGGCAGATGCACTTCTTTTGGTGTGGGGTGGCGGTTTGTTTTGTTTTTTTCTTTCCCAAGACAAAGCCCACAGCACAAAGATGCACAGCAAAACCTTATGGTATCTGTGGGCAAGTAGCAAGGAACTGAAACAGAGAATTCATTGAGATCTCCGCAAAACCGCCACCGCACTCACAGGCTGACGGTGCATGCTGGGAAGTACTTGGCGGCTTCACTGTTTCTAGGCACAAAGCTCAATTTTACAGAGATAACACTTCAGGGGAACCGGGAGGAAATTACTTGCTGCAGATATTACCAGTAGCATATGAGATCTTCACTAAACCGCACCATTGTCATTGACATCAGGAGAGAGCAATTTGGTTTTTAAGCTGCTTCAATTAGGGTGTTGGAGATGACCCTAAAACATCTCCTCCTTGGCAAATAGCAGTAGTTAAATTGAACTAAACAGCAACCCTATTCACTCCCCAATAAAGTCGGAAAAAGCATTCTTACTACATGAGAAACAGCTTACCACCCACCATGAAGGCCTGACCTGCCGGAGAGTTTGAGCTATTAAATTGCCGTTTTAGTTTAGGCCTTTGCTTTCACTGGAGGCTTTCTAGAAAACGGCAGCACCCCACAGAGGTCAGCTGCGCTCCCAGGAGCTCCAGTTCGAAGGACGTGCCAGCACCGAGCCCCGCTTACCATCCCACTTGGCTCTTGCCTGTAAATCTCGCAGGTTCCGAGCCACAGCAGAGGGTTGTGCAAATGCAGAAGTACACAGGCTTGGCACAGCGTTCAATATTGGTACCAATAAGCTGCGCTCAGCTATCTTCCAACACGGCCCCGCTGGAGGATAACACTTGTTAGGTAAGCGTGGTTTCAAAAAGAAAGTAAATAATGGTTTGTCGATGAAATAGCCAAGAAAAAACAATTCATCAAACTTGGAAAAAACCCATTATTGATTACATCTCCCCATGCTATAAGCATTCCCACGGTATTCAGTTACTGCTCCTGTCAACAACAGCGATATTACAAAACCATGAATGGAGGTGTAGGATTGGGAAACTCAGAAATAGTTAACATTTCTATCAGCAGTATAAATCAAAGGTACCAGGAGCCTAAGGGCTAGTCATGGTCCAACAGGTTGCCAGATGCAGGCATGCCAGCTGTACTTTGATCTTCTGATCCAATACAGGCCTGGAGCACAGCGCATACAATCCTTAGCCCTAAGGTGTATTTTCCACAGCTGGAGTTACGCACATGCCACCAAAAGCCATGAGAACTACAGCCATACTTCCCTGGGACGCTGACGGCACTGTCCCACCGCTTCCCATCCCCACCCTCACTGAGCAGCAACATTTTAAATGGGAATCGCATTGGACATTTTACCCTTTATGAAGGTACTATAAAGCACTACCTGTCTAACATGGAAATCTGTCAATATAACTGCAAGCAATTTAACAAACTATTTTTTTTTTTTTTCCTCCTCTTGAGGTGTATCAGCATTGAGAGATGACACAACATGCTTCCCCAGGAGACTGTAGCTTGCAGTATCCTCAGAACTGATAAAAAAATAATGACTTCTCAAAAATGTGTTATGCAACTCCCCTTTTCAATGCAAGCATCTTCCACAGGGACAGGAAAACATATGTACAGGACCTGCCAAGCCATAGAGATATTAAACACACGATGCTCTTAATGAAATGCCGATTAAGTCACATTTTTACTGGGAAAACCAGCATCGACTTTATATTGAGCTTCTGGCAGGCACCTGCAGGATGAAGCCTCACTGACAATGAAGCTTGGAAGGTTTGTATTTAGCAGGAACAAGGGCAATACATAACAGCACATTGTAAGCCAATTAACCACAAGCCTAATTTCCATTTGGCAGACTGGGAGAAGGGAAGAGGTAGGTGCTCAGTGCCATCAGCAAGGCAACAACATGCAACTACACAAGCTCAGCTCCAGGCTCAGTCCCCGACGTCCCTTCCCTCTGACCATCCTCAGCAATGAGCTCCTCCAGCACGTCAGGTATTTCCACCAAGACAGGGAGAGCTGCGGAGACTCGCCTACTTCAACAGGAATTTCTGATTCGGCTCATCTCCAAAAGCAGTAAGCAGCACCTAGGCAGAGGGGGCTTTACAGAAGTCCAAAAAATTAAAGAGGTGGTGCTCAGTTGGAAGGCTGTTAGTCAAAACCAGCGCAGGGACTCTTCCCACTAACTTCCAGTCACACTCCAGCAGTGAACTCCCAGAATAAAGCACTTGCCAAAATAAATAAAAAGGATCATCATCCAATGCAACTGCTTTCTGTTGCCGAATACCAGGAGCACAAAAAAGAGTTGTCTAACGTCCTGACAGCAAAGAGGAAAGAAAAGCTAAAACCAGAGGATGACGTGCTTCTCCAAGATAGTTGTTAATACAAAACCATTTTTCTACCTCTATCTTAAGTCCTTCTGCTTAGGATTTGCCTCCATTAAATAAGATGGTTTTGTTGTCTCAGCTGGCATATAACATCCTTTTATAATAGAGGGTGAAAAGAAAAATCCAAATTTTGTAAAGTTTGATAAAACTAAAACCAACCAACCAAACACCCCCCCACAAAATTATCACCTAATTGAAGCCATTACTACTTTCAGCCAAAAAGCCCTAAAAGCAATGGTATGGAGGAGAAAAAAAAAAAAAAAAAAAAAAAAAAAAGAGATGCAGAGTGGCTTTATATGAGTAAAACCAACTGCAAAGAGTTCACCTAGTCGAGTGCAGCAAGAAAAAGTTAAATATTAAAGAAATACCAAGAGGTTAAACATTAAACCTACTCCAACAGCTTCTTGTAAAGTTAATGACCTACACGTTTTTTTTCAAATGAAAGAGAAAGTATGAGTTTTAAAGTGTGTTACAGAAAACCAAGCACATCCACAAAAAACTGCTGGAGGGATGTTTTCAGCTGACCAAAACAGTTCTAAATTCTAATTTTTTTTTTTTTTTATAAGTATTTTTCCATTCACCCAGAAAGACAAAGCAGGATCTAGAACAAGAAGTATGACTATACAGAGATCGGTGACTTTCAGAGAAAAAAAATAAAGGGAAGGATCCTTCCCCCCCATTGTTCACAAAGGCCTGATACTTGAAAATTAGGCAATGTGGAAAGAAACTGAACGACATTTACTTTCATATAAATTATAAGAAAAAGTCTTAATGTTTAAATTAATATTATAAAAGTGAACTAATATTATAGTTAAATTTCAACCTTAAAAATGGTTTTAAAATAATTCCAATTAATAATTGATTTAACAGTTAATTACAGTACTGGAATACACACTGAAGGTTAGATTTACTGCCAGTCCTTAATAATCTGCTGATCATTCTGTAATTAAAAATTACAGACACATTTGGGTTTTTTTCTTTCCTTCTTTAAACCGCTGGCTGCCTACCTGCTATTTCTGAATCTCACAAAAATAACCATTTTCAAGCCAGCAATACCATTGTCAGTGTTTTCCTCCATTATAGTAAGATCTGGAAGCAAAAGAGACTCTCAAGCACCTCCATATGCAGAACAGCTTGAATTCAAACTGCACGAATACTTATCACTACTGAAAAAAGTAAACACTTCTTGTGCACTTACAAATATGGTAACAATATAAAGAGTCCTTTTTATTCACTAGTAACACATAACGCTCCTGACTTCTAAAGCAGCAAATGAACTTTTACAGAGATTGAGTTCAGTGATGCTATTAGCTTTTTCAAGTTCTTCCCTTCCTTTCAGCCCTTCTCTAGATTTGTTAAGGTTTGTTGAGTTTACCTGGGCAGTTTGGTCAGAAGACAGGGACCTCTGCGTAGAAAGGTGTCCTTCATACTAAACAGCAGCGCTGTACTGACAGCAAAGGGACAAGCTTTCTAGCTGCTGGCTGCTCCTGCCTTACCTAAAGAGCTCAAATTACTCACTACAGTTTAACAGATACCAGTACACATTAAAAGGAGCAGGCTTACCAACGAGACTTCCACCTCTGCAAACCCAAGTGTGGCTGCTAATTAGCACCAAAACAACTATGTCCAAACAGGAAAGCTTATGATGTGCATCACAGGAGTATAATTATTAAAAAGGGGGGAAATTTGAGATTTGTATGCATTTCAGCAAACCGTGTGTACTGCAAACTGCCACCAGAGTTCTGGTAACGTACATATTTATTACTTGATCTTGCTCACAGAATCGTAGCCTCTCTTCACTATCAGTTCATTATGCAAAACTCAGTATTTTAGAAGAGAGAATACAAACCCTGCTTTTAGAGCTGTAAACTCTCCAAAATTTCACTGTAGTGATCTGAGCCAATTGGAACAAAAGGCAGAAAAACAGAAAAGTTTTTTGGACCAAAAAACCCCACCCCCAAAACCACCACCCCCC
>JAOBAS010000007.1:9862398-9875733 GCA_025311575.1 Elanoides forficatus | reverse complement strand
CCCCAAAAAAAAACCCCAAAACCAAAAAACAAACAAAGAAAGTATTATTTTATCAGCAACTAAACTTCTTATTAGAAGTTGCAAATCTGATGTGGTTTCCACATAGGGAGAGTGGATCTTGACCAGTTATCAGTTACATACCACAACTGCCCACAGCGGGCTGCAGGCCAGGCTGCTGCAGAGCCCGTTGCTCTTCTTTCCCCAAGTCAAACTTGACATCAGTTACTCCACCTGCTCGTATCTCCATCCAAGCTCAAAAATCAGAACCATAAGCAGTGCAGTGTCACCTCAGCAGCCAATCCCACCTTACCACATCCAACAGCAGCATTTACCACAGGTAAACCTCTATAGTGCATTTATTTCTTTTAAGATAGTATGTACTGTAGCTGTAAGAAGAGATATGTGGTCAAAAGTATGGCAAGAAAAACACTAACTAGTGACTGAAAGACAACTGGTTTCTGAAAGCACTACAAACTCCCTCTGAAAAGCACATAAGCAGCTACTGGCTACGGTTTACTACCACTTTTAATAAGAAGGAAGCATAGAAGAGGAGAAATAAATGAGCACAAATCTCGGCTTGTTACCTGATGCATTACTTGTGTTACTCGATTTATTGAAGCTCTCGTTCTGCCGTGCCTACTCAAGATCCCATTGACATTAAACTTGGTTTATGTGCAAATCTGTTTGCTTTAGCTGTTATTAAATACAGTTTTACAGATACAGCATGGTATCCAACCTTCACAGGCTTGTAAACATGTCAGTTAAATACAGAACCAAGCCCTGCTAGTTGCATGACCAAAGGCCCTGTAAGCAAAGCATTTTATCAAGCCTAAGACAGCAAGGAACAACTAACAAAAAGCACTTACAGTTAAGAATAAAGCTGAAAGAGGAAGAAAATATTCAAAGACAAACAAAAGGTTCTCTAACACTGGTTACAAGATGATTCAGTGATAAAAATACATGCACCCAAACCAAATCTTAGCTGTATCGGCCACATGCAAGCAAGCTGATCTGAAAGACAAAAAATTATATGTAAGACACAAGCATGAATGCAGTCCATTGATTCAAAGCTGGGGAAGAGCGAACAGAGAAAAGAAGAGGTCTATCCTTCTATTCACGACATACTGCAAGACATCTCTGGAAACAATACAAATAATTTTCCAAGTCCCCCTCAAAACATTTTCTTATATACCAGCCCACGTCAATATTATTTTGCCAAGCACCAGAGTAAGGAAATGCTACCCATGTAAGGGAATGCACTGACCAAATTATGTATAACAGCAAATCTCAGAAGATGATTGAACTATCACAGAGGAATAACAGATGACAGTAAGAAAGAACATGTTCTTCAAGCTAAAAGTACAACGTGATTCCTAAACCCTTTAAGCTGGCAATTGTAAAATATGTTCTTAACCTGTAATACTGGTTCCTGTACTGTACACATTCTGTAGGTAGTAGGAAATACTACTCCATAATCCTTCAGAAGCATTAAAGCAAATCAGGGCCGTAAACTGACTTCAGGCAGCAAACTGCAGCTGAAGATTAGGAAGCAGTTGCTATTACGCAACCTACGTACTACAAAACAGACTGAAGTATCAGAAATGTGTGAATGCACAGACCGTCGAAGCAGCAAACCATTATACTACTTAGGACTCTGGTAGACTCTGGTAAGAGGTATTGCTCATTTGGATTTATATTCTGAAGTTTTTCCTATCACACATTTTGTTACTAACTGCTGAGGTAGTGCATGCTATGATTGTTATTTTGTGTTGCAAGGTTTTAGGCAAGTGGTAAGATTTGGCTTGTAACTACAGGCTGCCATTTCAACCAAATGAATAAATTATTAGTAAGAAATAATTAGTAAGAAATCAGTGCGCACAAACAAGGGCAGACTTTTGCATTTACTTTGTACAGTTTCTTGAACAACTACATCCCTCTATCCAATGACTGAAGCATTTCAATGAGATTGTCACATCTACAGATAAAAGAGAGTAAGATTTACAGGCATTACGATGTCGCTGTCATCATCAGCCAGAGACTTAGTGTGTCGGTTATGCAAACAGCAAAGGAGTTATTAAGAGGGAGTCGAAAAGATAAGCAATTTATTAAACCCCTTTCAGTAACAACTTATCTCTGTAACAGTTTTTATCAAATACTGAAGGATTTTACCTACGCTTTTGAACTCGATAGTTGTGCAAAACAGATTTTAAAAATCCTCACTCAAAAGGGAGCAAGGTAGAAGAGAAGAGGTACTTCTCTTTCAAAATAAGGTTTTACAGTTAGTACCCGAAATATTTTCGGTGGACATGCCAGGAGATAGATCTTTAAGAAGTCACACGGAAACAGGACTCTTATGCAAGGCATAACGTCCTATTACGATGAACTTCTAGCAAGTGACCAAGGTAGAACATCCTTGGTACCACTTTGCCACTGGCTTTCTGAAAAGAACAGCTTTAAATGAGTCTTCATAGTTACAGAAAACAATCCTAAACTTCTGACAAAATTGATCATATTGAAAGAGACTAAATATTTACAAAGATTATCTCTATTATTCTAGGAATAGATTCTAAACTTAGACAAAGTTTCTAAAGAAGTTATTAACAGAAATACATGCAATCTTTTAAACAAAGTCACTTATAAGCCATAGCAAGGCCTGCATACTTTGGGATTATAATACTGCAGTATTGACAGCATCAGTCAAGAAGAGATTTACCTGAGAGTAAAGGATTGAAGTCTAATTAAATGTTTTCCTAACATGAAGTATGTTACAACAGGGCAAAGGCACGTTCCCCTTCATATGAGACCTATTTCTTAACACTCTGTGCACTAAAACTGAGCAAACAGTATACAGTTAAAAATACATACGTTATTGCATGTCACTATTGTCCCAATATCCATTTTCAAGATTCAGTCCAGCTAACTGCATGAAAGGGAGTTACAAAGATTTTATACCCTATGAAACACTAATGTTCACAGACCTACCAGATACGCTAGTTAAAGCAATTCTAAATACCTCAATAATATATTTTAGTAACGCAAATTAAAGTAAAAAGAGCAAGAAGAGCGAGTTCTTTCCTGTCCTGCTGTGCACTGGGCAATTCAAATAGGGTATTTTAAGATCCTGATACTCTGTTAAGTCTTTCACCTTATGTAGTGAGGATTAGCATTTGCAGGTACTAGTCCACCCATCAATGTTTTATTAAAACTGAGTGCTACTGCAAATTCTTCTGTAAGGCTTAGCCAGGCCTACAAGCACTGCACGATGGAAAAAAATACATCCTTACTGCTGCTGGCCTAGGTCCAAAGCAGTATAGCAAGACCAGAAGAGGCTCCTGGCAGCAGCACCTCGGCAGCTGCACTGTATCCCCCAAAACTGGGAGCAGGGGGGGGAAGACGGCGCAGAGACACATCAGTAGGTACAGCTCAGGTCAGGCTGTGCTTATTACTTCGGTCCCTGCGCCAGAGCAAAGCCGACCACATCCACACGTGGTGGTGTATCTGAGCTAACATGCCCTCCTGGACCTCGGGAAGCACAGCGCAGAAACCTGAGGAACGAAAAGCCTGCTCCAAAACCTACGCACCTTCAACCGAACGCCACCTGAATCCGTGTGCAAGCGACTCGGATTTCTCCGCATTGGCACTCTCTATTACGCCGGTCTTTTCCTGGCTGCCCATGGTTACTCCACCCCCAGCACCTTGGAAAGATAAATGCTGACTACATACAGCAGAAAAGCCATCTATTTGAAAGCGAGAGACGTATATTCCCCGTGGAGAGATTTGTCTAGTTCATCCAAAACAACATGAGAATATTTTCTGACAAATTATCCATCTTCCTCGCAGCTACTGTGAATTCACAGAAGACGCGGTATTTTGGCACCAACATACAAGTCCCTTGACAGAGTCCTCTCAACTCCTGGAGACCTTTCCTCCAAGTACTGACATCAGAAAGCAATGTTTCTCAATTCGCTGCAACCATTTTGCACCAGAAAGCAAGCAACCTGAAATCATGTTGTGACACCGAGGGGTGTGGGTATTAACACAGAGAAGTCAACAGGTTACACCACACTTCCTAGAGACACCAGTGCTGTTTAAGACATTATTTACTGGCTCACAAACTGCTGGCCCTGCTGCTGCTGCTTGACACTATGCTGCCCAGAAGAGCCCAGTAACACAGTAACTTACCACAACATGTTTCATGCTGCACAGTTAAGGGCTACAGGAATAACTGCAAAAAGAAAAGAGGAAAACCTTCTACCTGCAGAAAGCAGGGGCCTTAAGTGCCACAGCAGCTGATGAAGATGCCTCTACAGAGGGGTCAAAGCTGCCCAGGAAGCCTTCTCTTTTACAGTGGCATCAAAAGACAGGTTGAAATACTGGCTGAATGAAGTATCAAAAAGAGAAAGAAAGAAAAAATTAGAACCCCAACTCTGCCCGATTTTAAACACTCCAATCGGTGAGAGATTCTCCTTCGATAAAATGACTCTCCAAAGACGCGGCTGGAAGAAATTGCAGAGCACAACTTGGTAGTAAGCTTAAACTGTTGGTGCAACAAACACGGCCTATAGTTATATGCTGCCATCAGGCAAGCATGAATTTTGCATCATGAATGAGTCTCAGGATATGAAACACTAGGTTTTAACTTAAACACATTTTACTGGGATTTTATTTTAACTTTAATAATTGTTTGGGGGGATGCTTCATTTTTCACTACAGCTAGCTTCAGCTTGGTACAAGCTCTCCCTGGTCACGCCATCACATGACACCTAGAAGCACTGAATGAATTCCTTTGTTCAGTATCTGACTTCATCCTATAGCAAATAACTACATTTTAATAAGTCACACAAACAGAATCACAAGGGAAACTGTAGCAGGTTTGTCTCTGCAGTGGGAAACAGAACTTTGAATAAAGTTAAAATACTTGATTTAATAATGTTTTGCTCTTATTCAGCTCAATTAAAATAATTTTATTGCTCAAGACTGTATGCAGCAACAACACACGCTCCAACAACAGTCAGCTTGTTCAGTCTGTTCGTCATTAGGTTCTGCTTTGAAATTTACAGGTAGGGTTTTTTAAAGCAAATTATTGTCTTTTGCTTTCAGATTTGTGTTTTGTAGTATCTGCTTTGAACCACGTCCTAGTAGAATTCAGTTGTTAGAATAAGGATAGAAGTACTGTATGTAGTTTATGCCTCCAACTCTGATTTTAAGAGCAAGACCGCATCACTTACCAGAGTGACAGGGGACAGAAATCAACTCAGGCACCTTCTAAAAGGTGCAGACTACACTCCAGTAAGGGGTAAGAAAATACTCGGGGGTTTTTGCAGTAGCTGTATAAAGATTTTTAAATACACAGAAACTTCCTGCCAATTTCTAGTATCATTAGTTGACTAAGACTGGCTTATAACTTCAGAAAGGAAAGGGTCTAAAGATAAGGTTTGTAGATTTTCAAAGACAATCAGACTTAAGTAAACCTGTTAATTTACAAATATTAAGAAAAAAAAAAAAAAAAAAGAGACGTGGATCCAAAGGTTGTAGAGGGTCAAGAAAACATGATTGACAGTTCTAAGACTACAATTCACAGAGGATCATCTGGGTGTAAAACCAAAACAAATCGATGACAAACCACCAAGATGCGCGTCAAGTGCTTCTACATGCGCACATGTCTGTTCCTACCCCCTAATATTGCATTTTCTGGGAGATGAGAAGATCTTCCTCCACTTCTGAAAAGCAACTAAGACTTTTCAAACACTATCATTAAATAGTAACAAATATCTGATGGGGGTTTATAACAGAAACATGTTCTCTTAACTACAGCCCTGCTATAGGCTATCAAGTTATTTTACTAGTAAATAGTTTAATGCAAGATTGACTGCTTAATAAAAAGTATAGTCTGAGATTAAATTAATTTTAGGCTACTCCAGTCTTCTTGAGTGTACTTTCATGAAAATAAAGCTAATTGATAAATAAGCAAAACAATTACCAAAGTATCACAAAGCAGAGTAATTGGAGATTCATCACTATGAAGGGTTAAAGAAACATGACAGCTTTAGATTACACTCTTAAGTTTGACACACTGTACACCAGACTCTGAGCTATTTTACATAATTCTCAACTTGGAAAGAAAAATTCGGATAGTCATCAACTGTTCTTGGGCGAGTTTCCACCCAAGTCCTCACCGGATTTACACCAACAGCGCACATTTATAGACTTTCAGGCCCCACAAGCAATGGACACCCCAAACACTAGACTGGCCTATCTAATCACATTACTAAAAGACACCTGAAATTTTCCAACTTTAGAGTGCTGTGAAGACAAATGTGCGTAAACAAACCTTCCCACAAGCATTTTGTGCTCAATTTCTTAGGAGAGACTTCTGCACCCACAGACCAAACACCATACCTATCAACACACCCCTCTGAAAGTTCAGTTTCTTTGAGCCCAGGGACAAGAAATAACATTCTTCCAAGGACCAGCAAGGCTTAAGCAAGGGTCTAAATCTTCAGCAAATAAATCTTTCTCAGTATCTATAGTACACTGGTGCACAAGTTTTATTTAGACTACTGTGACAGTCTCCTCCAAACTCACTCAGGCATAAGAAAGAGGCTTTAGTGGAAGAGAACCCCAGAAGAAAGCAGAAGAGCTTGAGATCTTTTTGCCAGCAAGGTATGGAGCAGCAGCAAGATTCCCACAGCCTGCAGCTCACTTCAGAGAGTACCAGCACAGCAGGCCTCCTGTATGAAAAACCGACCTACCTTTTACACCACAAGAACATTTGCAGCCAGCACTAGCTATGGTCTACAAGCTATTAACACAATTTCAGATGGTGCCCGAGGACCATCAGGAACAGACACAAGCCTGACTTGGCAACCAGGCAACAACCTGATAGACAACAGTTTTCAAAAAAAATGGGAGCGATCAGAGCACATGTTTGCTTCCAGCTTAGCCAATCCACCTTGTCAGATCTTCCCATTTAACTTCATAGCCAGTTTCCTTGGCTATCAGTTTGCCATTACTGGAGGGAACAGTAATTGCAGCTTACAAAGTTCAGACTAGCACTATAAAAATCTTTTCCGTTGGAAGAGTGCTGCACTGCTGGAAAAGGTTACCAGAGAGGATGGGGCATCTCCATCCTTGCAGGTATTCAGGACTTGGAAGAAAAAGAGCCATGGCTGACCTGATCTTATGTTTGCCAACAATTCTGTATTGAGTGGAAATTTGTACAAGACCTTCCAGAGGCCCTTCTAGCCAATATTTCTGACCTACTGACTCTGTAGGCAGCAGAGCTGGCTAACCCTTTCATTGCCACCAAGGGTAATTCCTGCAGATGCAAGAATGTATGCAGTATGTGCAGTATGTCCTGCAGCACATACTGAGTACTGCCAATGCCAAACCTCATCTGCAATCTCTTCACTGGCAGCAACCTTCTAGTCAAGAATGCTCAAGAAAGATACTGCTACCAAGGTCCAAGTTGAATGTCTCAGCACATCCATGTTATTAAAAAAAAAAAAAAAAAAAGTACTTTTCAGCACCTGTTTGCATTACAGTAAATTGGCAGAACTGGCTTCCCAAGCAAACTTACAAAATAAACGCTTAACTGCTTGCATACAGCATCTACGTTCTCTAACAACTACCTTGTTTAGAAAGCACTAAGTCTTATTAATCTGAAACATATGCAATGTAAACTACTACCACAGCTCAGTAGCAGCTTTTAAAGTAAGCGAGAAGGGAGAAACCAAATTAAGTGCTCACTTCAAAGAAGATTTCATTACAGAATTTCCAGCAGTACAAAACATTTATGTATTTGGCACAACATCTCCTATGTTTGCATTCTTATTGCTATGTCTATTTCCCATGTTTCATCTTCAACAAAAATATTTAATCAAACTGTGGCTGGGGGAGAGAAGGAGAACATTATTCTCCATGAAACAAAAGAGATTCAAATTAGTAACTAAAGCTGCATTCTCTATCGGTTCAAGGACAGGTGTAGCCAAGAGGAGAGACGTACAACTGCATTCAGAAGAGTAGATTCCCCCTCCAGGCACTGCATGTTGCAGAAAGCGCATCTCACTATGCTGCTGGGTTTGACAGCTGCAGCGGGCTCCTCAGTCATACATCCCGCTTCACCTCAAAAGCGAGCTGTGCATCTACACATCATTTAAATTATTCTAATGTTTCAAGTAGTATACTGGCCAAAATTCCTGTTCCTAACCCAGATTTAATTCAGAGATATGCCTCGTTGATACCATTCATAGTATAGGCTAGGAAATACCTGACTTTTCTCTGAATTTGAGAATTTACCGTTTTAAATGTTAACTTGTGAGGGCAACAATGACGTCCTGAAAAGAAAGTTAATGGCAAATAAGTAACAAAACGAGTACTGGTTTGTTTTTTTTTTTTTTTTAACACTAGTACTTCTCTTTTGATGGAAGTTTTTACAATTTTTTTAAATACCTTTATTTTATGAATTGGTGTTCTTGGCATTAAATTACAAAGCCTTATTTGTTTGACTTAAGTCAAATAACTTCCAACTTGGGGGCAGGGCAGAGAAAAATCATCAAATTCAGCATACATAACCACATTTTAATCAAAAAAATCTTCACAATTGAGGTCTTCAATTTCAGAATTTGATGTCTGAAGGTTGTGCTACAGCTATGCACTCAAACCTCATGTGTAACAAATGTATGAAATAACTTTTTAAAGACTGGTGTTAATGTATGGATGAAAACAATTCCTCTAATGGAACACAGTCTTTAAGGAACTCAAAAGTCCTCCACCTTTTATGTTCACACTGCTACCTTCCCTTAAACACACTGAGAGACAACCTTCATAATTTTCTAGTTTGATTTTTTAAAAAGCATAATGACTCCCCAGGGCATCAAGGCTCGTTTCCAACTTGGTTCAGAATCTGACCCAAGATTTCCCATTAACTCTCCCTTCAGTTACTGCGTAAGAAGGGAAAATTGTCTTAAGTCACTTATTTCTCAGGAAGCTGACCCATTCATTCATAGGAGGAAAGAACAGCATAGAACAAAGAAGAAAGCTATACTTGTTCCCCTATACTAATAAAATTATGTGCCTGACAACTGTGCTACTTAAGAGAAACTGTCATAACAAATCAGATTATAACTACTTTCTGCAACTCAGAACTGTATCTTTAGAAAAGTTGTCTACGTTGTCTTTCAGACCCCTTAAATCATAACTGTTACGTTTACAGTTTGTAACAATCCAAAGTTTGCTGCTATTTTTTCCATTTACCATCACTTCTTTGCATACTAAAAACATCTTTTTGAACTGGGCTACTAGCTATTCTTTTTCTACAAAATTATCTACTGATCAAAGAGCTCAAGACTTAGCAAGGATACAGTAAGCGTCCCATAGTCCCAGGTATAGTCAATTAGGTGTACTGCTTCTAACAGCTAAACAATTAAGTTACTCCATAAAACCAAGGGTAGTGTTGTCAACTCTTCCCATATTTAGGAATTAATAACGCACACAAAACTCTATGTTAGAAACTAAAAATTTCAGAGGCTTCCAAAAGAAAGGACTCGCTGCTACTGCAACACATTGGCCCCAAGTCAAGAACTGCAGCACAAAATCTTTCATGTAATTACCAAAATAAAAAAATAATTCAAAAATAGCATGGTGCAATTATCTAACAGCAAAAAGGGAGAGCTGAGAAAATTCTCCGATTAGATGATAAAACATTATGAAGAAAAATATTTTAATGGACTTGCAATGAAAAAATAGTGGTAGTCAGTCCCCAAGAGGTTTTCTTTACAAAGCTACAGACAATTTAAAGACTTCTTCCCTACACGGAATGTTAACAGGACCTTACACCCTGAACATTTAAGATGTATACATCCCAAGTGTCATAAAACATCAGAAATATTTTGTCAAAGGGGTCAAGAAACCTTATGTCACAAGACCTGGAAATTCACTCCAAGCACAGATGTCCTGGGGAAAAAAATGGAAAAAAACACCACACATTTCAGGACAGAGAATTATATTAAACGGTTCTCTAGTGTATTTTACTTCCTGGAAAACAGGGAGGAGAGCCCTCTACAATGTCTATTCACAAATATTTCGAGCTGTACCAGAATGTCAGTTTTCAGCCCAAAGATACTTTCTAAAACAACAATCACCAAAAAAAAAAAAAAAAAAAAAAAAAGTAAAACCATGCTGAAAATTTATTTAATAATAAAAATCCCAAAAAAAGTAATTTAATTATTTGAAATGCTTCTAATGCATCAGCATTTCTCAAACACAATCCTATTCTCTTCTTAAATATCACTCTATAATACTGAAACAGAAATAAAAGCATTCCTTTTAAAAGTTAGGATCTGGAAAGAAAAGGTATTTCATTTAGTAAGCATCTCTGGAATATTCCTGAATATGATCCTACAACAAACATGTCATTAGCTTTTAATATTGTAGTGTGATTTTTCTAGTAAGTAACTGGCAAGGGACTCAATCAAGACAGTAATAGTAAACTGAGTGGAATTCCTGGTACTATTCTACAGGAAGCAACCTGACTAAAACAGTGATGTGGAAAGGAAGCACTTTAAAGAGCCCACAGTGGAAAACGTAAAGGTAAGTAGGCATCGGCAATAAAATACTCAGCAGTTAAAATCAGAAATAATAGGATAGGCATTGTTGTTACAGTTATTAGTACAATTAAGTGCAGAACATTTTTGAAGTGGTAGGAGGAATGTTCCAGCAAAACACATCCTCTGTACAAGTCTCAACAGGTACAGAAAAGAACATACACGAAGCTCGCTCAGTGGCATTGTTTTATGGATGATGAGGCTTACCGCAGTACCTTCTCACCCAATGTCTGCACACATAGTAACACACCTACCACACAGAGGAAACTTTGATAAATTTGATTTTTTTCCATTCCTGGAAACAAAAAGTATTGCTTGAAATCAACCAAGTCAACTTGTAGCAAATTGCATATAGCAGAGAATTATGGCAGGTTCCCTCTCTCCCCCCCATCCACCCAAACTGATTGGACCACGTTGTCATGATCCACAGCACCCCTGGCATTCATTCACTAACCCAATACCATTCCTCCAAGTGAACCAACTAACACAGTTATCATGCCAAAGAACTGATTTGGATAACAACCTCTGAAGTGTTTTAGATACGATAAACATGGCATTGAAATTTCATGAGCATGGTAGTTCTAACTACCTTCAATTTCTCTAAACAATAAGCAAAATACACAAGTTTATCACAGGGTACCAACCTGGACTTACGACAAGAGTCCTGCCTTGATTGCAGGCCAAACCTAAACTGTAGCTGCAATGACTGCCAATGAACTACAACAGCTAGTAGCCATTCACTAAGTTGAAGTTGCCACCAGCATGTAAAAACCAATACACTGCTTCGTTACCACTTCCTTAAGAGTCAGCTGCCCTCCACTCCACTGGCACAGGCAAGGAGAGGACCCGGAGAGCTCAGGTGACACTGCCCTGCGCAGAATGAGGACACAGGGATTGTCTCAGATGCCCTCTCCTCAAGCCCTAGTTAGTGCCATAGGTTTCTCCATCCAAATCCTGCTTCAGAACCACCCAACTGCTTAGAGCACTCTAAGAGTATAAAATGTAAGGGGCTTTTACAAAGTACTCGAACATGATTCTCACCTGAGAGTCTATATAGTCGGAAGACACATATGACAAGAACTAAACCATTTTCTTCTCTTGCTTCCTGCAAAGAGCTTCTGTTGATGGAAAATGTTGTGTAAACATCAAAAATAAAATGCAAGCACTTCAGACCAAGTACTCATTTCCTTGTATTTCAACAAAAATATTTTCACAATAGCATGAAAGCCACCTGAAAGCGCATAAGACTAACATGAACTGGTTAGTAGTTTTGAAAAAAACAGCTACTGCAGTATCCAGTGTTCAGCCTGGATCAGTGACCGAAACAAAAGAAGAAAAACAAGGAAATGTGAAGTAAAGGTTAATTGCATACTATGTTGTGTTGGTGCTATACAACTAGCTCAGCTAAAATATGTAAGTGACCTTGTGTGATAATTGCTTGGAAAAGCAGGCAGGCAGCTTCGGATAAGAAATGTAACCAAAGCAACTTTTAGAATAAGAGCCTAGAAACAAGTGCTATCATGTGAATTATTCCTGAAACTAAGTCACCTAGTCACAACATGAAACACAAAAATACTACTTTCAAGGCGTTTGCTTTGAGTCAGGGGGGAGACCTTCAAGGATCTCTACTATTAAAGTTACCTGCTGCTGTTCATCCCCAGGCAACTCTGATGAGCGTGCAAAACAGGCTGTGTATTTTTTAATGATTTCGCATTGTTCCACAGTCACTACTAAAACACATATGTAAACAAGTCATAAAAGACAAGATACCATTTAGCATCTCTTTAAATACCACAACTTTATTGACATATTCCCTTGAAAGTTTATGCTTAACCGTTTTCCTTCTTTTTAAACCACAGGGGAGGCACAGCAGCAATTATGCAATGTTCTTCCTTCAAAGGCAAGGCAGTTTTTGATCGAAACTCGGTTTACGTTCACACTGGAGACACATCCCAGGCCAAATACTCGCATCGAGGTCTCTCTCGCATTACGTCTTCAAGCTTGCAGCGGGGCAGTTAAAATATCTACCTGGCACCCACCAGCGAGCGCGGCTGCCCGACTTACATAACTTTGGGACGGCTGAGGTGACAGCCCCTCACGGCCGTGCCGAGGGCCCACCAACCGCTCCCAATTAGTTACTGTCGATGGGGCAAAGCCAAACGCATGGCTGAACTAAGCCAAAGTCGGGGTCCAAAACACAGCGGTCCTCCCCTCCCCCCCCTTCCTCACACACACACACACACACCGGCTGCCGCTCACCAGGTAACGCGCGCGGCGGCCGCGCCAACGGTCGCCGCCAACGGTCGCGGCGCGCGCCCCGCCGTGGGCACACCCCCCCCACCCCCACCCCCCTTCCCTTCTCGGCGCGTACTGTCGCAGCTTGCTTCATCCTCCCAACTTCCCCGCAGCGCCTGCCCCTCTGCTGAGGAACAGCGCGAGTAAGTGTTCGCCTCAGCGTCGGCAGCGCTGCGGCCCCGTCCTCCTCCTCCTCCTCCCTCTCCCTCACAACTTCCTCAAAGGCGCAGCGCTGGCACCTGCCGGGTCTCCCAAAGCTGGCGCCGTGTAACCCGGCACCCTCCCGCCGCTTCTCACCGCTGCGGCGGCGCCGGAGGGAGAGCAGCCGACCGGCCGGAGAGACCGTGCCACACAGGTGCCGTGCCCGGCGCGCAGAAACCCTCTCCTAGGGACGGTCGCGCTCCCTGCCGCCCTCAACGCCCCCCCCCCCGTCCCC
>JAOBAS010000007.1:9838295-9850504 GCA_025311575.1 Elanoides forficatus | reverse complement strand
TCTCATACTGAACTCAAAACATAGCACTGTACCAGCTACTAGGAAGACAATTAACTCTATCCCAGCTGAAACCAGGATACCTGTGTTTTCCTCATCTGAATGCTCTTCTTCTGGAGGACCTTGTCCTTTATTGAACCTTCAGTGATTTAATTGAAGCTATTAAATGTCTCTGACCTTGTACGTTTATATTAAAGCCCTCTTGGGAACCTTGAATAATATATTGAATGTTTTGCTAAGGGAAATTGAATCTTCTTAGTTTCATTCCAAGACTCTGTTAAATATATGCAAGAAGATCAAGATGTTTGGAGCACTGACCTGTTACACTTTCATTTGTCCCATTATCCTATTAATCTAGTAGGAATGACTGAACACCAACCAATCAAAAGTATATGTTTAGGAAAGAAAATCTGATATTTAATGAATAGTCTCACCTTCTACACTGTAGTTCTACCAGCAATTTTTGGAGGTTGGTTCTTTTATTGGTAAGGCATAGCAAAGCTTGATCAGTTTGTAATTAATGCAATTTTTCCTTACTCTTTGGTGAGAGTTATTGTGGTTTGGGGTTCTTTCCCCCCACCCTACCCCCGCATGATTTTAAACTGAGATTTTTGGGTTTGTGTGCTGTGAATAGAGAAATGTACCAAAATCCATTCCAGAACTGTGTCACATCTGCATTTGACTATTTAGAAGCCTTGATGATTCTTCCTTCTGCAGAAATGGGGACTGCTGCTTAATGTTGCCCCTGTAGAAGTTTTGGAATAAAGTTCTGGAGATTCTGTGAATATAGAGTAGCTATAGCCAGTAACAGAGAGCACAGGAATCATAAAATAATTTAGGTTGGAAGGTATGTCTGGAGGTCTAGTCCCACCCTTGCCAGAGCAGGTCATGCTAGTTTTGGGTGCTTAAGGCCTGACCACTTGTATTTTGAATATTTCCAAGGATGGAGATTCCACAGCCTATTTTTTTTTTCCAGTGTTTGACCACCCTCATGGTAATGTTTTTTTTTTTTTTTCCAGGTATCTAAAGAGATTTTCCTGTGTTGGCCTTTGTGTCTGTTGCCTTTCTTAGTATCACTGTGCACTTCCACAAAGAGCCTATCTCCTTCTTTATACAATCCCATCAGATAGCTGAAGACAGCGATAAGGTCTCCCTACAGCCTTCTCTTGAGATACAGGACATTAGAGAAGCTATTCATCTGCATTATTTCCATCTTGGCCTGAGTGTGGACTTTGGGCAATAGCGTGCAGATATCCCTCCACATCTACTCAAATCTTGGGCCTATTTTGTAAATCTGGGTGCTGAGGTGTTTATGTGGAACAGAGACAGTGATTCCCAGAAGGACAGTGTTTGGTGTCTGAATTTAAATCCTGTGTTCTTGACTCAGATCAGATCTTGAAATCTGCAAAGGCTGGAGGGAAGACAGAAGTGTTTCCTCCCACTGCTTTATTTCATATCTGTGAAATAGCTGAGAAAGCTTCCTCTGCAACAAGTTCCTTCATGAGTACTGTTTGAGGGATGGAATACAAACCAAAAAAGAAAACACAGGATTAGTGAAAATGAAGGCATTGGTAGTAGCAGGGCATGACCAAAAGTTAATTATAGATGATGTAAATGCAAAGAGCAAACTGCAACTACTGTGTGGTGGGCAAACGGTCACAGAAATCACTATATACATCTTAACAGGCTCAGGCTTTCATAGATCTAAGTCATAGAGGAACATGAAGCTACCTTTTTTTTTTTTTCTTTAAATTACACAGTAATTTATTTGTGGACAAGATAAGAGTAAAAAAGCTAATAGAAATATTGCAAGAGAGGATTCATGGAAAACATTGAGTTGCGTTTCTCTAGAGTAGTGGGGGAAGATTATTTGCAGGAGGGGGAGGAGTCATTTGCTTTTTAACCACTGCTTTGAATAATGAAATATTTATTCCCTGGGAGAAGAAAAGCTGAAACAATAGAGCTGTGTTTATAGGAAAATGGTCATTTGTCCAGACTCTGATTTTTGGTTCATCAATACCTCTTTGTGAGAGGTGCTTTCCCGAAATATGCCTTTGTTTCAAATGGAATGCAACCAGAGGCGTATAGTGCAAGGAGTTTCAGTTGGACAGGCTTAAACAAACAATAAGACAGTGCAAAGGCTGAAATTAAAATGTATATATTTTTTCTGTGCCATGGTCTATTCATTACCTGATTAAAGCACAAGGCAAAACAATACGACTTGAAACTTCCAACCAGATGAGTTGTATGTCTGTACAGCTATGTTAGATGCTTTTTAAAACATAATGCAACATCATTCATAAGGCAATTGCCAAGGTTCCATACTGCTTGTTTGATGAAGCTTTAAATGATGGAAATAACCAGCAAAGCTTGCTTAATTTGTGTCTGTTCACAAGGACAAACACTAACTTTTTCTTCTTTTCCCAGACCAGTGAGCCCAGTGATCCAGTGTTATACTTGGAGGGAATATGACAGGTGGTAACTGAGATGGCTTTAGGTCACTTTCAGTGTAATCCATCTATGGTCTCAAAATGACATCTGCTTGCCCAGAGGCTGCACTAGTTGATTTTCTTCTCTCCATGCCCCAGTATTATTTGTTGGAAGCAATTAAGAGCTAGGAATATTTATTAATACATTGTTGGTGGTCGTGTCCCTGTTGCGATGACAGTATGTGTTAAGGCTTCCTTTCTCTTTGACAGAACCACGATGTGGCCTAGTTGTAGCAGGAGTTTAGGATTGGTAGTGTAATGGCGTACAGGATATGCTTCTAGTTTGATATGTTGTACTTTTTTGTCTCCATACTGGTGTGTTGACCTTAGCTGGTATTTTGACTTTTGTTGCTTGATTCTTTTTGAAAGCACCATCTAGTGGTAAAAACTCACAAGGAGATTTAGGAATAGGGTTTTGTTTCTGCTTCAGTATTTCTTTGTGTGGTAAATCTGTCTCTCTTGATTTTCCTTTGCTAAAAATAAGGCTCAAGAGCATTTCCCCAGATTCCTCTCCAGCCTAGTTTACATTTGGAAACTAACTGGCTGCATCCCACTTTTGTGTTGCTTATTTTTGCCAGAAGCTTAAGTCAAGTGGCATGATCACCAAGAAGTGATCTATTATTCTATGAGAAGTATAAACGATGATAGCTGTATCGTAGTCAGATAAACGAGTGGTACTGTACCAATGGAACTACGTATCTGCTCTAGAGGCAGATTAGACTGCAGCAGCGTTAGATAGAGGAGAGCTTCTGTTCTGTCAACTGTTTAGATTTTTTGAGTAAAGTGATTTATGTATATTTTTGATACAATGGAGTAGTAAATAAGATGCACGGATATTGTGATCTCCACAGCAAAAAGACACATACCAGAAGAGTGGCTTCCAAGGAACAATGCGTGCAGAGTTGAGAAGCAGGATGTGAGATAGGACAAGAATGGCACTCACGGGACAGATAGCTTCTGCCATGTATTGTAAAAGCAACAAGTGCCATAGGATAGAGGGATAGAATGACCAAGAACCAGAAAGTAAGGACCTACGTGAATGATAAATCATGGAGAATATGAATGTGCAGTCAGAGAATAAAAGGCAGCTGAATACAACAGTGCTTATGCACGGAGAGTTCATTGAGAAGTCAGGACAAGCCATCAAAGAATTTGTGAAATGACTTGCACATGTTCATGACAAGGTTGGCAATAGTTGCTTTATTGTATCCATATGACAGCCTGGTTTCAACAGTAGGAACATCATTATGTCCGCACAAATAATTGATTTATTCTGGTCACTGAACAAAACATAAATACATGCAGCCCAATGAAATGAGCAATATTTTATTTTGACTACATAAATACAAGAAATTAGGGTTTTTCTAACAAAACAGAAGAAACGTTTATGAGCATCAAAATTTCATTATCATTGACAACCACAGTGATGAACAGATGGTGTCATACCTTGCTGTCTTGTCTGGATCAAATACTTCCTCTGATTAATGGGTCATCAAAAATGTCTCTCTCTCCCTCCCAGAACAACACTACCTTTCCTTCTCATCATCACCATGTAGTGGAGTACCAGAGGTGTCTTTCCATTTCATTAAAAATATCAAGAAAAAAGTGTTTTCTGATGATCAGTGAGTATGCAAATATGCAAGTACAACATCTTAACAGATAAATCATGAAAGACTTGTCCTACAGTATGGTATGACCTGCTTTTTTGAGCATTTGGAGAGGAAAATATGAGCTTGAGCTCCTTAAATAGGAAAGGGTTTGAAATCCTGTCTTTTTTTGACCCAGGAGAATGACACATAATTACTAAGATTAAAATAAGAGCTTTAACATTGTTGATTCTAGAAATATTTTTAGCCTAACCTGCATTCAGTTTTGAACTAACTGATACCATGTTTCTGGTATAATCAAGAATAAACAATGGAAGAAAAAAGTTGCTGTGTTGTTATTATTGTGCTGCACACAATACATCCAGATGTAGGGAGCCAAAACACTCCTCAGTTTTATGCTTGCCTATATTGTAGCTATTCTACAACAAAGGTATAGCACAAAGATATATATGTGTGTGTGTGTGTATATATATATATGTTAACTTAGGATTCACTGTTAGCATAAAGACTTCACTGAGTTCTGCCATAATACTGTAAAATTGTATTACCATGTATCTTCCAGACACAGATGTGAAAAAGGGTAAGACCACTGCGGGTACCTGCTGTTTAAGTAAGGTGCAGTTACTTGTCTTTAAAATACGTAGCAAGCAAAACATTGCTAACAGGCCAGTTTCTATCTGCTGTGGGATAAAAATTTCATAAATGTTTTCTTAAGTCATAAAAGAAGGTGTATCCTCGCTGCATGAAACTCTGAGCTATCACCAGATCTTAATTCTTGGCTTAGCCATCAGAAAGAATCACTCCTTTCTTGCCATAACAGATGGGACAGAGGCAAAAGGTGCCTGAATAAGTCAGGTCAACTGAGCAAAGCAGATAATGAAACAGTGTCTTTACAATATGCGACGAGTAAGGACATGATACTGATAGTGACTCAGAAATTCTTTTGCAACCCATGATGCACTGTAAGTGTGTATTAGAAATAACCCTCAAAAACTTAACTCCAAATTATAGTTAGGTGTGAATTACAACACAAACCTTAAGGCATCTGTAAAATGGTGTGCAAGTGTGATGATTAATGTGGTGATTGTGTAGTGAACTGTAACTGTGAATTGTAGACAGGAGTTGCTGAAATGCTTTTAAACTGTGTAGTAAACGCACATGAAATTAAACTTGGGTTACCTGTGACTTCTGATGTATGATGTGTGGTTATAGCTTATGTTGATCAAACCATGTATGTGGAGTTGAGCAAGTAATGCAAACAGTAAGAAAGCGTTGCTATCTGTTTGAGTGTCAGTGATGAGATTCTTGCACAGCAAGTGTCCTGCTTCTACTTAGCTGGAAACATTTGCAGATGGTAGTATTCCTAGTAGTATAGTAGACAGTATGCAGATAGTAGTACTGTTGTGTGCACAGTGAGTGGCTATGGTGCCTAGCATAATTAAATATAGGGGTGCTCCAAACAAACGTCTGCATAGTAGTAGTTGTCTCCACTTGAAAATTATATTGCAAGTTTTGCTAGGTCACTAAACTTTTGAAGTGCAGGAAATAGGAATTTAACTAACTGTTGCATTATTGATCATTAACATTGTCTAATGAGGGATTTCAAAAAGGACTGTGTATGAAAATGGACAATGACTCTTGGACTAGGATCTTTAAGGGTCCTTACCACAGAGGCAAAAACCTGTAAACCCTCTGGTCCCAGGCTGTAGGTATAAGCATGAATGAAAATCTGTGCTCAGTTTGCCTTCTGACAGTCAGATAAATTTCTATTCATTCTAGGTTTCAAAAGAAATTTTAAAATATTAGTACGTTATCATAAAATACTTTGTTTAAAATGAATTAACATGTTTCCAGTGAAAACCTATGTTACGTTAAACCTTCTGAACATCTTTAAACATCCCCAGCAATTCTTCTCATATATAGACATTTATGTTGTATTCCGATACCAGCTTCAAAACTCTACCATATGGTTTCACTACAGTTCTGAGCAAACTTTACAACGCTGTTAACAGGCGAGAATATATATACGCACACACGCACACACACACATTCACTGCAGTATGGCAGCTATCCAGTCTAACAAGTCTTTGGATAGCCACATAATGGAAAAGAGAAGGTTTCATTATGAATGTGGAAACGTGGGCTCTGTCTAGTAGAGAATATTTGTCACTTCCAGCTATGGATTGCCATAGCATCACAATTGTTTCACAAGAAGGGTATTAAAGCTTTTCACTTCTGGTGTAGCTCTGATGAAGAAAAGTGACCATAAAGGTCTGTTAAAGTTTTGGTGAATTTATATTGTATATTTATTGTGCATATTATAGAGAGGAACTGTACAACGTGACACATTTTCTCTTCCAGCGGACTTAGGCAACAAAATTCAGCCAGACTACACTTCTGTTGGTTCTCATGTCCTTTCAGTAATGGTCTGCCAAGCACAGTCCTCAGGGGATGGTTCTTGATCATTAACATACAGTTGCCAGAAAGTATAGCTATCCAGGAAATTTACTTTGGCTCAGAAAACAACAAACTCTGTTTCTTGGTGCTGTAGGTGATGTGTTTTACTCTTCAGGAAAACATTCCACTCAGCAGAGCCAAGATGTTTTTCAACAGACAACTTATTTTCAAAGGCATACTTAAACAAGCAAGGGGGACCAAGTGTTTTGGCTATAGAGAGAGGATAGGACTGATAATAAAGATGAAGCTGCCATCTCTTTTTTTTTGTGCGTGTGTGTGTATGCATGCAATGCATAGCACCACCACCATTTGACTGATGGCATTAGGAACATAAATTACATCCTATGGCATCTGATATCATGACAGTATGTGCCATGAAAGTAAACACAGAATGAAAATCTGTGGTCTGAAACAGAGAAGATGAAAGCAGAGTAAGCAAAACCTGTTGTGAAAATGCTTTGTACCCAGAACATTGCTGAGGCAGGAGCAATGCAAGTAAAATCTAAGTACATGAACCTTGCCAAAAAATAATACTAATACCTATTTAAAAATTGCAACATCCTAGTAGATGAAGCCTTTAGTAAATAGGTACACCATTAGAAAATAAGTGCTAAAGGTTGGAAGAAATAATACAATACTGTTTTTAAAATCTACATCTAAAGGCCAGTGTTATGTAGTGTTGCAATGTCAAATAATGTGCTAGAAAAAGAATTAATTTATGTACCAGCTGTATGAGATGGAAAGCTACAGTTAATGATCTGACATGCCTGTTGTAGACTAATCGCTTGGGTTTTAGAGGTTATATTTACCTGGTCAAGTTTCAGCTCATTTGAGGCCTGCAGCAATGCAGATCAGCCCTGAAAATCAAGGAACTGTAGTAGTATTCTGCTTTACAAGGAACTGTAGTAGTATTCTGATTTACAAGGAACTGTAGTAGTATTCTGATTTACAAGGAACTGTAGTAGTATTCTGCTTCACACACACACAGACACCCACCCGCCCCAAACAAATAGACAAAATCCTGTTCTGTAAAGCAGAATCATTTGTTCTAGCTAACTTTTCATATACTTTCAGATTCTAATTGGGTTAAAGACTGAATAAAAGCAAGTCATCTATTTAAGGTCTTGTGTGTCAACAAGGTAGAGGTGGAGTAATGACTGTTGCTCTCTTCAGTTCTGTATGTTTGCACATCAGCCAATTAATTTTGTGCAATTTCTTATTTTGGCTGAGTTGATTTTCATCTCTGAGGTAGTGTTTGCAATACCTGACTGATGCTTGTGCCATAGTGTGGTGGTTGATGAATAACCCAATTTCCCAAACGCAGTTGTACTGATGCTTTCTTTTTGTTTGTCCTTTCTTGGATTGTTCTGTGTAATGGCTGTCAGATTAAGTTGTTATTTTCTTTATTTTCCATAATGCTGCTAATCTTCCATTAGAAGGGAAGGCTGTGACACAATCCCATGAGTCCGATTCCACTATAATGTAACTAGGCTAAAAGAAATGTTGACTGTCCACTGATCTGACTACCTAAGCTGATAGCTTTTAGAAGACTAGGCTTATTGGCGGAGATCTTCCCAAAGGTGATTTTAGTGATGGTTTTGTTCAGACTGATGTAAAAAGAGCATTTATTGATGTTTCGGAGGGAAAGAGTTGTTGTGCAATATATCTACATATTTCTTTTCAAAAATGGATGAACCTCCAGGAATACATCAGAATTAGCTGCCATATAATGCACTGAAAACACTGACTTGCCAAGTAAGAAAGCAGGGTTTGTGCTGGAAGAAACTACATGAGAATGAAAATACCTTCTCATTTGTAAGCTCCTGCAGTAGTTTCAGTTTCTGTACCCAAATACCTCATCAGATACATGAGATTTTGCCCATGTATCATTGTATGCAAATTGTTTAATTTTCTAACTTGCAAAACGCTTACATACAGAAGTCTGTAGATTTATTCTAATGAAGATGGGACATATCCTATGTAGATTAATGTTCCTGTTTACATACAGGGTAGAACTTGCATGTGGCCCCATTATGAAGCTTCACATTAGGAAAGAGGTTTTTGCATGCTCAATCATCTTATTTTGGTCGTTTCCAGTCTGTGTGAATTCACACAGGTGACCTTTTACTGAGTCTTCTGTGATTGCATGCCCAAAGGTTTGCCTAAGAGATGACTTTACTCTCCCTATGAGCCTTACCTCTCATATCCCTAGCCCATCACAGCAACAGAATTACTATCTTAATTTGTTATGAAAATCTTCGATTGGCATAGCTCTTTGGACAAGTACCTGCGTATCTTGCTCCGAAGAGCCTATTAGTCATATGAGGC
The DNA here is from genome assembly GCA_025311575.1 of Elanoides forficatus. NCBI lineage: Eukaryota > Metazoa > Chordata > Aves > Accipitriformes > Accipitridae > Elanoides > Elanoides forficatus. Next base: position 9,841,626 of record JAOBAS010000007.1, on the reverse strand, counting down.
ACTGCCTCAGAAGTGCATGGCAATTATTAGGGAGAACACAAATGTTATTTTAGAAATTTTACTAGGTTTAACTTAAGGATTTTGAGCAGGATGAGCTGGGTAAGTTTTTGGGGAATGCACTTCCCTCCTTGTGGTTATTTCATGAATGGAACACTGAAATGGATTTATTGATATAAGATTATACATTACAAAGTGTTTTCAGCATGTAATTCTCCAGATAAGTTGTAGGTCCACGGTCATTATGTATTTGGCACGAGATGCTTGCATGTGTTTATATATATATATACACACGTGCGAGTTTTTTATTATTTTTTCATGTTCTTTTTCGGAATCACTTTAGTCAGAGTTGTTGGTAATATCTTTGTATAAATGAGGAAAATATCTTCATCTGTTCTTCTTCAAGGCAGATCAGCTGTGAGGGAAACACTGTAAAATGTGTTTACAGAAATCTATTAAGTAGAACTCTCAAATGCTAAGCATTGTCCATGGGTGGGTTTTTTTTTTTCCATTCCTATGCAATTTCTCTCTTTTTGTTATACTCAAGATATCTCTGTGCCACTTGCTTTTCACTTGGTCTGTTTTTTCTTTACTCTTCGTCCAGTTCTACCCATCTTGCTTTTACTTGATTCCATTTTAACTTGTTTTATTTATGATTCCTCTGTCAGTTGTAAATTATAAATATATGATATAGGTAAGTATTAATATACATATATATTTAAGAAGATAAGTCTTAACTGAAGAAGAAGAAGTCTTAACTGAGAGATGGATCTGGAGCCAAATGTTCAATTTTTCTCTGCCTTTCATTCTGAAACATTCTGGTGAAATTAGGATGAGAATTTTAGCATAGAACCATGAAACTGATAGTGACTTTTCTTTGTGAGATACCGAAAGGACTTCAGTGAGGCTTAAATACGGACTTAACTCTGGCTCTCTGCACAGGGGCAGACTTCCTGCTTATAAGCCATAGTTTCAAACATTACCTCTTAGACTTGGTAAGGGAAGGAAAGGGTTGTTGATATGTGATACTGTGTAAGGAATCTTACAGTAACAAGCTCATGTGATGTGAGCCATGCTGAGCATTCAGATTTCCTGTACAATATTCAAGGACATCGGGCACTGGGTACCACATAACTTTCTCTGGGTTTTAAATAACACTCAAAGTCATGTAGTCTGCCTGTACAGAGAAATGCACTTTGAATCCCAAGGAAGATCTGAACAAATACTTCAGTTCTCTTTATTAATGGTATAATAAGAAATGCTTGGTAAACATAAATCTCTTGGTAATCTTCATGCTTGACATGCGTACTCTTAGGCCAAAATCACTGCATCATGTCATAGCCTGATATTTGCCTTGGCAATCAATGCCATCCTAATCTATTTACAGTGGCTGGGCTAGATTCTTCCCCAGACAGGCCTGTAAATGTCAGTGCACTGATATGCATCTATGCTAGATGTATATCTGGTTGAAGCACCATCAGTTCGAGGCATTAGCTTTTGCCTACCTGTGAACGACTGGATTAGTGTGTATACTTTGGAAGCCGTTTTTGTGTGTGGCAAAGTGTTTTAAGTACTTGGAGAGCAGAAGTTGTCAAAGATTCACTATTTATTTTTGCATAAGTACTTGGGGTGGGGGGGAAGCTTAGTAACATACACATAACTTCTTACCAGCAGAGAATGGTTTTCTGGGGAGTAGGAGGACCGTATAGATCATGCATCAAATGATGAAAACACAAATGCCACAGACCATCACAGCTCCATCACAGTAATTTAAGTAATCTATAAGGAGTTATAGGAAGTTTTAAAAAAATACTATTTCCTAGTATGTTTTCCCTGGGAAGAATAGCATCTTCTGGCCTTCCTTGACACAGGAAGTTGGTTGCTGTCTGTCTTTCGAGACCTGTCTTGAAAAAATAGAAGTAGTGAACTGTGGACCTCTGAAGCAGAGTGTTCCAAAAGCAATGTATTAGAAGAGCACTACTGAATTTTGGCTCAGAAAATGAGTGCACTGTCATCTTACTGTATAACTTCACAAACTTTAGGTCAGATAAAATTACTCTTGGACTTTATTTCAATGTGTGTAATAGATCAAACTGTTAAATCTGTGCTGTTCCACTGATAGATAAGCTGAGGGATCTTCCTGCTTACTGAATGTCTGCAAATCCTAAATGAAGCTCAGATGCATGCTAAGGCTTATCATGGGGTAACTATGAATCATCCATATATCATATCTTACCTGTTAATAAGTGAATGTATCTCAAAAAATGCTGTATGTTGAACATACATATATGATAAAAACATTACAGAATAAAATATTGGGGGAGGAGGTGCTTTGAATCATATTGGGAAATGTGGTATCCTTAACAGCGTTTTACATCAAATGGAGTTTCAAGAGTGTAACTGATGACAAATGTGATAAGATCAGGACAAATCAACCCATTCTCTCTACCTGTCTTCTTCCATTCTTGTGCACCGAAGTTGTTACAGATCCACCTTAATCGGGTAGAGAAGTTGAGTAAAAGGCTGCTTTGTCTCACCACAAGAGCACGAAACAGCTGAGTTATTGTCGTTCTGTAAATAGAAGTAAAACAATAGGTGAGCACAACCTTCAAATTATTGGGCTACAGGAAAGTCAATGAACAAAGATTTTGGTTACTGGGATTATTGTAGAATACGGTCTGTAAATTTGTGTACTCTTACTGATTTAGGAAAAATCTGAAAATGATGGTTTGCAAGAATCTTGCAGAACTTCTGTAAGGCAAAGCAGTTTGATTCGTAAGAAATTAATGAGTATAATATGAGTGAGAATCCCTAGCATTACATATTCCCAGTGTATATCCATTGATGTTACGCTTTGCTACAAATGTTTTTAAAAAGCATTGGACTTGGAAGTTTAATTATGTATTGAGTTGGTACTCACATACTTACTGAAGTCTGCCAAGCTTGAGGCTGCCTGAAGTTTCCACAACAGAAAAGTGATCCTAACAATGAGTAAGTCACGGTAATTAGAGTAACGTGATAAATCAGGCTAGCTGTAGCAGAGACTGTCTTCCCAGCATGCTGCCATTTGCTTAGTCATTGCAGTCTTTTGTAAGAGAAGTATATGATCCGTATCAGGGTTTTTCAAGTGGAACTGAAATCCTGTGTCATGAGTAACTTGTTCACAATGCTGAATTAGCCTTACTGGTTTTATATTGGCTTTTTGGTTCACTTCTCTGCAAAACTGTAGTTGATGAAATAATTTTAGAAACTGCTCCAGCAATATATTCTTGAAAGTATTTCACGTAAGAATTGTATTTACCTACTCCCCCGCTCGTGTCGTGTCGTCGTCCCC
>JAOBAS010000007.1:9828077-9838195 GCA_025311575.1 Elanoides forficatus | reverse complement strand
CGTCCCCCCCCCCCCCCCGCAGTATTACTGCAATGCAATCATAACTTAGGAAAGTCTTAATTCTTAATTTCTGATAGAAGCTAGGTTATTGTGCATAATCTGCATCACTAACTCAGAGTACTTTTGTGTACATTGCCTTTGTGTATGTAAATAGTCAGTAAAATCAACAAATTCATAGCTTAAGTTCAAAGGGCTCCAGTTCAGAACTCAGGAGATACAGTTCCAGTTTCTTCCCATTGCCAAATTTTTGTGACCTCATTCAGATTACTTGATCTTTTGCTGTGTCAACTTAGTGCCTTTGAAATTATCATTAACCTGCTTATTTCTTCCCTAAACTTTAACGACTCATTTTTGAGGCATAGAAGATAACTACTAATTTTAAATGTTGTCCCTAGCAGTGTTGGGAAGGAATGCCATCAACTTTGCAGTGTCATTCAGAAAACCTATTGAGGCGACAAATGCAAAGGGTTCAGTTCAAAAGTAGAGATTGTATCATCATCTGCGCATTGAATAGTGATTCTTGTCAGTGTGTGACATCAAGGAGAGATCCCTAGACAATCAAAGTCAATGTAAACTTTATTGAATTGATCTTTGCAGTATCTGCTTTCAACATTAGAAGATAGTTCTAGCTATGCAACAACTTCATATTCTGACTACTAAATGCCATTTATTTGGTTAAATAGAAGGTGACCAAAACTAAAAATCCAGGGTTTTAGAAATTCTTTTATTGGGAAGAAACTTTATGTTATAATGTTATATGTTAGACTTTCTCTGTTGAACTATACAGTAAAAGAACAATTTGTTTTCACCATATTTAAAATCCAGTCAGGAATGTGGTCAAAGATCTTCTTTTAAGCTAAGTTGGTCAGACAAATGGTAGTCTTCTGTGGTATTAGAAAACCCTCTGTGCTGGAATGCTTTAAGAAAAGTTGACTGTTATTTTACACATTTCCTGTACAGAGCTGCTACTGACCTTGTAGCAGCTTTTTCCAATGTGTTAAACACTGGTGAGGCCACACCTGGGGTACTGTGTCCAGTTGTGGGCTCCTTAGTACAAGAGAAACATGAACATACTGGAGAGAGTGCAGCAAAGGGCCACAAAGATAAAGGAACTGCACCACCTCTCCTGTAAGGAAAGGCTGAGAGCGCTGTGGCTGTTCAGCCTGGAGAAGAGAAGGCTCAGGAGGGGATTTCATCAATGTGTACAAACACATGCAGGGAGGGAGGGTGCAGAGAAGGTAGAACCAGGCTCTTTTCTGTGGTGCCCAATGCCAATACCAGAGGCAGTGGGCACAAGCTGAAACACAGGAGGTTCCTTCTTAACAGCAGGAAACAAATTTTACTGTGAGAGGGACCAAGCACTGGCACAGGTTGGCCAGAGGGGCTGTGAAGTCTACGATGTCAGTCAGATCTGTGAGCAAGCCTGGGACAGCACCAAAGTACCCTCAAAAGGCATCAGTGCGTAACTTCCAGAGGTCCCTTCCAACATCACCTGTTCTGTGCTTCTGTTAATGATTCATGAACTGTGACATTGCAGGACCAAATTAGTTACGCTTTAATACTTTAAGATCTGAATCTCTGACATTGCTATACTAAATTGACGCATTAGCGTAGGGAAGTGTGACTTAGCCATTATGCATAGTTAAAATAGTATGAGGGCTAGGAACTTCTAGTTAAATTATCTGACCTTTCTGAATCTGTATGTAAGTCAATAGTTTGTCCAGTTGTATAGTTTGGCCTCTTAATCTTTAAAGGGCAGAATCCTGACTTTCTGAGCAGATGCTGTGACAATGGGGAAACTTGGGACAGTATTCCAGCAGTCTGACTGTAGGGGCATGCTCTGCACACATCTGTGTGTACCTCAGGACAGGCCCAGAGGGCACACCAGCCCTGTGTAACACCACGCTCCCCGTTGAAAGAAGATGAAGGCAAAGGAACGGGGAGGCTGTTCTAGAGGATACAGCTGAACAATGAGGAGAGCAGAACTGCAAGGTCTGTCAAGAGCAGTGATGGACCTGCTCCACAGATTAGATGCATCCCAAGACAGATGGGATGTACGGAAAACCTGGCTGTTCATTTTGTTGACTATATAAGAGCTTTAAAGTGTTGTTTGGAAAATCTAGTTCTAATCCAGTTCAAAATCAAGCTACAGCTTTGTTTCACCTTTTCTATATGTTTTGTATTTTAATCATGGCAAAGTCTTTTTTTTTTTTTTTTTTTTTTTTTTTTCCTCTTTCCAAAGTTACTCTGTATATTTACAGGGAAACACTTTTCTGAAATGCTTATCACATGAACAAATGAAAATCTTCTTTTGATGAAGAGAGCTGATGTCGGTGCAATGCAAGTAATGCCTTAGTTGCTTTTGTCTGTGGAGCTCTGTAAGCTTTCTCTTTTATTAACTTATATTGAGATTTCTAACTGTTCTTCCTGTTAATATAAATTGTATGCATTGTGTACGCCTCTAAAGAATAATCATAAGAATCTAATAATCCAATGTGCAATTGAAATCTAAAACACTGCCCATTTTATACTATTTTATATTTTTCTATCTTAACGGGATTTTTTTAGATTACTTTAAAAGCCTTTTGTTGTATCTCTTCCTTGTCTCTGACTTCACCATGTCATTAAACACTCTGCACTCCATATTAGATACCAGGAAGTTACACTTTTCAAGGTTTTACAAACAGCAGACTTACTGTAATGTCACTCATTAACCAGTCATATGAGCTCTTAAAAGCCCACTTTCCATTTACACAGTACTGCTCCTCCCAAGCAGATTTTGAGAACCCTTGAATTCACCCTAGCTATGGCTGTATAGAATAAGTATGTGGTGTTTATGCCTGTTCAATGAAGGGTTATTAAGTAAAGAATACAACTCTCAGTGTATTTATGAGCATAAATATACTTAGAGACATTTCATAGACTCATAGAATCATTTGGGTTGAAAGGGACCTTTGAAGTTTGTTGGTCTTTTTTGGCTGGTGGGGTTTTGGGGGAATTTGTTTGGGTTTTTTTTTCCTATCACTGAGGTCTTAAAGATGTGGCTATAAGATTGGTAAGAATGCTGTGAAATAACAAAAATCCATTGTATAAATCATTCATCCCTTGGCACTGTATTATATACTTGCTGCTTTCGTTTGTGACAGCATTCAGATAGCACACATAACATAATAGGTAACATAGTGGTTTTTAATACAGGTCACAAGCATGCACTCATAGGATGCCCTCGACCTTTCCTTTAAAGTCCAAGTCTATACAGATTTCTTACCTTTCGAGAGAATGCTTTCAACCCTTCTTCTAAAGTTGGCGTTTAGTCAGATTTCTTATTTTTCAAACACATCCTTTGCAGCTTTGGCTATATAGTTGTTATAATTTCATTAAAAGGGTCATGCAGAGAATTGCAGTGTGTTTTCTGGGTTTCTTTTGCCAATTTTTTCTTTCTTTTTTTTTTTTTTTTCCTATTGATTCTTCCACCAGTTTTTTTGTGATTGTGATAGTACTAAATATGAAAACATTCTGTTAAATAGATTAATCAGTAAAGGAAAGGTGAAATGTCATTCATATCCATAGGAAATAATAGGTATTATTGTTATGATTAGGAAACCCCAGAAAGCACTATTTAGTCAGGCTTTTTGTAGATAATGAAGACTATTGTTTAGTTTTCATTAGTGCAGTTGTTTGTATAAAGAGTACTGTGGTACTGCTGCCTTGGGTGCCTGGTTTCATGATTTCATGCTCACATTGCTTCTTATGTAGTAGACTTCTCTGTTACATACAAAAAATTTGGGAAGTTCAAAGAACTGATTTTGCACATTCATTAAAGGAAGCACTTCACACTTGCACAGACCCCAAACTGATGGCGCTTCTGTCTCTTCTTGGAAAGAAGAGAGGGTATATAGCAGTATCTTGTTGTGAGATTATGTGGGAGAAAAGGCCTTTTTTTTTTTTTTTTTTTTTTTAAACCTTAGAAAACTATTAGTGAGATCTCATTCAGCTGCTCTAATAAAATTGTTCTATGGAACAGATGTGAACTAGCAGCCCTGAAGATAACTTCCAAATGAATGTGAATACAGACAAAATATTTAGCAGCTTCCTTAAAATATGTTCAGTTTGAAAGGTACACTTAGAAAGTGAGAGGATGAGCAATCAGAACAGTGAGATTAAATACTTAAAATTATTACAAATTCTTCTTCTTTCTCAGAGCTCACCAGGGAGACTCTACTGTCAGCTAATGTAAATTGTGGGCGTGGGAATGAAGCAACTTAAACCGCTGGCTGCTTTGGTAGTGATGGCTTATTAGCTACACTATGGGGAATTTGTTTAAGAAGAGATTTTATGACTGCAAAACTTGTGTCCTGAAGCTGTTGGTCGTCCCCCCCCCCCCCCTTTTTTTTTTTTCCTTATTACAACAAATTCCCCTTCTTGCAGAATATTTAGTAGCTGCCTACCTGGTTTTACTCTAGTGATGTTCAGCCACACAAGAACACAAATACATTTGGTTTGGAGAGGTGTTAAACAGTCTTTCAGATTTTGATTTCTTTAGGCCTGTGCTGTGTGATTTTACAGCTCTGTGTCTCTGGCCTTGCATGAACTGTTTTTCAGTTAACTCTGTAGTAGGGAGAAGCAGCTAAGAATGTTGACAAATTAATATTTTCTTATGTATCTGTCATATATATATCTGTATAAAAGACAGACTTTTGTCTGTCTCTTGGACTATCTGGACTCAGAGATTCATGGGTGAGCAAGTCCAAGTGATCCTCTGTGTGCCAAAATAACAAAGAGAACTCAAGGGGCTCCTACTGCCCCACTGCTCTTTTCCTTCTCAAGGGCACTGAGTGAAGTTATTTCCTCATATTTTGCTGAGAAACTTTGCACAAGTCCATGGCAATGCAGCATCGGAGAACAGTGTATTTCACTTATAGCCACCTATTGAACCTCCCTCCCATCACTCACTCTAACAGGACTGTTATGACTGTCAAAAATTTTCTAAAAACAGATTCCAGTACTGTAGTTTCAAACACTCTGGATGCACTGAAGGACTATATGTGTGGTAAAGATTATTTGTGAAACAGAGTGACTGTTAAAATTGTAAAATAATTTTCATGTTGGATGAGTTTAAAACAAACAAAAAAAAGAAACATCTTCTCCTATTTCTCCCGAACAAATTGGATTCTCATGTGAGGTCTTTATGACCAGGTCCCTTTGTAATTAAGGTATTATATATGTTTAGGGCAAAGTTGGATAACTTGCCTGCATACCTCTTAAAAGAGTAACAGGCTTGGGATAGTAAGTTTGAAGTAAAAGTACCAGTCTGGGAATAGATCTAGATTTAGTGAGGAGTTCTCCAAATTGTTTAAAAACAAACAAACAAACAAAAAAACACCCCCTAAACCAACTTATTTAAAAATCACTAAAATGTGGCTTAGAATAACAAGAGGTACCCTGACTTTTACGGTTGGACTCTATGATCTTGTAGGTCCCTTCCAACCTAAATGATTCTATGATTCTACGATTTTCTAATCAGCTCAGACAATTTGACTGTCTGAGGACACTTAGTTTACCATTTTCTTCTGACATCTGATGGTGACCTTGAATATTAGTAAAGCTCCTTCTTTTAAAAAAAAAATAATTACTTTGCTACTGCTGTGCAATATCCAATGTGTTGGACCCTGCCTCTGCAAGGCTGAGCACATTCTCTGCACGTTCAGAATTGCCACTGGAATAATCCCGCTTCCTTCCAAAGCCTCTGCAAATCCAGTGTCAGAGCCTGTTATTTCCTTTGCTGCCGCACTGGCTAGTGGACGGAGCAGAGAGAGAACATCAATGTCTTCTGGCTGTGGTGTTCCTTAATGGCTGCTGATAAGAAGTCTGAAGTCAAGTTTGGTATCTGTGGTTTAATTATAACTAAGATGAATCCTTAACACTAAAGATAGGTAGGTAAGCAGAGGGGGAAAGAGCTGGTAAAGAAAAGTGATCTGTTTAACTTAGCAAGGCTTCTAATGCTTTATCTATAAATGTTAAATCATTTTTAGGAGACAGTTGGGTTTTTGTACAAATCTCTGAATAGCTTGGTTACCCTGCCCTACCCAGGACTTTGAGCAAATAAAACTATAGTTTCAAAGATGTAGACTCTCTCACATTTCATACTTAAACTGTATTTCAGCTCTGTGTTGGCATGGCTTTCCCTTTTCAGGTCTAGTTCTGGGAGTTTTTGAGATACCACCATTTGGAAATCTGCTTTAAAGATTAAAAAGTAGATATCGGTAACAAAACATTGATGTTACTTCCATTCACATTGTTAAAAATGTTGGTATTCCCCTGAAGTTTGTGACTCAGAGCTTTGCCGTGCTCCTGCTTCTTTTGCATTCCTGTCTGCAATGTAATTGATAGCCTGACCTGGTTACCTTGCAAATCCCATTTGTGTGTCATGTTAACTTCCTCAGAGAATCACATATATGCATGAAGACTTTCTTATGGGATTAAGTATTCTAGGTTTGGCTAGAAGTTGTCTCAGTCATCTATGGTGGTTGTCTAACACCTGGTGTCATAGCAGGAACAAGCCCTGAAGAGCTGTGAGGTTGTGCAGGCACAAAGATTTCACAGAAGCTGAGAGTCCAGTCTGATAGATTTACATCCACATAAAAAAAGCCAAGAGTTTGTTTTAGTGGGATTATTCCTGTAGAAGGGTGTTTCTCAGTGAGACTCGACCTTGTGCAGTGGGGCAGTATAAACTCTCTGGGCTGTTGGTAAAGTGTTGATTAGAACTGAAATGACACGCTATAGGGACTAAGTTATCACCGATATGAGTAAGATATTGTATACAGATGGTGGAATCAAGCACTTTAATCCCCTCTGACTTGTTAAAAAGTAAATTAGTGAAATGCAGATCATCTTTTATTTCAATGTAGTTTGGTTGAAAAGTTTAATGTATTCTTGGCTTCCCCTGTTTTACTGTTACACGTAATTACCAAAGATTTTTTTTATTTTATTATTTCTCTTTGATATGGTCCTAAAAAGATTTTAAAAAAAAAAAAATTGATCTGATGAGCAGGACAGTCACATCTAGTAGAATAAGCTGTACTTAAATGTTTGATTTTTCTGAATAACATACCTTTCACTTTGTGTCTTGTTCCCATGCAAACAGAAAATACTGTTTATGTTGTACAAGCAATTTCTTAGTCTCCTATTCCTATTAGAAGATACAAACAAAGTCTGTCAAGGGATGTACACTCTACTGAAGGCCTACAGTGTCCAGGAAGGTGTTAATGGGCTCCCGTCAGTCCCAAGCTGTTGCAAAATACCCTTTCTAGATACTGTGTTTGGTAGGAAAAAAAGAAGAAAAAACCAAACAAACAAACATTAAAAAGGAAGCAGCAGAATTACAGAAGAAATTAAGCAGGAGTGAAAGTGAGCTTCTAGCTTTTCTTGTCTGTGGAAAGGCCATGTGATTTGTTGTTTAGTGTTTTTTTTACTGCCTGCAAATATGCTCAGTCTGTTTTTAAAAACGTGGGGACCCTTCCTAGGACCACAAGCTGTTTTTAAAACTCTGCTAATTGCCAGAATATTGCTGAATGAAGCTAGGCTTCAAGTGTCACTGTCTGACTGTTGTTTGTTATTCTTGCCTTTGCTGTTTATCAGAGACTTAACAAGGCAAGGCTGGTTCCAGAGATACAATAGTGTTGGGGAGCGGGGCAGCTGAAAAAAACAACTTCAATTCTTATGTGTGAACAAATGGGACTTGGAATCTACTCTTCTGACTCTATAGAGCAGACAGCATCATCACAGGACTCAAGGGCATATAAACTGCAGCTTAATCAGTTAATGCAGTCACCTGAGCTGCCAGAACTGACTCGGGGCATGCTACTAGCCCAAGGCAAGCAATGTACGTAAGGCTTGCCTATGGGATCTTCTGTATTCCAGATCCTTGACATTGCAGATCCACTGAAGCAACAGTGGTAAGACTCCAGAGGTGGTTTGGTTTTTTACATGTGAGGAAGTAGTGTGAAACACTGCTGCTGCGCTTCTGGTCTTGGCAGATCAAAGGCGACCCCTTCCTAATGGAGAGGGTTGGTTTGTCTGCCGTTTTCTTCCACAAGAGAAGCCAGTTATTTAGCTTAATTAGAGTGGAGTTACCTTACCAGCGAAAAAACAAATTAAAAAGTAGCCAGAGGGTATGAAGGTATGGGTTTTAGTGATGCAGTACTTTGGACAGGTGAGATACACCAAGGCATTTTTCTTTCTTGTGGTGGACTGCATAGCATTCGTTTGTAAACTTACTTTTTTCCTTGATTTTTTTTTTTTTTTAAATTTTTTTTGGCGGGGGGTGGGAAGAAGAAATGAGGAAGATAATTCTAAAGATGATTAATCATGGCAGAACTAGAGCTGTTTCAACTTTGCTAGTTTTCTGTTGGATACTGTTTTCCTCTACTGGGTAAGTTTGCTATGTTTGCATTTCCACTTATGTTAGTGTATAGAAATTAATGAGTAGAGATGATATTCCAGCTGAGGTAAGATCACACTTTAATGAATAACTTACTGTACACTTGATCATTAGCAGAGATTAACCTATCAGTCAAAATCCAAAGTACAACTCGATTTTGTATACAGCAGCTGTGTGTCTCTGATCTGATACTAGACTTGTAATTTTTTTACTGATTAATATACGCATTTCTGTGTATTCCTCAAAAATATGGGTGTTTCTTATTTGAAAAATGATTGTGCAAAAGTGTCACCTTCATTATTTCTGCAGTCACAGCTGTCTAGCGCATTTGGTTTTGGTGAACCTAACAGTCACCAACCAGAATTCAGATCATGGTGACAGAGTTAACTCTGTTTCAGTTACAAAAATTCTTAGTGGTGCTAAAAGGCTAGGCAGATGTAGGCTGTCATTTGGACAAGTAGCCTAGTGAAAATCACAGATTGAGTCTATTGTTCGTCAGCCAGAGCATGACTGTTAGGACGACTGCAGCTTTTCTGCTTGTGTTTACTCTAAGGATTTTAGCACGAAACTAACTCGTGTAACAGTGTACTAGTCATGTCATCCTTGTGCCAAATCAAACAGTAGACTTCAAGTTTGAATGCCAAAACTTTTATTTCAGGAGGAAAGGTTTGATGTGAGGATGTTTAAGAAACTTACAGATCATGCTTTAGTTACATTATGTTTAGTTAGTAGGTCTGGGGTTGTTAAGGATGCCTTTTGGATTTTTGTCTGCTCCAAAAAAGAATCAGCAGTTGAATGAGATGTGTAAGAAATTTTGAGAGGATTGCCTGAAGGGAAGGGTTATTGCAGAGATAAAAGAATCACAGGCCGTCCTCACAACTTGGATCATGCTGCTATCCAGACTAAAAATGACGGGGTGGGGGGAGGGAGTAAAGAGGCAGACAATAAGAGCCAGATTAACAAAGAAATTAAGAATATTGAGAGAGATATCAATAACATGACTGAGTGTTTAAAAACAGGTATTTATTACAATTTTAGATTGCCAGGGATATTAAAGTCATTCAGGTAGGGCTGGCAGATGGCACAAGACCTAGAAGTGTGTACTTTTCTACAGTGAAATCTGGAAGTTGGACAGGAACTCCCCAAATAGCTTTAGGATGCCTAACTGAATCATAGCTGTATTATCAACTGGTTTCAGAGAGTTGGGTATCCAAATGTTTTTGGGTGAATTAGGCTTTGTTTCCTGTTGTGTCCTATGCTGGTCAGAATTTTGTTCTTTCAGAATTTTGTTCTGGGATGCATTTACAATATATTACATCATTGTCCTACAAAGCCAAGCTGTATAAATGTCAACATTTCACAATTTGCTTCCATTTGGATAAGTTGGGGCTGTCTGAGGTATTATATTTTATTTCTGATTAGTTGGGGGAGATAAGGAGGGAATGGGCTTAGGTGGAATATGTTAAATATCATGGGTGAGAAATTGCTGTCTGATCCCAGATGGGACTATTAGAAGATGCTTTATTTTTCCTCCAGTGTAAGTTGGTCAGCTTCTGAGCTATTCACCTTAATTTAAGGTCCAGAAAGTTTCTCTAGTATAGCATAGTGTCCTGGTTTCAGCTGGGATAGAATTAATTGTCTTCCTAGTAGCTGGTACGGTGCTATGTTTTGAGTTCAG
>JAOBAS010000007.1:9811309-9821664 GCA_025311575.1 Elanoides forficatus | reverse complement strand
GGGGTGTGCTTTGTTTGTTTGTTTGTTTGTTTGTTTGTTTGTTTTTTCCAGCTGGTAGGGCTGGGTCCAGTGACAAAAGCCTGTAATTTGAGTCTTCCAAGGAGGAATTCTAGTATAGGAACTGGCAAAACCCCAGAAAGACTGGAAACACGTATGTTAACAAAAGTTAAAGTGATGATGGATGAAGAGGAAAACATTACACAGCAGGGGACAACTCATGTGCTTTATCATTTTCAATTGGGAGAGCTGGTTCTTAAACTTTTTCTCCAGAAACATGACCCTGTGGTTACACAGACATTATCTGCATCTTTGTAATGACCAAGCAACACCAATTGCATCAAGTAGGAAGAAAGAGATATATGTAGTAGATGCCATGACCTCCAAGCCACTTGGCACAGTGCAGTCTACTGTTTCCTAGACTGTGACTCTGTGACAGATCCACATATTGCCTTTTGATTTCTGCCTAATGTAATTTATGTAGCAACCAGCCTGTCCTTTTTTGGGGTTTGGTTGTTTTGGTTTTTTTGGTTTTTTTACCAGGTTGCTTCTTACCTTGTGTATTGCCCTTGAAAAATTAAAAAGCCTATTAGATAGTTTAAATAATTTAATTAGAAGAAGCCAAAGGGCCAGTACTCCCTCTAATCCTACTGAGATGAGAATAAAAAACCAAACTAAAGGAAGTTTCAGCTCCCCAAGATTTCATCCTGACAAGGTTCTAGTGCGCAATGATAAAACTTTCCGTTCTCAATTATTAAAATCCACTTCAGCAGCAATTCACAAGCATTATGGAACACTATTATCTACTTCTAATAATTTGATTCTAAGAGCATGTTATGAGACTTCAGCGTTAAAGGAAATGTGGCCAATAAATGCTGATTTATTCTCTTTTTTTTTTTTTTTTTTACAGCAGCACTGAAGCCTTTTTCTTATTGACATTGTTAGTGCAGCTGCCTCTGTTTTGATTTAGAGTTATTGTTCAGTGTAGCTGAGAGAGTGAACTGAGACACTGACAGTGTGGGAGTATGCCTCAGAGACAGAGATATCAAGTGAGCTATTTGAGCTGGTTATCAATTGTTAATTGTCTACTGATCCTTAAACTAGATACCTAAACTGAAAAGACCACTATCAGCAACAGATGCAAATTATATGGATCCTGTAGGTGTGCTGGCCCTACAATATAAGTGGGATACTAAATTTTTTATTGCCTATTTGAGCTTTCATATTTAAGCTGTTCATCTAGTGTGAGCCTCCAAACACAATGTTGTTCTAAATTCACTCGTAACTAGAAGATAACACTTGAATTGAAACTGCATTAACAGCTGCATACGCACCAGTTGTCCCTAAATATATTTATTGTTGGATTTTCTATGTCAAATACATTTCCTCTAGGATAGCCCAGTATGAAAAGTTGACTGACTTGGTGCTTACCAAGAGAGCAGTCTGTATGCTTTTCGATGTTTCTCTTGAACCACCTGCTTGTTGTTGTTAAAAATTCTCAGCCTGACAGTTTTGAATGCTGTGTGGTGACTTTAGAGCTTGTTGCTGGTACAACTCCATTCGGGTACTGCCTGCCATTTTTCCAATGTATTTTACTTTCCGGGAGAAGGCTTAGCGTCTCCAAATGGCAGTAGGAAACAAAAGGAATAGATCCCGTCTGAATATTGCTCTTTCCAAGTAGCTGTGATTTCAAGCCCAAAAGCTGAGAATATTTTGCCTTTGGAGGTTCTGTGACTCTAGTTGCTTGCTGTCAAATGCCAAAGCATGAGACTTCCTCAGGCTGACCAGTCATTTGGAATGTCTTTCAGCCCCCAAATCAGCCGTGCTTGCCTTGTCTCTGTGGGGGTAGTTATAGAAGTTTTCTTTAGTTGCTGCTGAGTGAAATAACCGGAAAACTTGCAAATCACCCATAATGTCATCTCGTAGTTATGGTTGCTTGTAATGATGTGGACTGGGGTAGGGAAACAGAGTCGGCACCTGGAGATTTCTGTCAGATAAGGACTTCAAGGCAGAGCAGAGAGGATCTGGGGGAGGCTTAACAATAATTCTGTGGCTGTCCCTGCAGTGTGTGTGGAGCAGGAGAAAACATTTACTTCTTGTCCCTTTTTAAAACAGCCAAAACCAACTTCAGATTAATCATCCCCTCACAAGCACCCACAGCAAAACTGCCCAAGTAATAGTGATGATAACTGGAAAACCCACTTAACTGAAGAGGTGGAGATCTTGTAGATCTTCTCACTAAACTGGAAATTCTAGGTGCCATTTCAGCTGTGCTATTATTAATACTTCAAGACAATACAATGCTACTGTTGTTCATTAAGTTTACTAGTACTGTTGTGGTTGAGGTTGTTATTGTTTGGTGAAGCAATCACTTGTATTCAGCATGATACAGATATGGTATTTAATGATCAAACTCCTCAGAATGTTACCTGTTTGCTTTCAGTGCTATGAGATAATGTGCTTGTGTTGGGATTTTATAGTGCCAAGGTGGAACAGTCCTTGATTTATGTCCATGTATTTTTTCCTTGATTATTGTGTATGCCAGAGGAGAGAGGCACTGCTGGAAACACGTTACAAGATGTTGTTTGGTGACAAGATATATTATTCCCGTAAAATGAGCCTGTTTGGGATTTTTTTTTATGAAATAAAAATATTAAGTATTTGGCCACCTGTACATCAGACTTTTTTGGATGGAACTGTGATAGCTTAGGAGAATGGAAGCAAAGAGAACACCCGCTCACAGGGATGGATCAGGCTATGATCTTTAAAGCCACTATGTTAGGGTGGAGTAAATTTTAGTAGGCTGAGTCAGTCTCAGACATCAATGAGTGGGCCACTTCCCAGGCTTGGACATAATTCTCTTGCTGCAAAGGGTGGTGGCCATTCTTAAGGTGAAGATGTCAAATTACATGTGTCCTCCCCCGCCTTTTTTTTTTCCACTCTCACGAATGATCCCTTAATCATTGTCCAAAAATTTTGCACTGGCACGTCACCTGTCCCAGAGTAGTCTGTCATGTATGAGCCAAAGTGGTTTAGTATTGATGCTACTCTTGGCATTACACAGACATCTGAGGACAGAATGTTAAATATGTGATCCTTCTGGGTGCAGCAGCACTTTTTGTCAAGTCACAGCGCATGCTGCTGTTCCCTGCAACATGGAGACCTGACTGAAAAGCTGCCTTTCCTCATGGTATATTAAAACTGTATGCAAACAAATAAGGACATACCATTCCCTGAGTAACAACTTGATGAATAAAATAGCAATTGGACTGAAACCATATGGATTTTCTTTTTGCTTGCTCAAGTTTGGGCTTTTGGGGTGGTTTTTTGTTGTGGGTTTTTGTTTTGGCGGTTGGTTGGTTTGTTTTTCTTTGAGAAGCCCTGGGTGAAATGCTTGCAGTGCATCTCCTGCATCCCTTGTAGTCTGCTTTTTCTGAGGCTTTAGGTATAGATGTATTCAGTACTCTGGAAGTTACCAGTTGACATTCATTAACTATAGCTTCGTGTTGATAATACTTTCAGTACTCAGTACTGTAACATACCAAATAATTACTGTTTTCTCTATCCCACCTAGTATCATAAACTCTATTAGTTATTTTTCTATTTTAAAGTGTAGTTCTGTGTTTAATTGAAAGCCAGAACAGTCTTCTGTAATATGTGATGTTTTTCAGTGCCTGAGATTGCAAATGCCAGCGTCATCTGTCTTCCATGTTGCCTTTTCCTGTCTTGCATAATGCTACTGCAGCAATTTCACCCATTTCCTTATTATTCTTTGATCCAGCATATCCACAAGTCCCCGTTTGGAGACAAACCTCAATAGGATAATTAGGGACTTAATTTCCTTGCATGTACTGTGAGATAAGACATTTAGCTAGCAAGAGGTAGTAACGTTTCTCCTTCAGTTTGTGTGTTTTGTCGTACTGAATCAGCTGTATTTTAGCTTGGCTGAAGACATTCTTGAATCCTTTGAGGATAAACCAAAACTCACCCAAGACTACCTGCTGGCAGTGGTATCATTGTTCATATAACATTGCTGAGGGGGAATCTCAAGAACACAAGCAATAACTCTAATGTCCTGTTCCTGATTACATGCTATTTCATGCATCCACATAAAACTTCCATCGTAAGGTACCTGATAGGGTCTTGGTTTGCTTTACAACCCAGTAAGTGTTGTCCACAATTCAGTGCTTGATGTCCCAAACAAGATTTTTTTTGTCGAATGTTTCCAGTTGTGCATCTGTTCCTGGTTTATCATTCTGTAATACCTGTCTTCAGTCAATGCATGCCTTTGCAGCCTCTTCTCTTCTTAAATGATGACTGAAGGGCTTTTGCTGCTTTATAGAATTTGTAAAATCAGGTAAGTTCTTCTTGTCTGACTCATAGCCATTTGTATTTTCAGTCAGAAGTGGGACCTTCAGCAAGAAACTTATTTATCTGTACTGCAAGGGAGATTCTACTAGGTCTAGGGTTCATTGTTTTCCTGGGCTTCATTGAAAAGTAGCAGTTAGTGTCTAGGATGTCCTTTTTTTAAGTGTCAATTTCCCAAACTTTTACTTTACACAGGCCGCACTGTTCTTTCTTTTATGGTTTGGGTTGGTTTTTTTTGGTTTTTTGTTTTTTTGTTTTTTTGTTTTTTTCATTTATCTCTAACTTTTAATTAGAATATTGAGTTTCTTCCCTCACCATAATGGGCAAATATTTAACACCAATTCAGATTTTAAAATAAGGAGACATCTTTCAGAAGCCTTAAAGTGATGCTCCTGTATTTTACAATAGTTGCTAAGAGCCCCTTAAAAAATGGTAGTAGTTTGTTCTTATCAACAAAAGCTGCAAAACTGTTTCTTTTGAAGAGGGATAAGTGCCAATCTGCTAATTGCCTTCCTTTCTCCTTTGATCTTTCAGACCAGTATTTCTTAACACTGCAGGACTTCTCTGAATTCACAAATGAAAGGAGGCGTCTTCTAATCAGTCTTAATGCTTTGCATAATTATTTTTCCCCAAAGAAGCCAGTTCATAGCTCAGCTAAGCAAATGTGTTTTAAAAAACACAATCGGGGTCATCTAAACAATAAAGCAGGTGGATGTCAGTTTCCAGTTTTCTTTCAAAGGCAAAATTTAGGGAGATAAAGCAGACTTCAGCATATACATTTGGGTGGGTATGAGAGATTTTGTAGCTCACTAAGTAGTATATCCTGTTCTGGTTGTACCCTTGGTGGTGAGGATACAGGGCCATTGATGAGTTCCACTAAGACATTGTTGACCTCCTTGCTTTGGCATAGGAGTATGCAATAAAGATGAAGTTGCAAAGTTGCTGACAGATGCACTTCCTATCATTTGTCTGATCTGAAGAGACACTGAATCAACAGAATGAAGATCTCAGGGCTACCTCACTGCAAACAGCTACGCCCTTCAGGGTGATACCTTTGTCCTTCAGTGTTCATTCAAGTGCTTTTAGAAAACGATAGCCTGAGCATTAAAATAGCACAAAGTGTCCAAGTCCTCCAGAGAAGGGGAAAAATACAGATTTAACATAAAATGATACAGCACTGTTTTCTTCTTTTATCCTTTTGTCTTTCATTTCAAACTTACCTTTTCTTTTATTGATAAGGCTCTTACTTCTCTGGCTGTATCGTTGTGTTTAATTGCTTATGCTCTATTTCGCGTGTTGTATATAAAATTTAAACCTATCTATGCGCAAGTCCCTTCACTATTGCAACTGCAGAAATACACAATCCAGTTCAGATGTCATCAGTGATTGCAAATAAAAGCATGGCAGCTTACATCTCAGAAGGTGATCCTGTTAAATCCCTGTCTGGTCCAAAGCTCATCCATTGAATTTCATCTGCAGCTGTTTTCCAGCTGAGTTTTTGGTTCAAAGCTTTTTCATTCATAATTTACTGCAAATTCCAGATTATAAATGCAGATTTAAATATGGGAAGAAAAAGGCAGAAACTAAGAAAATCTTTCATGAATGCCCCTTAGAGGTGAAAGGCAGTTCTGGGATTAATGTCTTGCAATCTAGTGAGAGGTAGCACTGCTACATGGTGCCTTCTCTAGAAACAGGGAATGCAAGTTTGACAGGTAAACATTTGTTTTGCACAGTTCCTGAGTGATGGGCTGTTAATGTTCCATATGCAGCAGAGTGAAATTGTGTTGCAGCTTCCTTTGTAAATAATTATCATCTGTCATGTAATAGGCTATAGCTATCAAGTACAGTAACAGTTTCCACTAAGTGGGTCTTGCTGAATGATAAGTAACAATGACATTCTTGTATGATTATGTAATCCATGTATTATGTGTATGAAATCAAGACTATGTGTCGTTAGGAATGCTTCAGCAGTGGCACTTAACAGTTTATTGGTTAAAAGTGGATTTACCAGAGTAACATTTCTTGTAAGTATAAAAAGGAGCGCTATTGAGATTGGAAGTGTGCAGTGGTGAATGCACCCGCTATACATCAGCGAGATGTGTATCTAATACTACAGATTAATGTGTTTCTCATGCTCGTCCCTTACACTAAACATTCTTGTTATTTAAGTGTTAAGAACAGTGCAAGTCATCTCCTTATAGCTCCTTTCTTGGCTATCCCTTAATGCACTAAAGACTGTGGAATACATAGGATACTGCCATTAAAGAAGACTTGTATATTGATAGTATTTACCTAAAAAATTTGAAGTAATTTGACATTTCGCATTCTGTGGGGCAGCCAGCATATTTTTAAGTGGAGTTAATACATCCCCTCAGGTGTGAGTACTGTGGCACTTGAGTAACTTTCTTTTTCCTATGACAGTGTGCATTTCTATTTGCTACTCTTTTTCTAATAGGATTCAGTCTGTAAATCAGACTTTAGTCTGATGCAAGAATGAGAATAATGTTACTTGCTCTAGGCATCAGTCACACAAGTTATGAGTTACTTAAGTGCATATTGCTTTTGTACATCCTTTTTTTCATGTGTGTGTATGAGAGAGACAGAGGCAGAGAAAATTGTGAACTAAAATTAAATTATTAATTTACACGTATACTGTATGATTTTGGTAATGGGTTCCAAGTTGTAAATTCGGTATGTATGGTTGCCTTGACTGAAGTCCTGTTTCTATCATAAAATGATCTAGTGGAACAAATGAAATGCTGGTCTCTATGGTTGCTGTTCTGCTGTCTCTTATGGTAACACACCTTTTAAATTTCCCAGCCAATAACTACCTTTTGCTTCATCTTGGGCTGTATCTGAGTTCAAATACTAGGTAATTTGGAGTATTTTTTCTTCTTGCAGAACTATGAGATTGCATTGAAGTTTATCCCTGCTATTTTGTTACACTGCCTTGAGACATTCCTTTTGTTACATAGCCACACATTTCTATGCATCCCCTAAATAATTTTTCAGAAATCTAAGCCGCTGTCAGAGGGACCAATGTTTTCCTATGTGGCTCTGTGATTTGGTTTGTCGGGGTTTTTTTTTTTCCTTTATTTTGTAATTTTTTTTTCTTTTTCTCTGCAGTGGGTCCCAATGAGAGTTTGGATCTGTTAATTAAGCTAACAAAGTCCCGCGGTTCCTTGTCTTGCATTTTGTCTAGGTTACTTTCAAGCAAATAATTGGCACGGGTGAAGATATATAGCTGATGCTTTTTTCCAGCTGTGAATGCAGACAAAAAGGTTGCACATTTGAATTCGCAGCAAGTAGGCATGGTGCTGCCATTTTACAGATCTTTGGATACCTAATAGTATGAAGAAGAAGAATCAAGATGATTACTTGCTAGTTCTGGTGGCAGAATAATTTTCAAGAAAGGCTGTGTTTTTTGCGATTACTTTAGGGTAAGTTAGTGGCTTAGAAATGGAGTAACCCTGACTTACGATGTAACTTTGGGGTGGAGATTCATTGAACTGTCCTGGCTGGTTCTTTTGTTATTACTGGGGTAATTTTTCATTAATCTTGTTGACATTTAATTGAAGATGAAAACGTAAATCAGAGCAGGTTTCCTAGTACTCTTCTGCACTGGATAATGCAATAGGCATGTGCATCACGTAACATGTTTGATTTCTGCATCTTCATAATGCCGGTATTGGGGAAAGGGCTTGAAGAGGCAGACCGCAGGAGAATGAACAAAATTCAGCTTAGAGAATGAAAGTGAGTAGAGATAGTAAAGGTCACTGATGGCTGTTGATTTGATAGAGCAAGAAAATAAATTTTTAAGCTGTGAGTCTCTAAAACCCATTTTGAGTGTAGTGATGACAAGGAAGGGGGTTAAGCGGTAAGGAGGCGGTCAGAGAGAGTCTCTTTGATCCTTACAGTCTGGTAGCAGGCAGACTATTTAAACAGAAGAGGGATAAAATATTTTTAACTCCTTTTTCCATGTAATTGCAAATAGAGCACATAATACTAACTGGCATACCTCCCAGGGTTTCTTAATAGATGTGGATTTTTGCCGTTACCTTGACAGCCATGTGAATAACTGACCCTTGCATCTTTCTTGTGCTCCATGATGGCACTGATCACAAAACTACAGTGATGGTAGGATCCTCTTAATGTCTTGACCTCTGCTACTATTGTTAGAGCTCCTTTCATTGACTTATCATTAGAAGCAGCTTAGGGGTGCCTCCTTTTTGTCTGCTGAACGCTACCTTGGAAATACCTGCATACAGAGAGTCCACTATGTCTGGGATTGAACTGGCAGGACTCCAGTGAGAGCAGACAAGTCTGGGAGTAGTTTTAATTACAGAATGGGAAGAATAGGAGGAGAAGAAGGTTGCCTTTAGTAGACAGGCTAAATGACTGTTGCCTCCCATCACAGGGGATATTGATACCTAGTTGGAATGATCCCGAAGCAGCACAGAGCATAAATATAAAAAGGCTGATCAGTTTACTTATAAAGCAATACTGAGCTGATTGAAAGAGTATTTACAGGCACTTCCCTATTAATTGTAAAGCAACTTATCTCTGTAATTCTGAGACTCTTTGTAATGAGCATTATTTTCTTCACTGTAAGATGTTTTGTCATTGGTTTCAAAGAATGTGCTGTGGGTATGGTCTACTTTCAGACTTGCCAGCTAGTTCATACGTTTTAAAATAATTTTGAAAGAAGTGCTTGAAAGTGGGTATATCCTGATGACATCTGTTTTTCCAAATTCAAATTAATACAAAATCCTACTTTTTGGGGAAAAAATTTTCAGGCTATTTTGGAAATCTTGATTAATTTCATGAATTTGATCTGAAATCAAACATTCATGGCATCTCCTTGACTACTGGCATGGGTGTCATGATACCCACTGCAAACCTATTACAAATACTGGGTCTACTCTATACCATGCCATTCTGTAGTACTACCAGGAAGTGCTTGCTGATTCTTAGTAGTTTATTTCCCAAAAACTTTTGTAACTTGCAATTCTTCCATACTTCTTTAATGCATCTGTTAGATTTATATTTTTAGGTAAGTTCACCAAAGCGTTGCTAACTTCTATCTATAACTTAAGCACAGCGGAATGCACTTTTGGGTGCTGCTTTCAGTAGAACAGGAAATGTGAGTCTTGAATGAGGAGAGGCACAACCTTTCAACTTCATGTCAGGTGGTTCTTCCTTCAGTTTGGGCTTGTGCCAGTAAGGTTGCTTAATCACTTAGGTGAATGCTGCAACTTAAGACAAGCTCCAGCTCAGTCCACTATCAGTCAAACGTTAAATGTTTTGACTATCTTTTTGCCTTTTGTGCGCTTTGCTGTTGAAAATGGTTTGTTGTGTTTTCTGTCCACTTCTGCTTTGTACTGTTCGGTACAGATTTGGTTTCAAAAAAAAAGAATTTTATTTCATAAAATGGATTTTTTTCTTCTTCTTTCAAGCTATGTTTCAGTAAACTCTGTGTAATCCTTTATCGAAGATGGTGCAGTTGTTCTGTAGCAAGAAAAAATGCTAAGCGTATGACAAATCTAGATCTTTTTGTCCTACATGTTGTAATCATAAATATACATAGATCATAAGTATTAATTACAGAAAAAAGTGAGAGTGCCATCTATTGTTATAACTGCTTGGTGCTTTGCATCCTAAAATCCTGTCTTGTAGCACATTACAGTATTTCTTCTTTTCAACAGCTTGATCTGAAATGTTCCATGTGTTTTTGCCTGCCTGTGGTTAATGATATTAGAATTTTGGCTATGATATGTAGGCTATTTGAAAAGAGAGATCAGGAAGAATACACTACTTTGCCAATGTTAATGAACAAAATGTTAAGGATCAGTACAGCTTTACTACCTCTGCTCTGAAAAGCAGGAATTTGGTGTTTGATAGAGGAATAGTTTATTGGAAAAAAAAAACAAAACGAAAAAAAAAATTCCAGAAACATGACAATTCTTTACATGCTTCGTGGAGACTTGTTA
>JAOBAS010000007.1:9780491-9808814 GCA_025311575.1 Elanoides forficatus | reverse complement strand
TCAATTTTTTTTTTTTTTTTTTTTTTTTTTTTTGCTACCAAAATAATTGGAATTGTTCCCCTGAGTGGTATGTGGCTCTCTTTTGTATCCCCATATTACTATCCTACATTGTATTCTGTTAGACTATTGTATCCAGTTGAACTTGATGGAATACATTATGCAAATCTGACCGATTCTTGTGTATCAGCAAGAGAGATCTCTGAAACGTAAGCACTACTGCAGAGTTACTGATTAAAGTCAGATGCAGTCGAGCACCAGCACAGTCCACCCTTTGTGAGAGGAAAGGGTCTTGTGGATAGTACGGAGCCTTACCTGCTAACTTATCCTTAATAATGCAAAACAAATAAAATTTGCTGATTCTAATGATCTAATCGGCAGATTCCAGTGACCAAAATAGGGTAATGTTCTCTGAGAGTGGGAATGTTTGAGAGAATACTGTAATGCATACATAGCAGTGCTGAGGTGGGAGGAAACCAACTAATGGAGTGTAGAAGGGACAGTCCAAGACTTTTGGGAAAATGGTACGTTAAAGCAGCAAGGGAAACCATGCCACACCAGCTTGATCCTGCGTTCTGTTTCCTGTCACTGGACAAGGATAAAAAGTAAGGATGGATGCCATTAGGCAGAGAATCATAAAACTGCAAGACCAGAGAACAGGAGCCAGAGGAGAGATGGCAGCCAGTCTTCCCTAGGATTGCAGCAGAGGAAAAGAGTTATCTTGGGAAAATGGGAGAGGCAAAGCTACTGTTGTGCAATGCACTAGAGCTGAAATAATTGTTGGTTAGGGTAGGCCTACTTGATTTTAGCTGAACAGTGCCTCAAGGAAGAAGACAGGGCACAGAATACATACACAGCTGAGCCTGCCTGAAACTCAGTTTGAGCTGTCTGTGAGGGCCATCGTTGGGGGTATGTGGTGGTGGGGAAAATGAATCGGTGCTTTTCATTTACAGACAGGCAAATCACAATTCTTCTGTTTATAATTCCTCACTTGAGCTGACATGCTTGATATTGTACGTTGAGAACCCTGCAGTTAAGGATGTGATAGCTGGATGTTTTTTACAAGCCACAGCTTCATTTGATATTAGGTGAACACAGCTCCCAATTGAGCCATGAGCTTATTGAGCTATAGCATATCATTTATCACGTAGTGCCATAGTCAGATACTTCAGGTGCTGCTGTCTTTCCCTGATATTCAAGTAATGTCTGATTCATCTAGTCTGCCTAGGAAAAGTAAAACTGGTTGCTGTTGCTGTAGCACATCAGTATTTAGACTTGATTGTAATCAAACACTTTATTACAATCTTGCAGTTGCTACCCTCATTGATGTCATGGTGAGATAATTTGCAAAGGAGTTAGATGTTCATCACGCACCTCCATCCAGACCTATGCCTGTTATGTGGGGTGTGAAATCACGTCCCAATATTGAGGTCTGTATGTATTCCCCAGCCTGGAATAGGGATGAGACTTGAATATATTCTTTCCTGCTCCCCTGCAGGGATCTAAGTTCTATGTACTCTGTTGTACCTCGAGGACAACTGGGAGATCAGAGCTATAGCATGTGTCATTGATACATCAGCCTTGCTGCCTGAGCTGCTGCAAAGATTTAGTGCTATAAAGGCATCGCTTCTGGCTTACAGCTGAACTGTCATATGCTCCACTTCTGTTCTTGTAGTCTACATTCTTTCTGTCCCATATGCATCTGTCCCATTTCTATCCCAGATGCATCCAGTCCTTATACTCCACATCACTGGAGATGGCAGAATCATATATGTGTGGCACAAATCCTGGACTGAGTTTAGGACTGAAGTAGAACAAAACACTCCTGTAGCAGAAAGCAAAGCAAGAAAGAGATCTGTGACTTCTAGGCTCTAGGTCTAGCTCTCCTCCTCATTGCGTGGTGAGTAATAAGTCTGAGACAAACCTGCATTCTCGAGGCCACTGAGAATGCCATTCTTTCTGAGGTTCAAAGATCTACATATCAAAAAAGGTTATTTCTATCTTATGTGATGATAAAGTTTGAGATGACTTAAAGAATTAATTTAGGATTCTAAAAAATCAGTGACAATTTGAGATCCTTGCTAAGGTTTTTAGAGTGATTTCTTAGCTACCATATACGCTGAAAAGATGATGAAAAGCCCCTAAATACAAGGACATGTCATAGTGAAAATGAGTTGGATGTATGCTCCTTAGGCCTTATGTGTCATTTGCTTATTTATTTTTTTTATTTATTCTGGGACACTAGTTAGGCCCTAACCAGCACTGATTAAAAAAAAATAATCTTTGGTTTGTTAACTACTTGAACTATTTTGTGGAAATATAAGCCAGGGGTTGTATGGAATAGGGTGTATTCATAAGACACTTACAGAGAGGGTGTGCTTCATAATGAGCTTATTCATCACTCAGCTTAAAGTCCTTCTTACTTTTCCGGGACAGCATGTCTTGTTTTCTGAGGTTTTACAAAATAGAAATTACAGAGCCAGAATTTATGATTATGAAACTCTAAATTGTATGTCAAAGCAAACGTGGAGGTGACAACGTTGAAAAGGGATAAACACTTAGAAATCAGTCGACAATGCTGCAGCCAAATCATATTCATATGCTTACACCAAACAAAATGTAGGACAATTTTCAACACCCTGTAATTGTATTCTTAGTCTGAGTCCTTCAGGGCTGTCTTAGGTCATGAACAAAGTGTTGTGTTCAGCAAACAAATTTGTTGCAAATTCTTTTCCTCCCAGCTCATTAACTACTGTCAACAATTGCAACAAGTTTGGTGATTCACACCCACCTAAGTGGTTAGCCAAAAATAGTGGAAGCAGGGGAGTTATACAAAAAAAAGGTATGATAAACTCGATGCCTTATGTGGATCAGCTACTGTCATTTGCAACAGTCATCAAGTCTGCTGTGCCAAGAGGTTTCCTAGGCTTGTGACAAAAGGTTGCTGAAATCAGTCTCCCTTGCTCTTACTTTAGGGGGGTTCATCTGCTTGGTTCACTGAGCAGCTGTAGTACCAAGGAGACCCTTCACACTCTGAATGTGGGTAGCACTTTTTTTTTTTGGTTTACTGAGTGTTTATCAGTAAGGTAGCCTATGCATAAGCACAAACTTCTCAAGAGTATGCAAATCCTATTGGGATGTAAATTAAGTGCTTGTGAGGAAGAATTGATTTCCTTTCTGTTTGTGTGTTATCTATTTCCACGCGTATTAGAGAAGGCTTATTGTGGCTTCAGAATCTCATTTCACAATGAAGTAATGTTCCTGAGAAAAGGACAGAACTCTTTGGCATTCACATTGCACCACTGTCTTCTTTCTGTAGAAACTATTTCCTTGAGCACAAACCAGTGCTTGCACTTAATGTGAAATGACATGAATTACCCTTGCTGGCTATACGTTATAAACAGCTCCAAGGTCCCATGGCACGTTCAGTTATGTGGAGCCTGCCAGGTTGCCACAGAATCAAAACAATCGAGCGTGGTTCTAGTCTTAAAAGTTGGTTAGTGGTCTCAATAACATCATTATCAAACTAAATACCTTTGGGAAAAGGTGTTGAAATCATTCTTGCCCTGAGGAGTGGGTTTATGTTCCCCTCTGAAAGTGACAGTTCTGAATTTAGGCTCCCATAACCCATCTGAGGCTATAACCATCCCACTGCAGATGCAGAGCAACTACCCTCATTGTTATCTTTCTGCTTCCACACAGTGTATGATTTATCCCTAAGAAAAAGAAATCCATCCTGAATATTTGGGGAACTCTGGCCAGGATCTCAGATAACTTCAGGCTGACTGTGTTTGCATTTCTACACACACGCATGCGCATATACGTGCACACACACACACAGAGGCTTCTACTTAGATGCTTGTCATTCTTCTGCAGTTTACTGCAGTAGGCTGTAGATGATGCTGACTCTCAGAAGGCTAAAGAATGTCTTAGCAACATGCATTCCCTCCCAGACAGAGTGGGCTGTTACAGGAATGTATGCAGACCTCCTCTGCCGCTTTATCTTCCAAAGAATACACAATGTCTGTATTGGAGATAACTCACATAATTAGGCACAGTTTGTCTTTTATAAAGGGAGTGATTATATTTTCAAAACCTGGTAGTTTCTTTTAAGACCATGAACGCATATGCTGTTTGATATTTTGACAGACTTAGAATATTGATCCATAACAAGTGTTTGTGGCAGTATTCTTTAATGCAGTTTAAAATGCCTTTTACTAGCTACAGTTGCCAGAAACAGCTGCGCACTGCAGCAAGTAGGCTGAAGACATTTGTTTTAACTTTAAAATAGAAAAGGAGGAAAGAAAGAAAGAAGAAGTATTGACTGTAGTTGTAGGAGTAAAGCTCTATGCTATTCAGTAATAATTGTTTATGAAAGATTTCTTCTGTTTACTAAAACAATTGTTATGTATCGTGGAGTTTGAGCTAATTGTTCCGTTCCACTGTAGAAAAAATGAGTAGGTGTTGTGGAAAACAACTTTATGCCAAAGTCCAGACTGCAGCAAATGAACTCAGAAAAATGTGTGTAGGCCCCATGGTCATCTGAGGATTTGTTTTTATTTTTCTTAGTCTTTCTATGTTGCTCTGCTGTCTGTATCGTGATAAATTGTTCTTCTGTCAGCAGGATGAAATATTCTGAACAGCTGATTTAATCATGCATATATTAGATTCCATTAGCTTCATGAAGACTGAAGAATTAAGAAATCATGGTGATAAGCACAGCAAGAGAGCCTAAATGGATAAGGGGGGGGGGAAGAGGCAAAGAGGAAGAGAGAGGTTTTTCCAGGGGAACAGGCTGGAATACCTTACCTCAGCAGTCAGTACATATCCAATCCTGTAACAAGCTGAAAGGTCTATGAGGACATCTGCCTATTTGCATACTTTACTGTGGTGAGGTAGAGCAGTTTGTTTCTGCAGCTGCATAGTTACTATATTGCTGGAAATAACCTTTGCTGTCACCCTAGCTGTCCTTGTCTCATGGGGCTGGCAGCGTCTGACCTCTTCTTTCTTTTATTAACCTACTTAGCAAACTTATGTCCCTTGACTGAGAAGATTGCCTGCGCCTTGAAAAACACGTGAAGAAGGGGTAGAAAGAAGTAGAGCAAATACTCAGCGAGGTTCCTCAGCATGCTGTTTAGGGACCCTGAATAGTGACAGAAGGACCCAGCAGTGTTGTATACAAAACTGTGGCGTCCGTTGTTACTACTCATATTCTGATACTCTACTGCATTTTCAAACAAGGGCCAAGGCTTAACTAGCAGTGATTTGTTCTGGATTCAAACACAGCTCTGTTGTTAAATTCATTTTGATAAGGGCAAATACAATATGGAAATTGGGTATTTGTTCTAATCTTCAGTGTTTTGTATTGCCTTGCTAGCCAGTCAGTAAGATCATCCACTGGTTTTGCTGCTTCATGACAGAAACAATGCAATTTCTAATAGCAAACCCCATATTAAAAATACATGCTAAGGAAATAAATACAAGTGTGCTGACACTAGAGCAAACGGTGAGTTTGCAGTAAAACACCGCGGTGGTTATGCTAAACAGTTTGTAATTCAGCACGCTATCTCTCCAAGTTGTGAAGTCAACTTTACTGCAAAAACTTTCAAAAATGCCAAATAATAACTTTAGATGTAAGTAGGGAGTGTCAGAATCACAACCCAACTATTGCCCAGGCTGGACATCAAGGTAAGAAATAACATGATCGTGTAACAGTATTGGTGCTCTCAATCTTTTATCTTTTTCACTGGCTGCAACCTGCAGGGTAGAACTAGTGGGTCTTAGAAGAGATTGGGATGTATCAGCCTTTACCTACTGGGGCACTGTCTAGCAAACCCCTACGCTCTGGTTCCCAGGTCATCCAGATCAGACGCTTGCCTGAGAGTACTGTTTCTTCTATCATCTTACGCGTCTGGAGAGTTGTTCGTTGGTCTTGCACGGAGGTCATACCACAGAACACGTAATGAGGTCAGATTACAACACAAAGTCAGGATGCTCTCAGGGTGTGCATCCAGTGTCCGGAATCTGCAAGCACTCCCAAATTCCCTAATCTAGATGACATCATAGAAAAGGAATGACATCCCTCAAACATGTCACAACTCACCAAAACAAATTACCATATGTTTAATGCAGCATATGTTACTTACTAAAACATCTTCCAATGAAGATTTAACCTGGATATTTTTTCCCTTTGGAATAAAGCCATTGCAAGTGCCAGAAATTTATATGTGCTCTGTGGGTGAGCTCAGGTGTACAGCAGACTGGGATGCAGAACAAGAAGTAATGGGTGGGTTATCAGAAAGAAGATTGTTGACATTTGCAGATGTCGGAGCAGAAGGCAATGTGTCATAAAGCAGCATGAGAGAGAGAATAGGGACAAATCTCCATCTACCCAGGAATAAAGATTGATTTATGTATGTGTGGGAGAATGGTAAAAGGAGTTAATATGGTGACATGATCAATGTGAGTGTTACAAAATATGTAATAAGCCATCCTATAAGCATTGTTATGTAGGAGGGAAAATTTTGACCTGCAGCTCTACCTCAGGGAATAGTCACTCGTTATTCCTGAAGCTACCACTGGTGAAGGCAGATTAGATCCTAAACTGCTAATAAAAAATCATGAAAATGTGGGGAAGCTATTTTTGTGTGCTCTTTTCCTTGTCATCTGTTTATTCGTTTATTTTAGATCTCTTTTCTTGTATTTCTAGAAGGAAGAAGAATGTATGACTATCATTAATCTCTAGTAACATTGTTTGACTATGTGACAGTTTATACAGTATTTAAGAACAGGTTTGAACAGAATCCTCAAACATTTACAAGTTAGCTTTTTTAAGTATGATCTACCACTCTAACTTATATATAAAAGAGCGTGTGCCTGTTGTCTCAAATGCACAGACATTCTTCAGAAATGACTTTAAGATCCTTAAGAGCTTCAGAAATGGCTTTTGCAGTTATAACTAAAATTGCATTCATTTAGCAGCTTTACTGCTCTCTCCCCATATTGCTTTCTCAGTGAGGAAACAAATATAAAAATCTTTCTTTTTATGTTCCTTCAATACATAAATGTGCTATTTCCCAGATTTCCTGGGTGGTGGGTATAATTATATAATTCTAGACATGTGATGAGTTCCATACCCCATGGACTAAATGGAATATTCATATTCTTGGAAATCCTAGGATTTTCCTTGCCATGGTTTTTGTGCACACTCTTGAATCACATAAGGTATAGTTCTGTCAGCTTCTGAGAACTGTTGAAAACCTTTCCTTTTTTTTTTTTTTTTTTTTTTTTTTTTTTTTTTTTTTTTTTTTTAGGAAAGGGCATGCAAAACACAAACTAGTTAAACATCATGTGATTTACATCCTGCTGGTGGAAAGTGTGTATGTGTGCTTCCATATGTGTATTTGTTACAGTCAGTGTTTTCATAGTCCTGTACTGGGATGTGAGTTAGAAAGTAAATAAACAATCACACTGTTTCTGTAATTTTGTTTTAAGAGGGGGCCTGTTTATGTAAAAAGTACAGTAGATTTGAAAAGTCTCAGAACAGAAGTTAGGAAAGAGCTCAATTTGCACAAAGGTTGTAACAATTTGAAAAATCATTTCCTCACTTTTAAGAAATGTTAAGTGTCCTACGTTGCTTCACGAAGAAGAGCAGACTCAATATCGTCCAAGATGAGGTCTGCTCTAGTTACGGTAGATGACAGCATTTTTAGGCTTCTCTTAACAAAGCAGTTCTCTATCTAAAAATCAATGTCCAACTATTTATCTGCTTTCTGCCCCTATTTAGGCTGAATCTTGGAAAATATTCTGCACATGAGTAATCTGTAATCCTTACCCAGAGGTTCTCATGTCAGTGAAGACTGGGAGTTTGGCTTTCATTGTTCTGAGTTAATGGGTTGTGAAGCTAAACTTGTTCTATGTTGTACAGCATAATGCTCAAAATAATTTCTTAAAAAACTACTACTCTTTCCTCTTTTATTTCTGGAGAAAACAACGTAACCATTTTTATTAGAAAAAAATGGTTGAACTTAGTACTGTAGACTTCAGAGTACTGTGACTGTATGTATGTCTTGGAAAATGTTAGGTATTGATATTTGTTTTGTAGTAAATTGAATCTGATATCAGTAACAGCATCCTTCATTGACTTAAAGAGTTATAGAGGAGGTACTCCCGCTGATGAGCATTTTAACTATTTGAAGCTTCAGCGATCAAAGTTGCTATGCTTGTTGTGCACTGTGTTGTAGCTGAATCCTGCAGCACCCTTTTCCACATCTCTTTCCACTTCATCCTGCCCTAGTGATACATGTCTCATTACAAAAAAAAAAAAAACCAAACCCTTAAACTAATAGTATCTCATTTGCTTTAATAGCAAAAGTAGGAAATTAGTGTATAAAGAACTTTTTAAAAGTTTCTTTTATTTAACACTGTTTACAAGTACAAATTATTGACCTGAAACAATTAAGGGCAAACTCAGATATATTCCCCACACAGAGTTCACTCACATAGGTGGTCTGGGGTAAGGATGGTAGATTGCAAGAAAATATTGAACAAAATTTTGAATGCTAGGAAAAGCATCTCAGACTGTAGGGATATTCAGCTATTGCAATAAAGTGTTTCTGGAATCTATAGAAAAGCCATAGACTCCACTTTTTAGAAGTTTCAGAAATAATTAGACAATGCTTATTCCAAGATTGCGTTAGAATACTTGTTCCTGCTTCCAAGGAAGGGTGTAGGCCTGATTACTTGGACTTAGTTCTATCATTCTCTTGAATGTGTAACACGCAACAGCTGCTTTATAAAGTCAAACATTGAAGAAAGTGTTGGTTAGACTCCTTGTCTTAATTTCTAGCTTGAATTTACTTGTGGCTAGTATATACGCTCTTGCGTATATACGCTTTAACAATGCTCTGAAGTTTAAATATGCTTCTCTAGTGTTTACTATAATGAATGTCAGGAGAAACACATTGTATCTTCATACTGCTGATTTGCTTTATCAGTACAATTTTAATTTATCTTGTTCATTAATGAAAATATGAAGTGAGACAGTTCGTAGGAGAATATCAATAGTGACCCCATTGTCTTTTTTTACTTTCATCATCTCCTGTTATCATCTGTCCTTTAGCCAGTTACTGTTCACCCAATATTTGTTATTGTAATCTTTTTCTAGCATAATTATTTGTAATAGAGCATGACATCAAAGCCTGAGTTAAGCTAAATTAGTTTTACTGTGTTTCCTTGATTTTCTTTGATGTTATCACTGAAAAATTCTGCTTCATAGATTCTATATTTACTATGTTCTAGCTGTACCATGCTACCATTGCACTGATTGAGCATTAAGAGTCTTTACTAGAGATTTGTTGCAATTTGATGTTCCAATTCTTTCAAACTACTCATTCCAAAACACTGGAGGGAATCAAGAAAATGGGTTTTTTTACACACCACCACCACCCCACCCCCCCAATCTTCCTGTTGATTTCCTTTGCTTTATTTTATTTCCTAGGAAATTTCTTCCATACTTACATCTTTGTACCTAGGAGTAGTATGTTAACATCTCTAAGACTAAAAATGCTTTACAAATATTAACGAATGTGTGCACCGGACTTCTGAGAGGCCACAAATGTTATGTCGGTCTTCACAGACCACGGTCACCACCATATACAGTAAGCGTTACTTGTGATGGCTTCGATACAAGTATTTACTTTGCTTCATACTACTGTCTTTATGGCAGCTGACAGGTTCACAACAAGAAATAGTGTCTGGTTTTCGTCCAAAAATAAACAGCAAGCAGATTTTTATTTAATGTGCAAACACAGAAGGAAAACATGCAGTTGTCCTGAGGATACAATCTTCAGGGCCTATGTGGCCATGTTAGAGAAGGATCTGAATCTTTTACTTGATTTAAGGAGATATTACCATGCATTAGAATAGGTCCCAAGTTGGACCTACTGGAGAATATTTAAATTATATCTTTCTCCATTGATTTTCAATTTGAGAAGCTAACTGAGCAATCTAGCAACAAGAAATGTAAGAAAAATGTAAATAGTTTTGTCAAATAATTGCAAAAATAATGTGTTATATGTGGTTATATAGCTAGCCAGGTTTCATTTAAAAGATCAAGAATGAACCCTGTTGTTGTCAGCTGTGATGCACGAAGGAGAAACAATGCACGAAGGAGAAACTTTTTTTTTTTTTTTTTTTTTTATCATGAGAATGTGGATTTAGAGACAGGGATGGGCTACATGTTGTCCAGTTGTAAAAGATAAAGTAGAAAATACTACATTTACAAACTTAACTGTATTTTTAAGAGGGCAAAAGGAGGAAGAAATTTAATGCATACATAAAGCTACATAAATATTAATTACAATGCATATTTGTTTTAAAATATACATCAACTTTTCCATTTTTTTCTATAACGGCTGTGATGGGGGGGTGTCTAAAGGCTTTTGTGTTTTAATTAGCCATTCTACATTACTTGTTGACTTCAACTGATCCATAAAACTGGATTCACAATGAAACTTGTCTGTGACACTTTTTGCAGTCTTTTCCCATTAATCAGAGTATTAATTTGTAAGTGAGGATGACAAAGAGATTCAGCATATCCTAACTTGTGCCAAAATGAGAAATACAATTGGTACCAAAAAGTCTACACTTATGCGTTCACTTCGAAATAGCATGATTGAGTAAGTGTGTTTATGGATGTTTCTATTCTGTTTTCCATTTTGTGGAAGACAAGATAGCATTTGGGAAAAAAAGGTAGATCTTGCAAGACTTTAAAATTAAAGTTCAAAGAAATCCTGGTACATTCTGGTATCAAAGCTTAATTGAATTTTCTTTCTTTTAACCCATCAAAAATAAAACATCTGTTCACTCTAATGCATAGGCTTCCTTGCATTGCATTGAGAGAAGAGCTCTCTCCCTCACTCCCCTCCACTACTCTTGTCTTGGGCAGGGGTGAGGCACACAGGATTTTGGCTGTATTTCTGTCTCCACCATGCCAGGGAGTAGTGTAAGCCAGCATTTCAGAGCACTTGGTTGTTTTCTTCAAGAGTATTAAAATCTTAATACTTAATTAATTAATTAAAATATTAAATGAAATACCAGCATAAGCAAGAACCATATTGGACCTCTTAATAGTTTCATCAGGTCCTTGTCCTGCTCCCTGACCAGATTATAAAAATAAGTCTTACTAAAACTTGCAGTAAAAGTTCAGTTGGGTCTTCATATGTAATTAATGGAAAAACACTTCAAATTATCCTATGTCAACTATTACTTATGTAGAAGATATGGATTTAGCTGCCCTACTCTGCTTTAAATTTTCAGTTCTGGTATCTGATTGTTCCTTTTATATCTCCTTGTGAAGAGCCAAGTATGTACAGAGAATTCTTGCTTAGGCTAGCATAGTACAAAGTATACATTTTGGATTTTACAAAATCACAAATGTCAACATCACAAATATTCTACACCCCCATCCTACATAAAAGAAGGCTTATTTGTGAGAATAACTGATTGGAATGTTTTAGATATTTTGTAATTCAGAAATAATGGAGCAAGTCAAAATACTTGAGGGTAACGGAAGTCTACTAGTAGAGTAAACTTTGTTGCTTTGCTAAGTAAGGATAATTACCTACAAAAGAATATAGAATGAGATTTTGGCTCCTTTGTACACTGATCAGGTATGATAGGTGCGTCCTTAAAATTAATTTTGAGTGACAGTGAAGCTCTCTTTTGAGACCACATGAGAAAAATTTATTAGAAATTTTTGTCTTAGTTGCTTTTAGACAGCTTGTTGCATATGTTGGATAGTTGTTAGAACAAGTTTCACAGTATTTATTTAGGATAAATAACTCTCAATGATCTCTTGTTACAGAATACTGCAACATATAACAGCACGGGCTAGCCTCTGGAAAGACATGTATCAAAATCCTCTGCATTTTAAAATGAACTTTAATGTAATTTCAGTCATGTGAGGTAGCAAGAGATGGAAAGAAAGGTTTCTTGTTTTCAAAGCAGCTTAGAGTTTGCTTTGTGTCTATTTCTGAGGCTGGCTTTTCAAACTTGCGGTGTTTTAGTTAGATAACCCGATAAGGACACACAAACTAGTTGACAATTAAGATGTCCTTTCAGTATCAATACATTTCTAAGAGAGACAGCCAGTCCAGCACTGGAGGTATATTTTTTTCACGTGCTGCTTTCTGTGCTTTGTCTTCCTTTGCACCTTCCCTCACCTGACAGCCACACCGCAAGCGATGACTTTGAGCAGTTTGACAAACCTTGTTGAAGACTGAACACAGCCTTCACAGACTGCAGTGTTTGCACGGGCTAATGTTTCTACCTTCACTAACACTGAATAGTCAGAAGTTGTTTTCGCAGGCCTCAGTCAACACTTTGTATATTTGTATTATATGTATATTTGTCATATTTGTATATTCATAATTTCAGATGAATATACATTGGTGCTCTTGTGAATACAACAGCTTCATAAAAGCCAGCTCGGCTAATTTTCCTCATCAATCTGAAAGTTAACCTGATGGAAAAAAGGGAAAAATCCTGAATGAATGATATGAAAATGATCCTGATGTTTGTTTTTGGGATTGTTTTGATGATGTTTTGTTCGGTTTTTTAGGTGGTATATGTGAATAGGGAGGGAAGAACTGCCAATAAAGCTAAACTGGACTAATGCTCTTTCAGAAGGGTCGTAGTGAGGATGCAATGCAGAATTGAGTCTTTACACTGAAGTTTTTTTTAAGATATTTGGTATAAAACCCGTACTTTATCTGATACTGAACTCTCTTGTAGTAATCATTCTTATGACTAGCATCTTCCAGTGTAATAGTTGAGGTTAATTTAGTAATTAAATAGAAAAGGGAACAAGGTTTTGGATATAGTGTCCATTATTTGAATAATCTTTTATCACTTTTTCAGTCCTGCATTTTTTTATATATCCCTTGAAAGTAAGAAGTCATGAGAATCTGATGGTTATCTGCTTAAAAAATAAAATAAAGCTCTTTATGCTAACATTGTGTGACATCCAGCAAACATTTCATTAACATATCTTTTAAATAGAGGTTACATTTTGTAGGTTAATTAGAAGCCTAGGTGATCATTTGTATTGCAGTGACGCCCAAAAATCAGAACTGAGACCCTAGCGTGCAGGCTCTTGTACATGGAGAGACATGGTCCCTGCCTTCAAATACCTCCCATCTAATTAGAAATGATGTATGAGCATGACACATTATAGGTGGGAAAGATGAGATTGAGGATAAGAGTAATTGACAGTGTGATCAAGTTAGGTTACCCTTGTGCACAGAGCAAAAGGCTATAATTATCATCGCTATTAGCAAACCCAGGCCCAAGGAATGTCTACCCCACCACCCAAGAAGCAGGGCTCTATGGAAAGTCTGCTGGCTGACCAAGGCCGAATTTATTGCTTTTCCAAGATTCCTGTTTCTCAAGCTGATGGCAGGGAAGAGATCCCATACCATTACTCCAATGCAGAGATGTTATACTGCTGAACAGTAACTCTCATGGCTTGTCAGAGCTGGCACTCAAAGATATGAAGTGGGACTCCTGCTGTGCAGGTATGAATGAAGCAAGTCTATCGGTGGGGAAAGAAGAGTACTTTAGAGATTATGAGATTAGAACTTCGAACTCCAGAGAATTAGACTGAAAAATATTACTTTAAATTATCATTGCACTTTAATAGTTCAGGAATGCCCATATACATTAAGCCTTGCTTTACCATGTTTAATTTTTTCTCCCCATCTTGTTGTATATATGAACTTTAAATGAGCAGGTTTAAGTTAATGGAGCTGCGTATCACCTTTAAGTGATTATTCAGTTCCACTTGTTTCTACTTAATTTGTGATGGTGAAGAACAGAATGTTTACAAGCCCAAGAAAGTTAAACCAGCTGCTTAACAGGAAGGATGCTGCAGCATGCCTATGATATCTTTCTAGATACTTGTGCTTCGATGGAAAATGTCCTACCAAAAGAGGTGGTTTACTGTCAATTCCTATGGTATCAGCATTGCTGATTACAGAGACAGCATAGACATTTGGTGATCTTAAGATGAGATTTGGTCAATACATCCTAAACATGCACAAGAAGAACAAGTGACTGATATCTGAAACTAAGAAAGGAAAGGAAATCGTAAGTAATCTTGGAGAACAATTAGACTCTGTTTAGATAGCACTACAATGAATATGAAAGGAGAACATTCTATGAAATACAAAAAGCAAAAAAGGGATTTGATTTGTTTGTCATCTGCTGATGACCAAATGACTGCAGTCATCAGATAATAACCTATGGAGGCTGCTGTCTTCATAGCATTTCCCATATCTTGCTTTATAGTCTTTATTGGGAGAACAACCTTCTGTACTGCACTCTTTCCTTCTGTCTTTGCTGTATGTACCCTTGACTACTCCCATTGAAATCAATTCAGGGAAACTTCCATTTTTAAGTGATTCCCGCCCCTCAACAGATGTAACATCGTATCACAGTCTTTATTCAGTGGTTTCCACAGGGCACCCTCGCCTCTCAAATAGAGAGAGTCATACTTTCAGGCTGATACAAGCAGGGGCTGCTTTGTGCTGTCATTGCCAAAAATGAAGTGGTGAGGCAGGACCAGAAGGCACCTTCCACTGCTGAAATGGAGTTTAATGAACTGTCTTCTGTATTAGTGATAACTGCTAGTTTGGGACATACCTGTGATGACCTGTGTTAGTCGTTGCCACCGTATTCTTACAATTGGTCACTTATTGAAATGCAAGTGTGACAACTGGGGTGAATGCAGAAAGAGAGAGATGGTATCTTCTGTTATGGATATAGAGGCATGAAGTTGCTGGTCTTGGGCTGCCACTCATCAGCACAAATCCTTACAGAACCTTAAAGTTAAGGCCATTACAACTCGTGGAGGACCTCTAGAGAGCAAAAGTAGTATGTTGTCATTCCTCTAGAGAGAGGAAGCAAGCCATGTTTTATGTCCTGTGTTTGTGCAGTTCATAGAACAGTAAGTCAGGATGCACAGTATTATCATGATAAGAAATCCATAGGCATTGAAGGGGTTTTTGTATTTACATAATAGTTGAGCCTCCTTGTCTAAACCTGATTTTTACAGTTCATGCGTTCGTGTGAATTTTTAAATTGTTTTCAAATCATTAAAATGTCTGAGCACATAAATAACCTTCTTCCTTAAGATTGTATTGTGATTGTCCAAGAGTTTGCATGCTGGATGTCCTGCACTGGTACTAGAAATTCATCTTCATGTATGGCTAAAATTTACAATCTTGTAAGTAAATGCCCGAGGATTTCAGTGAAATTACAACTTACATTAACCATTATCATCTAAGTGTAGTTGGCGTTTAATAACCTATCAGTCTCCATTGTTGTTGTAGCCTGCGGGCTTAGGAAGGATGCATCTTTGCAGAATGCCCAGGAATACTATCTACTGTCTTGCATACCTGACCACGAATATTTATATTTATGTTCCTTCTTGGTCTTTAACATGCTTATTTCAACTCCTTCGTCTTTTTTTTTTTTTTTTAATGGTAAAGTGAATTATATGCTCAACCTTTCAATTTATATGTTCTTATAAAGACAAGATTAAAAACACTAATTATTATGAAGTGATCAAAATGCTGTAGAAATGAACTTCGCCAGCAGTCACAATTTACGCTTGACTTTCTTTGTCTGAAATTTCTTCAAAGTCCTAAGTAACACCTAGTAGTCTTGCAATAAGTTGCCGAACAATTCACTAACAAATAGCATAACAGAGCTCTAAAACATTTGACTGTGTACAACTAATTCCAGATGTGAAAGTGGTTTGGGTGGTTTTTTTAATTTCTTTTCCTCCTCTTGCACATTTAAAATTAGAAGTAAAACATTGGGGAAAAGGTGAGCAAGAACAAATGTAGGGGCACTGGTTACATACAATGAGTGATTATGATGTAGTTTTCTTTTGAAAAATAAGCAGACTAATATTCATGTGTTGTCTTCATGGGCATTTATCTTTAGCGCGTGAAATTAGTACTTTCCCGGAACACTGAAACTTGTAGACTGTGTGATTAGAAGTGAATTGGTTTTTTTCTGTTGTCAGCTATAAATTGAAGCCAGTGGTCAGCAGTGACCCTTTGGCCTGCTGTGCAAGGTCTTACAGGATGGTCCGAGCCTATGGTTCACTGACCCCATGACGTGTTGAGAGGAATCACATCATCCAAACAAGAAAGCCAGTAGGCTACTTGATTCCTCAGCAGGGAGAAAACAACGCCTGTCAAAAGTTTAAAGGGGTTTAATCGTCCGAGTGTTGTTTGTTCAAGCAAGCCCCATTGTGTCATTGCAGCTGCTGTGGCACAAGAGACGGTGCTCTGCAAAGGTGAGCTCCTCCAGCAGATACGCCTTGCCAGGCTGCCCTGTGCTGCCAGCTGACACCCTCTGGTGGGGAAGAGTCAATATTCTGCATTTTCTTGCTTTTTGATATTATTCTGCCCATGCTATTCCTCTTCTGTCATTCTTAACAAGGAGTCAAAAATATAATACTTTCTGTTGAACTGCTTCCGGATAAGGAGACTATTTAACAGAGTTCCTCACTAATAGTATTCTGTTTAATCAGACATCTGCGATATCTGTGTCCATATGTTCCTGTATTTGGTTTGTGGTAGTTTTATTCAGAGATGAGCGCTTGTTTGTTGTGGTTTAATAAAAATTTTTTGTGGTAATACTTTGACATAGATAAACAGATTAAATATTAAAATGCTTAAAC
Organism: Elanoides forficatus; assembly: GCA_025311575.1. Classification (NCBI taxonomy): domain Eukaryota; kingdom Metazoa; phylum Chordata; class Aves; order Accipitriformes; family Accipitridae; genus Elanoides; species Elanoides forficatus. Next base: position 9,792,061 of record JAOBAS010000007.1, on the reverse strand, counting down.
TCGTAAGGACTTTACGAAAGGATTTAACATTGTAGGTGAACTTGTCTTTAATTTCTCTAATAGGTAAACTTTTCGTGAATCACCCAGTACCAAGATATCTGAGAACCATCAGGTACTTGCTTTGCTGTATAATTATGGCCTTCAAATCCAGAATAAAATTCACCAAAAGTCCTTATTATGAAAAAATGTTATTTTCCCTAAAAACACCTGCCTGAAATGTCAGATTAGCACCTGTGTACTGAGAACAAGTGCCAAAAGTCTATATTAACTGGTCCTCTTATATACTGAAATTAGTGCTACTGGACAGATACAGATTAGGAGATGAAAAATAAATTTTCCCCAAGTAGGCAAGGATTTCGGGGCTTATTCACGTTCTGCTGTAGTCCCTCTTAAGACTAAATTAGCCCATGTGGATTTTTTGCTACAGGAGTTAAGCATCTTTCAGTATTCATTCTAGATGACGAGGAGCCAATGTGAGTATCTCAGTATGACATTGTAGTTGGGCAGATCTGTGAAAAGTAGACAGTGCTTTAGAGGATGTATGAATAAGGGGGTAGTGATTCCTTCTGGCCTTGAACTCCACTGAAGGGTATGAAACTGAAGAGAACAGAACCACAAAGCCATATTTTAATCTCTGTCACAACTGTAAATCCAGAATTAGTTTGTTTACTTGACTTTAGTCAAATTAATCCAAATATCAAGAGTGCGCATGATTAAAAAGGCCTGCTAGAAACAAGTTAAGAAATTAAAGGAAAACTATGCTTTGTTCACTTGTACCAAGATTATAAATTGATTAGAAAAATTTGGTTTTCCCATAAAAACTAAATCCTTTGAAAAAATATTTTCTTCAAGAACTGTTGATTTTATTGACGCTTTCTAGGATATTTTGTGAAGAACCTTCATGTCTTTCTACACCTATTTAAAACATTACTCAGATCACATATTGGAAAGACTGCAGGCATTTTCATATTTATGTTAATGTTTTGAAAATGTATATGCAGCTATACATAACTCATTCAAAGAGAACAGAGCCAAATGGAAAAAAAAAAAATCTTCAAAGTAAAACTTCTCCTGTTTCAAGAAGTATTTCTAATTTGAATGTTTTATATTCAGCCTGTCCTATTACTTATGTACTTCAATAGCTCTTCCACCTGAAGATGTCAGCATTTTACAGTTGTTGAACTAAACCCTGGTGAAATAGATTATATGGAAATGATTAAAGCCCTGAAAATTATTCTTGTCAAAATAAATACCTAATACTCTTTCATTTTAATATACTCTTGAGAGAAATCTACTACTGTTTAAATGATTCCTCTTTGATTGCACTTCCTATATTCTTTTTCTAATTTTCTTATTTATTGTGCTCTAGAAGAACATTTTTGTGTTAAGCTTTAAAAAGCAGAAATGAGGATTATTTAGCACCTGCTAAATATCTTTGATAATCTGAAATTATGTAAAAGCTAAAGAATCTAGAAGGAAAGAAGCAAATCTGGAAGGCTGCTATCAAATATTTTCTGAAAGCTGTCAGGTTCTAGAAGATAATTGGCTACCACATTGCTTGTCCCTTTGCTAAGATATCTCATGGTAAAATTGAGCAGGCATATTGCTGTAGAAACCAGAGCGCAAAGATTTTCTTTGTTTAAGCTCTGTTTCAAAAGAAATGTATTTTCATCCAGTAACCTAAATCTTTTTATTTGTGATGCAGGGTACAAGTATTGTAATTACCATTCTTGGACAGCCAGTCTTTTAAAAGATGAAGAAATCTGTATTAATTGGCATTGTACGTAGATATCATGGCTACTCAGATTCACAGAAAAGGCAGAGGTAGAATAATCACAGTCAAGTCGTCAGTCAGTCCTGCTAAACTAAAAGAGAGGTTTTAGTTGTTTCATTCAGTGTGCAGGCTCTCTGTTTTGCAGACAGTGCTGTTTCTGAAGAGATTGTGTCACTATGTGGAGCAGCTAGTTGTTACCAAGTATGTCATCTATTTTTCATGTCCTCTTAGCTGCAAAATTATCATAAGGAGATCAAACAATGAAGCAAGCATTATAATTTTCATTTCATTAGTGTGAAAAATGAAAATTAAAGGTGAAGTCTCTGCTGTAGGAGTTGGTATGAGAGCTCAGATAGATCTCCCCCTCCCCTTCAAAATTTAACAGTGCTCTTCTATTATCTTCATGATAATAAATTAGCAGAGATTTTTTTCCTTCCTTACTGACCCTGGCTTTTTAGTTAGGCAAGTATAGCTGATCCAAGTGTACCAGCAGTGTCCAGTAGGTGACACTCCAGCAACATGGATGTAGTCAAATCATACAGTTTATGTACTGTGTTATAGAATTGTAGTGCTTCTAAAATTGAAAATTAATATTTCAATTGATAAAATATAGGTTTATATTTTACTTATTATTCACCAAACTACAGTTTGTTAATGCAAAACTATTTTCTATTAAATATTTAAATTCCTGTCATGATAAGCATTATGAAAATACTCTCATCACTACTCACTCTACTAGCTGGGGGTTAAAAGAAAATGCTAAACTTTGTGGAAGAACTTAAACGTATTTATATTGGAAGATAATTATATTTGTTTACAAAAATAAATTCTTATAGCAATTTTTTAAATGACAGAGGATAATCAAATAGTTGAATCAATCATGGAAAAAATCCTAAATGAGAAATCTAAGACAGAGAACCAACAGGGATCTTTCTGGGTTAGGAAGTTAATGCCATTTCATCTTGTGCAACATAGCTGCATGATCCTGTTCTATACAGTTTGTCAAGATGTGTACCTAAGCTGGCTGGCTGCTTTGTTCCCCAGACTCCTACGAATCTTTGTGAAAGCTTAATATAGAATTTCATATCTTGAATGATTTCAAATTTTCTAATTTCCAGCCTAAATGTAATAGTGATCAGTTTATAACTCTTTCCTCTTATGTCTGCATGGTTTTACATGCTTTTCACATAGTGAATTGTTCACAGAAAGCAGTCTTGTCTCTTCTCAGCTCCAATTTTGAAATCAATACCAACTGCAGCCTGTTTAGAGTTCCCCTTCTTTTAGTTTCCCATTACAGAAAAAAGGCATGGCCGGTTCATGGTTTGCTGCTAGAAGTGTTTGCAGAACCAGAGTTAATATATCACTGACCCCAGAATAGCTGTATCAGGTACAAGAGATAAATTAAGGGTTGCAGCTGTTTAACAGGAATAAAAATTGCAGGACTGAAAGTGGGAGAAAATAAAGACATCTGCTGATCGAATACAAGCTGGTTCCAAAAATTATTTGTGATAGAAAAAGATAGCACCCAATTCCTCAAGTACCTTACATATGCAGAGTTTTTGATCCCTATGATTTAACTGGAGTTCTCCAAGGTAATAGCAGATATGTTGTGCTTACTTCCAAATACATAGTTGCTTTAAATCTTGTACATGCCATAGCCAAAAGATCATCCACGTCAGGAGTAAGACTTATTTGGTTTTCTACTTGATATCTTGCTACCAAATGTCATAAATGCATGTGGTAGAACTATGAGAGTAAGGAGACTTAGCTGCTCTTTTGATAAGCAGTATAAATGCACTTCATAAATCTTCACCGTTCTGGTCTCAGAGACCAGACTCTACTGGTACTTTAACATTTGTGCAATTACTCTGGATTTACACCAATAAAATAGTGAACAAGGTTGTCCAGAATGTATGTGTGCTGTTGTTGGAGTTGGTGAAATAAAAACAATACACAAGTTTGCTAATATGTATGTGCCTTGATGTAAACTCTGATTCAAGCACATTAAAAGAAGTGTGATTATTTTTTTCCCCATTCTGTTCAAAGGCTTTTGGAATAAGCTTTTTATGCAGCATCTTTTATTCTTCTTCAATATACATTAAGTAACCATAATGAGACACAGTGAATAAGATTCATCCTTTAAGTGAGGAAAATTCGGGACAAATGCCAATGAAGTTGAGTCATGTAAAGCTCATGCGTTGGCTAAATGTTTTATTGCATTATTCGGTTCTCTTCAGTCAGTGTTCATATCCCTGATTACGCAGTTCTCAGTGCTTAGTGTGTGTTGTTTTTCCAGACAATGATCTGGGAGAAGAAAACATGTTTAGGAAAGGAAAAAAAAAAGACCTGGGTGGCAATTAAAATACTTGGCAGCTACTTCTTGGTTTTAGATAGTTATTTTGGTTACTTTATCTGTTTATGATAATTAGGTCCACATGACCTTCTACATATAGAGCTGACTGGAAAACTTGAATGCATGGTATTGAACTGTTAGAGTTTGAAAGAGAAGATGATCCCAAATCAAGATGAGAAGTCAAAAAGTATAGCATTTTTGTAGCACTCAAATCCCTCATAGTATTTTGTTTCACTTCATGAAATCCTTCTTAATGTCATCTTATGTAGAAGATATCAGCAGCTTTAATGAAGATCACTGGGGGTTGTTGCTTTTTTGGATTATTTTTTCTTTTAAGCTTTATTATCCCGGCAGGAAATCCTTGCTTTTATGTGCCCAACATAAAAAAAAAAAAAAACAAAAAAACCCCAACCAACCAAACAAAAAAACCAACAAAAAACCCCCCAAAAACCCAGCAGTATTCACCCCAGATCTCCATCCATAATCAATAGCAAAATTGTACTCTCTGCAAGCCCTTGAGATTTCTAAATGTTTTCCTCTGCTGTGTTTGCCACCTAGGAATATGGTTTTGCTCACTGTAGTTGCACTGTGTTTTAGAAAAAATATTCTGATGTTAATTGTGTGTAGTTTCACCCCTTCACTTTGTTAGATTACTGTAAGTGACAGCCAAAATAACAGTGGCAAGCAAGAGATTTAAAAAGATAGCTCACTTCTGAATTCACTTCACATCAGGGAGGAATGTTCCATCTATTCCTGAAAGAAAGAGAGCCTTTATAGGCTATCTGTGGCTTCTCAGCCTGAAAAACTGATGGCTTTAAAGTCTAGGCAAATATCAGAGGGGCTTACCCCATAAATAAATGTGCCTTTGTCTTTATCTCGGGTATGGAAAGCTCAAAATTGTAATAACAGAAGACTGTGTGGACATTATTTAAGGCTGTAATTTATCTAGCACCCAGAACATGTCAGGTGTTTCTCAGAGTAGGAAAGAGGTCTGTGGCCTTATAGATTGAATATGCTTATTCATATATGTGTGCCAGAATCTGATGTAAGCATAACAGTATCTCTAAAGAAAAATGATTTTTTTTTTTTTTTTTTTTGTATGAGGATTCAGTGTTTGGGATGCAGAGAGATCTGCTGGCACAATAAAAACTCATAGATGTCATTGCATTATATGAGACTACTAATATATTTCACTGCTATGGAATCGCCTTAATTTACCAGCCCCTTTGATCCTAATGCACAGGATCCACTTCTGGAAATTATTGTTTCTTGCACACTGAATGAATTTGTTTTCTCTGTGCTCTCCAGCTGGCCTGGATGCAGTTCTATCCCCTTTGTTTTACCAGCTTGGAAGTCGCTTTTTATATGCCAATGGCACATACTACAACTTTTGATCTTCCCCTGACTCTCTTCCCCTGCTACCTTCATGCTTACCAAAGAAGCAACGAGTCTGTACACAGCAGCACTTGTATAGTCAAACATGTCTGGCAAAAGTCAGTGTGACTAAGAAAGCTCATCAAGAATTTCTGTCTTGTCAAAGCCGAGGGATGAGGGTAGTCTCAGTTAGTCAGCAAAGATTCTGTGGAAAAGCAGCTTCCTGGCACATCTCCAAGCCTTAATGAGAGAAAGGACTCGTTCTCAAACAAGTCAAGATGCTGTCAAGTTCAAGAAAGTCAAATTAATCTCTTACTTTTTGCTTCTCAACTCCTACTTGCAGCCTCTCCTTAACTGCTGGTCATGACTTCTGTAACACCTCATGTGAAGTTTTATGTTCTTACTAAAGCCTACAAATACTGATTTTTGCATAAGGAACAAACCTGTGTAAAATAGTTTCTGCTTAATCATAGGCTGAGGTGGATAAAGGCAAGTAGTTAGTCTGGGAAGCTTTCTTTGCATCAAGCCCCAAGACAGGACAGGAGACAGAACTAGCTGGGTGGAGAAAAAAGATGATGATTTGCTAGAACAAAAATGCAAAAAATTAACAGCATGCTGTCCTGGGAACCTGGTTACATTGCTTTCTCAGTACTCAGTGTATTAAAAAAAAAAATTTAGAAAATGGTTTTTATGATACAAATTGTTCAAAATTGGCCTGAAATACTGATTGTTAATTTTTGATGTTCGGAATTAACCTCTTCACAAAGCATTCTTCAATAGAAATCTGTGTGGAGTAGGTCATATGTAAAAGTATATACAGGGATGCACAAGTCATCTCCAAGACACATTTGATTTATGAACAGAAGCAAATAGAAAATAGTGATTGGAACATCTGGACACAATGCTGTTAAATGACTCTTTGCAGGAAGGGACAAGGAAGAACTATGTATATTATGTTTTTAGGCCTGTTTGCAGACAGCAATAAGATTGCCAAGGGTTGAAAACTCATGAGTGTTCCTGTCACTATTTTCGGTGCTGAGGTAAAACAGCAGCTAGCAGAATTGAACACCTTATTGTCAGTCAAAGCTAAGTTAGTCTATTCAGCAGTCTACTGAAATGGTCTTTTTTTTTTTTCTTTCTTTCTTTCTTCCTTCACAGAGTTTGCTGGAAAACACTTTTATGTTTTTTCATAGAAACGTTTTTCCTGTGCAGCAGAGCCATTCGAAATTCTCTTTCAGATGGTATGTGTTATTTCTTCCTTGTGATGTGTGAAATTGAGGTGGTCTTTTGAAGTACTCGGTACGAAGAGAAGTAACACAATAGTCAGAGGCTTAAACACAGAAAGATCTGTTTATTGGACAAAGGGTGTATGCAGTCAGGTCTCCAACGTGAGGACTCGCCTCTTCTAACATTAAAGTCTATCTGACTTCTGCCTGTCAAATTTAAACATTATTGCTTGCCCAGCAATTAGCTATATCTGGCTGAGGTGGAAAAAGTTCTTTGCAGTCATAATAAAATAGTTTCTTTAATTAGCGAGGCAGATTAACAATAGCGTAAAATGTGCACAGTATGAAATAATGGCTGAGACAAATCTGATAGTTCTAAGTACTATTTTATGAAAAGGCTAGAGGATTTGGGAATCGTATCATTCTTTTCTGCAATGGCTTCAGACTCAATACAAATGGGCTTTTTTGATGACCATATGCTGCTCACGAATGTGAAGTGAACATGATCTAAAGTAGTTCATATACATAAAAGCCACAATGAAGTGCTGTCTCATAATAATAAAAGATGATAAACTCTTGTCTCTGCCTGGAAGATCTGTTCCAGCAGGCATGTACTGACCACTGAAAGACAAGATGGTGGAGGCCGTGGAGGTGAGATGAATTTTCATTACTATGTTAGCAGCAATTGGCATTTTTATTGGCACAATGGTTTGTATGCTTACTTGAAATGTGAAAGACTTGCATTTAAAACTCTGCTGTACCTAAATTGCAACAGAGTTTTGTATTCAAATATGCTTGAGGTATTTTAAGGAAGCCTCTTACCAAACAGTAACATTTTGTACAAATAAGTAGTTGCTGGGGTGGGAAAGGAAGGAAAAACAGGACTCTGCAGTCATATATGAAAGAGCTTGACTTAAGTCCTTGACTCAGTGTATATTCTATTTTAGGTAACATTATATAGCTTTGCCAGCTTTTTCCAGTATGGTCTGTTTGCCTGAGGGGTGTGTGTGTATATATATCAACTCACCTTCCAATCAAGCAGATCCTCCTGAGAATATTTAAAGTGATTTGAAACAGGAGGAAGAGGTTTAAAGACTGCTGAAAAAGCAGTGACACTGATCAAGTGCCTAATTCCATAGGAAACTTAGAGATAAAATGCCTGTGTGAAGACAGGGATTACTTGCTATCACTGATTTAACTGCTTAATCAGCTCTGAAGGGTAGGACTTAGCTTCACCTCTTCTTGGCACTTCTTCACTCCGTTCTCAGCTGACTGGCCTATTCCTTAGGCATCCACCGAGAATCAGGTAGTTTAACATGGGACTATGAAGAAATAAGGTATTGCAGAATTCACTCATACAACTCTGAAGTTCCTGTGTGACTGAAATGAACTGTCTCGAGTACTTCATCCAGGTAGCGCTAAGGCTGGGAATAGAATATGAGTGTCTGGATAACCAAATCCTGCTGCCTCTTAATTCTTCTGAGTAGTCCTACTCTTAATTTGTAGAGTTCAGGCAGTTGTAAAAAAAAATAATAATCAGATTGTAATTGTGGGTTTGCTTCATTTTTGTTTGTTTGTTTGGGTTTTTTTACACTTCTGCAGCATATAGAAGAAATTCCCTTTGAAGAGCTATTTTTCTAGTTCCTGACCAATATTCAACCCTGTCTTCTGAAAAATCACATCTGACTGTTGAAATTGTGTTTGAAAAATAACATTTCTGCTTAATAATTTCCACAGTTCCTTTTTTTTTCTCCAGAAAAGAGAGTATCTGTATGAAAAAGATTATATTTGTAAGTGACTGGGGAAAAAGGTGTTTGTCTATTAAAACTGTAAGCATGACTGAAAATGGTAGTAATTTTCAGTCTGGGAAAGACAAGGCTTTCTGCATTTGTGCTTTCTCTGTGTTCAAGGTCACCCATGTATAATACTGATGCTAGCACTTTTGGCATCTGACTACTTACTATGTATATGTTTGGTCCTGAGGGATGCCTTAACTATATGCACCTTTGCTAGTCTTTAAAGCAGTCTAGTGAAGCCTGTTAGTAATTTTCTGAACAAAAAAAGAAAATTCAGAAATTCCAAATTGCAAAGTTAATTGAAATCAACTAAAAAATTAGGGTCTTATAATTGCTGCTAGGACCATAGACCTTGCCTGGTTTTGGGTGGTGTTTTCTTTCCTCAGAGACTCTTTACAGGTTCCCTTTTCCACAGTATCACATTCATGATTATTTTGTTCACCCTGTCAAAACTGTATCCTTGACTCAGCTTTAAAAAATGCCATTTCTATATGAATTCCTATGAAAGAGTGGACGTTCCTTGTGTTCCTCGTGTCACTGCCTCTAGGATCTTTACTTTATCCTGGATGTTTATTGAGGACTGGGAATTACTAGTGATTTTGTAGATGGTAAGGATGCAATGGCTTATTTCTCTTCAGTTTAAAAAAAAAAACAAACCAAAACAAAACACCAAACCGCTGCAGAAACCCTGCAAATGACTCGGAATCATGAGCTATATGGCAACTCAATATAGAAACATGGGTTATAGAGAGTAATTAGACTTCCATTTTTCCTTTTTAATCAGTCACATTTAATTATTATTATCATATCTTGAGCTGTTGGTACTTAATCTCGTCTTCTGCCGCCAAGGGATTTTGATCCTAAATGAACCTCTGCAGAAAGAAGGGTGTGGGGAAAAAAAGTAACTATTGAATTTAGTGAAAGATAATTTCCCAAGTATGTGGGATTCCATTTTTCTAGTTTTTTAGCGTAGACATGCCACTTGTAAATACATTGCTTCTTTCACTTTTCAAAGAAGTCTACTCGAGATACTTCAGTAAAAAGAAAATTTAAGAGGACAGCTTGGGTTGCTTGATCCGAGAAGAAATGGCATAAAATTGTTTTGAAAAAACACTGCATGTTTAATGTTGACATGGATACCTGTATTATTTCTTTCAAGAATACTTATGTCTGCCTGAACATCTCAACCTTAGCAAATTTATTTGCTCTAGTGTTAATAAGTAGGAGAAGATACACCCCAAACATTCCTTTATCTTAAGGATGGAGGAAAAGGAGTGAGAAACCATAAGAGAAAATACTTCAGGGTGAAGTCTTCTGGCAGATAATTCTAGGTGGATGCATACTAGTTTTTCTTCTGTTTGCCATCAGAGAAACAATTCTTGTTATGAACCTTTTACCAGGCAGCTACAGTAAAAGGTATGGTCATCATTAAAGTGATTATTTCCCATTGCTTGCTGATAGACTTAAGCTTCTATACCCAGTTCAAGGTGTCCTATTCCCATCAGTCTAACAGTCACAGAATTTGAATCAATAGAATGTACAGAGGATATTTAATTTGATGTGGTCTTCAAAGAATTAGTTAATCCTTTCACTTGCTGTTATGCAAACAGTAATTAATTTCAAATTAGTAGGCCAGAAAACTGAAATGTGTGGAGAGAGATGGGTGTTTTGTTCTGATTTGTCTCTATCTCCATGCATTTATGTCAGTATCACTGTACTTCACCATATATGTAGAGAGCAGATATAAACTGTCAAATCTTTTATTTCAAGTTGAATTCCCATCTACAATAGCAGTGAATCACCTCTATTTTCCACTGTAGTTACTTCTGAGGGTTACAGAAAAACAAGCTTGAAAATCACTAGAATTTGAGATTGTTAGGTAAAGCCCAGAGATGATGATATGTTATCCATAAAGGCCAATTCTGCCAGTATGCCTTGCCCAAATGTGAATCTTCTGTGCGTTGCTGAATAGGAGAATTACAATATATATATTTGAAAGTTATTTTCAAAGTTCCTGTTTGTGTCTTTTGAAAAATATCAGTTTGCTTCTGTGTTCTTCAGCTGTTCCTCTTTGTTTCCTTCTAGTAGCACTGCAAGTCTTCATTTTGCATTTGATCACTGCAGAGAAAGGAGGACAGCTGGTATATCTAACAAGAAAAAAAAAGAAAAAGAAAAAAAAAAACCAAAGAAGACTAAAGTATACTAGCTGTCTTTTGAACCTCTTACATATTAGAGGTCTCATTTAAATTAAAAAAAATAAAAATCCACTGAAGCTAATAGGACTGACTCATCTTACTCGGTTTTGAACTAGACTTCAGTATCTGTTCTTATATTAGCCAGTAGAAAAATGGGAAGCTGTATTTTTTAATGTGCTGCCAGCAGATGTCTCGCACATTTTCTTACAAAAGCAAGATTAATGATTTAACTCACTTTGATCACACAGTTCCAAGAAAGTGAAAGTTGATGAAATGTTTTTCATTATATTATGGACAAATCTTCAGTAGCTTCAGCATCAACTATTTTGGGTCCTCTTCTGAGACACAGGTTTACAGGATTACATAGTAATCAAACCAGAACAAAATTTCAGGGATTCTTTCAGTGTTTTCATGCTCAATAAGAAACTTAATGTACCTAAAAAAGTCTTATCTCCTCACATTAAAATTAATTTATATTTCAGGCTTTCTCTTTTTTTATTTATTCTTATGCCCTTCACACTGCTCAGGCAAAGGGACTCTAAAATGGCCTAGAAATTACGATTTATCACAAATGTAAAGAGTTTGGCAGAGTACTGTTGATGCAAATGAGGTTGGCTGTGTTATTCCGTAATAACTGCTTGCATTAATTATTCCTTCTACTATCAAAGGAACGCTCTGAATTACACTGTATTTTATGCTGTTTGGCATTATACAGAAATTGCTACTAAAATCCTCAGAGATCCTGTTCTGCTGTGCTACATCAGTCATTTTCACAGGTATCCTGGTTTCAGCTGGGATAGAGTTAATTGTCTTCCTAGTAGCTGGTACGGTGCTATGTTTTGAGTTCAGTAT
>JAOBAS010000007.1:9713315-9777325 GCA_025311575.1 Elanoides forficatus | reverse complement strand
ATACTGAACTCAAAACATAGCACCGTACCAGCTACTAGGAAGACAATTAACTCTATCCCAGCTGAAACCAGGACAAGCACCAGCATGCTTCTCCCTGTTTTCAGATTCAGCCTGGAGTGAACTGAGGCTACTTCGTCTGCTTTAAGCTATTGTTTGGCTCAGCCTTTTCACCAGCGCACTGAAAAAAACAGGTAATTGCCATCCAATTGTAAAAACAGATAATTTCAGTTGAGACGTGGCCTTGTGAAATACCCTTTCAAAATAATGCGCCTGTAAACCAAAAAAAGCTGCGAATGACTTACATGCTGTCTTCCAGCTATTCCCCAAGAAAACGGTGCACCAATGCAGTATTTTGCTAGTGAATGTAAGCCAGTTCTGCCTGCACTCCGAGCCCGATACAGTTGTGTATGGCGTACGTCATGACTGGAAGTGTTGTAGATCAAAAGAAACTCAACAGTTCTGTCAAATAGGATTGCACTTCTGCTAATGATACTTTATTATGTTCTGAAAAAGAGGTGAAGCTCTGATAGGGTCTAATTAGGGGAAAAGGAAATATGATTTCTACATGCTGCCTTCACTGTATTTCTGCACAGATGTTTTCTAGGGTGGTTTCCAGGTAACTACTGAAATCATAAGATAACTGTTGGATACTGGTTATGTATATTATTTAATCGCCCATTGTTTATATAGTACCAAGGTCTTACACTATGCTATACTCTACAAATAGGATTATAAAATATATGATGGGAAGAGCTGAAGTCATATCCCTTACAAAAGATAAACAAGCTTAAAATTTGTCTTTAAAATGAGTATAGATTTTGCCTTTACCTTTCATGTCTTTCCAGAGGCAGAATTTTGTGGTAAAAATGCAGGTGTTCTTGAAGTGCTGTGTATAAGGACAGTTCAACAATGTAAAATTCCTCAATACTACAAATTCTTGCACTTTCAACTCCAATTCAACATCTTTTATTTGAAAATCCATCATGGAAATGATTTTACAGAGTGAAATGGAAAGGAAAGGTTCTGAATAAAATAACATTCATAATAAAAAAGCACTAAAGTTTTATTACAAGATCTTTAAAGGCACAAATACTGTTAGGTTGATTACACCATTAATTCACCATGCAATCATAAGCATCTATTGGGCTTCTGTTTCTTACGCAGACTTTCCATTGTCTAAGGACATCTTAAATTATAAATTGCAATTTAAAAAAAACACCAGCACTTCAACTGTGGTATTAAAAGACACTTTCCTTTCTCAGTCTTCTCAGACTCTTTTGTTACTTAGGTGACAATCTCTGTAGAATTTCTCACTTAATTGATATATTTTGATGGGATTTTTTAAAACCCCCAGTTTTTAATAGAGACTTCCTGCAGGAGACTTCCTCCAATATAAAAGCAGAAAATCGTATCTTTGTTGTCTTCAGAAACAACAGTTTTAAATAAAATTTTTTAAAAATCAGGTTTGATATGTTAATGACTTGTAAGACTTATAGTCAAGTATTTTTCTTAAAAGCAAAATAAAGAATCCATTTACAACTCAGAAGAAAAAGATCAGAAGGAAAATGTTAGTGCAAGGTAATAGTTGAAATACTCTTTCATAGTTGTTAGTGATTTAAGTATTGCATAAATATTTAAAAGTTAAATGTAATAGATATTGAAGCTCAGAAATTTAAGGTGGCATTTTAAGCTGACAGAATTAGCAAAACCAACAAAGCAGGGAAGAGTTTTGAAGCAAAGAATTTTAGCCAGCTTTGCTCTCCTGTAGTAGTACATGTATACAATTGTAAGAGCATTCAGAAGTCCATCAACACATAATGTAATTTAAGCCCAAAAGTTTAAATATAGGAAAAATGACAGTTTAAGATTCACATCTTAGACCTCCTGAAATCCGGGGCAATTCCATCATCAGTTTCAGTACAGATAGTAACTGCGTTCAGAGATGTCTGTGATTCACGTTGACCACACATACTAGTCGTATGTGACATTTCAAAGGGTCAAATCTGCTTCTCGGGTGTGTGACACTCTGCTTTTACTATCATCTGACATATACTAACCATTTCATAACTGAAAAAAATTACTGTCACAGAGACCTTACAGCCTAACAGATAGGATAAATTATGGTTCACTGGGCGTATGATTTGGGAGTCAAAGGATTAGATGATTGTTCAGCCAAGACTTTGTTGGAATTTAGTGTCTTTTCCAGCTGTTGTTTGGCAAAGAATGTTGTACTGTTTGTGTGCCTGTAGATCCAAAGGTGGGAAGCCACCCTACAACCCCCAAAATGGGACCCTTACTATAGTTTGAATGACTACAAAATTGCTTCATGCTTCTTTCAAGTCATAGTAGCATTCTATTTAAATTAAAATATAAATTTTAAAATTTATACATTTTAATTAAAATTAAAATTAATCGACAAATTAAATTAAGTATTCAGAAGAAGTTATTCTGGAAATTTGTGTTTGGATGTACTGAAACTGCTTTTTAGAAAAGCAGAATGACATTACAAGCTGTATTATGGGAGGGATTATGAAAAAAAGTGTTGTGGGTTTGTTTGGGTTTTTTAATTAGATGATCTTAAATCTAGGCAATTCACATGCAAGAGTTGTGAAACGATTGGTTGCAGATTTGTCTGTGCTGTTAACATTTATTTTAAAAGGTCTTAGAACACTTAGAATATTTCAGAGCAACCTTTAGATAAGAAAATGAGCTAACGCAGGTATTTTAAGGCTGCCAGTCCTATGTAAATAATAGAAATATTGATACTGACTTGCATAAAAGACAAAATAAATAATAATGAATGGATGAACCTGGGGAAGTAGTTCTTACAAAACTAACTTGGTATCTTTATGTGTAAGTAAAAGTTAATAATGGTAAAGTAGCATGCTTAAAACCCGAATATAATTTGAATTTTAAAAAATAGTGCAATATAAAATCAATATGAATTCAATTTCAAATTATTTCAAATAACTACTAAGTTTGAAGTTTGGGTGAAGAATGATAATTAAAAGTATATGGTGCTAGTTTCTCTGTATTTAGTGACTGTCCCTGTAGTTGTACTGTAGAGGTATTTGCATGCTTATAGAACGCCAGAGTAGGAAATATACTTTATCTTATAGTGCAGTTTTGCATATGTATGTAAAAAGTTTGAAACAAAACATTTTTTAATGGAGCAAGAAGAATTTAAAAACAAAATTAACAAAATCCTCAAATGAAACATGTTTTGAGAAAAATCAAGGTATTGTACTTAAAGATACTGCATAAAGAAGGAGAAAATAACAGATTTTTTTTTTCTCCCTTTTTATTTAGTTATAGAATTTATCTTTCAGCTCTAGATACAGTAAATATGTGTGTACATAGTGGGAAAGCTGTAGATGGGGTTGTCTTGTTCAGCTGCCTTTAGTTAGTAATACTCCTGATGAAATCCCGCAGTTTGAGTTCTTCATTCTGTGTAGATGTAACTGCTAAGATATTTTTCTATTTCCAATTCTCTGTATTTCCCTTGTGTAAATTATAATTAAAACTAACATAATTTTGAATGCATTAGTGTGTCTGTAGGGCACTTTAGAACTGCCTGATCATGTTTTGAAATACCTATATTGCTATGAAAATTAGCATGGCCATATTCTGCTTTATATATTTAATTAGTCAGACTCCAGATATTAGCTAGCATTTATTGACTAAATGCGATTTTGTTTCTAGTAACTATATTTTTCCTCAGGTCTGAAACAGCAGTCTTGAAATCTCTGCCGAATATTAAGCAAAGAATATATTTTTTGTTTGTTTTGATATAACATTAGCAGTATTTTTTTATGTTTGAAATTATGGTAAATGGTAGGGTTAATAAAATTGAGAATCTGGAAAATTTTGTTCATTTTAAATTTTCCAAGGCAAGAAAAATATAAGCCTGTTTTTAAAACCATTTGGAAAAGTTAAAGGCAACTGAATTGTTATAAAGATGTAGGGGCTTTGCCTAAAAGTAGGTGAAGTTATGACTGGTAAATTAAAAAACACCTAAAATGAATAAAATTTTAAATGCTACAAATTAAGCCTAATTTATGGATTAAGTACTTTTTTTTTTTTTTGAGTCATTTTGTAAATGTTAGGCGGAAAATTATTTTATTGAAAAATGGAATGAGAAAGTTTTATCACCAATGATAGTAATAGTAAATTTTGGAGGGCTTTGGGAGAACCAGAGTGTAGGTTCTTCCTTCCTTGTGACCACAAATTGGATTGACTGAATTGCTACTTATTTTAATCTAACAGGAAACCGAAGCGTTGGTGTGCTTGGCGGTTGCCTTAGCTGCTTTCTCCCTACAGAAATACCTTTATTTCCTTATTTTCACCATCTCCTCAGATATAAGGACCAGTGTTTTCAAAGTGATTTTTGATTTTTAGTTTCTCCTCCATGAAGGTGTGCAGGACCACAGAAGCCCCTGTCTTAACTAGAAGCTTTGGTTGCTTGAGATTTCTGAAAATTATGTCTTGTCTCCTGTTCAGCTGGCCAGGGCTTATGGTGCTGGAGAAGAAAAAACTAGAACTCCTTCCTGTAATAAGTTATTGTGAATATTTCTTTGATAACTACTAATAGGTAGTTAGTTTTTTAATGGAGCTAAAAAATTAGTTAATTTTTTAATAAGCTAAAAATATTAGTTAATATTAATTTATGGGATATTAAAACATTTTAAAATGTAATATCCAGACTAACAAAGCTGAAAAATGTCTGCTGCATGTGATTGTAATTAGCTTTTCAAAGTGTAGCAGTTAGACAGAAATGGCTTCACTGACGCTTATCAATAAATGCTAAAATATATGTATTTTTATAATTCCAAGGGCCTGTAATTGAAGAAATAATTGAAGCCTGAAAAAAACAAGAACAGAAATGAATCTTCAGGAAGTTTCAGAATGAAAATGAAGTTCAAGCTTCAGGGACATACTAGTGCAGGTATGTGGACAGCATGTGATTCAAGATAGCCCTGTCAGGTGTCATCTTGCCAATAAATAAAATTAGCACTTCATACCCCAGGCAGTAGACAATGCTGCCCTTTATCTCACTCTAAGACCAGAATCATCCTTTTATATTTTTTTATCAGTCTCACATATCAAATTATGACAGGTTTAAAAACTGAAACAGATATATACAAAGCTTTTTGTGTAACAACTGAAGACCACTAAATGGAATTAGCATGGGGAGCGTTGGCACTTAAGCCAAATAAAACTATTTGATTCATGTTGATTCATGAGCTTGTAATCAACTAATACGGAAAACTGAAGCGATTGTAAATCATAGGGTGCTATGTGTAAATTGAATTTCACAACTAACTTAAGAATTGCCCCCATATCAAAATGTAGAAGAGAGAGAAAAGAAAGGGAAATGTGAAAAGGTAATAATGATAATATATTTAGGATACGGTGGGGCTAACATAAAATACTGCTGCTTTTTGGAAGTCAGTAATGAAAACGGAGAAATTTTCAATAGTACCCACCTCACTGACACAGGTATTGTAGCTAATGGAATGTTTTCCACATGCTCATATATACAACTAAGGAAAAAGTCCACTCAGTTCTTGAGCACACTGCAGGTTTCAAAGTCACTGTGCCAGCGATGGTTGCATTCTTGCCACACACAGGAGAAGGTTTTGTTTTAAGCATGTCTCTCACTCTTCGCAACTCTCTGCATTCCTAGCAATCTTTAGTTCTCATAATCTTGAAACATGACCTTTTTTGGCTATCATCCTTTAAATTATAGCCACAAAGGTATAAAAGCTATGCTTTTCAGGTGTAAAGCCATGAAAGGGAATTTAATGTCCATGTCCTATTGTCAATTTCTTTATACCAGTTTTGCCAACTACTTTCTCAAATGGTCTTCATAAAATGCACAAACTTTGTTTCAGCCCCAAAATTAAAGTTATTTTTCCCTGGAATTGGATACAGTGCAAAAAAATGAGGGAAGCAGGAAAGAAGGGAAGGATATCATAGGAAGAAAGTTAGAAGGAAAAATGCCTGTTGACCCTCCCTGGATGGATGGTATTCTCAGAAGAATCCATTACTTGAAATTATTTGCCAAGTTTTCTAGAATCTTTTAGAAGACTAAAATCACATAAAATATTCTTCTTTCCTTAAAAACTAATTTGAAAGGATTGACTTGTTCGCTCTCTCTGTTGTTGTTGTTGGGAGTATGCTGCCAGCATGCTTGCTGTCTTTTCTCCAGTGAATAGTTTTGCCAATGTATGACTTCTTATATGATTTTTTTTGGAAGTGACATATTTTTCAGCATTGCTTCTTAAGCTCTTCAGATTTTTGTTAGCCGTGGGATAAAGTGGGACAGATTCAACTGTGCTGGACTTGTAAGCAAATATGCAGCTTTCAATTAATTGTTGAATCTTCAGTTCTTTGGGTCAGCTCTTTCGCCTAATCTCTTTTTGAGGCTTTTAATGCTGCCATTCCCTGGAGAATGACAGGAATTCATGTGGGATTTACTGGTATCAGCCAGCTGCTGCTGTCTGATGCTAATGCTGTGATCTGTCAGTTGCAGGTAAAGTAATTCAACAAATTGTGTCATGCTTTGGATGAATTATTTAGGGGCTGTCCATAAATGTAAAAACCAAATCTTATGATTTCTTAATTGTTTGATTATTGGATCTTTAAGTAAGAGTATGTGATGCCTTTTTGAGAAGAGGCATAGTTCTCTAAACAGACCTGGTTTTATTTTCTTTGGGTAAAGAGGTATTAGTTCACACTAAGTATAGTCACGTGTACTGATCACTGCCAAGAGTGTTCTGACATTACGTTCAGGAGTTTTCACAAATACTTTGCTAAAAATGTAAGCTATGATCTTGGATGTATTTTTTCCATATCAAACAATACAAAACATCTGTGTGAGAGAAATTCTATGCTGTTATTGACAGAGCTAAATTTGTGCTGCATGAACGAAACTGAACATTCACACTTTAAAGTGGTTTCTGATAATTTGTGAAGTGCTGCAGGACTTTTTGTGCTTAAGATGTAATATTCCACATTAAGTAGTACAGTATGTTTCACCTAAACAGTAAAACTTGTCACAAGAACTGTATGTGTATGTATATGCACACACAGTGTTAATGGTTTTTAGTAAGGATGTGGTAAAACACTAAATTTGATGTTTTTAAGTAACTGTTCTGAGCACTAAGGTTTTTTCGCAAATTAGTTTTATAGCATTTGAACTTTTCTGAGCCACAAAAGGAATAATACTGATCAATGTTTAGTATATCATGGTCCCATGTACAATTTATGTTGTCAAACAGCAGTTTTTAGTTTTTAATCATTTGTCTGCTTAATGCAAAACTCAGAGGAGCTCTACAGAAGCATCTGACTGAACTCACTTGTTCTGAAAGAAAAAAATCCAGCGTTTTTTAGAGCGTTCAGTCACTTTTACACTGGATGTATAATCATGTCTACACAAAAACATCACAGAAGCTTTTTACATGCAAATTATAAGTAGCACTTTCTAATAAAGGGAAAAGTTTTTACTGAAAACTAGTGACACGCAGCTTTCTCAAGGCAAACAAAAGTGGTCAGCCATTTATTGAGTCACAGAAAGCAGTCCTTAACTGATCATTGTTGCCAAACTGACAATCAAGAGATAGCTGGACTAATCCATTATATAGAAAGTTTCCTATTAAATTCTCAGTCCAAATCCATTCAGAATTTGTAATATTTCAACCTATGTCTGAAATTCACATTCTGATCTCACCAACGGAAATTTTATCTCCCTCTGAAGAGTGGATATGGAGTTCCAAGAAAGAATAGCTTAGAACTCTCCAGGCATGTCTAGCTCCTGAACAAAACCCTTTCTTTGAATCTTCTTGATTCCTGTTGCTGAATCAAGATTAGAATTGTTTTGAATCTAAGATTGGAATTGTTTGAATCTCAAGTCAGTTTCTTTTATGTAGAAGTGTGTTGCTCGTGGAATCTTATCCTCACAGGAGACCCATCTCACACAGATTATGCATATGGACAGAAAGTTAAAATTTTTAAATTGCATTTCTAAAAGGAAAAGTATGCAGAATGTGTCTTTTCTGCACAGAGTGCTGACACTTACTTTTTAAAATTAAAATTTTAAAGACTATGTCAAAGGCCTGGCTGAGGTGGTTGCATGCCCTACTTTCATCCAGTTGAACTCTGTGGCAGACAAAGCAAGAAGCACACACATATGAGTGTCAGGTACTTTAAACAATAGGAAGGAATACTTTATGCTAGGTAAGCTATGCCATTGCCAGATTAGACTATGCAGATCTCTGGAAAGGTTTTAGAAGACCTAACTAGTAGAAAACACAGTTACCTTGAAAGGCTGGAATGCAAAAGTGGTTTGTGATCAGCAGAGAGAGAGTTCTTTCCTTGAGGGAAGTGTCAGGCATTTCTGGCCTATAACGCTGCAAACATGCCTGACAGTAGTTTATCCTTGAAAATTCTTGTTCTAATATGTCTTATTAGTAATAAATGATATGCAGATAATTTTGCTGTGGTCACTCACCTGAGCTGTGTTCTTGGCATTGGTGAATGGCTAGATGCTGTCAGAGGAAGGGCCTTTGATTTAGATTATTTTTCTTCCCCTTGCTGTTGCGATTTGTCAGAGTCAAAGTTTGACCACTTTCAGGATACAGAGTAAGATATACCTGTTCAGCTGGGCTTTTGCTAGGCAACAGGGAGATTTATTGTCAATGAGAACGACATTTAACTAGTTGGAAATTGCTCATAATTAAGGATGAAAAGTAGGCAAGGATCTATTTTAATAGGCAGATTATTAATACTGTTTGTTTCAAGGGGTTTTATCCCTCTACCTGTGAGCTATGCCTAGTATAAAAAAGAAATACCTCAGACAAATCCTGTGTGAGTCAGCTTTTATTCATATGTATATATTTCAGGTTGAAATAACAATACCTGTACTGAAATCCTTCTTCGAATTACTGGGACTTTCTCCATCTCTAGGCTAATGCTTGCCAATGCAAGCAGGATTAGAACAGCCACAGGGAACATTTTTCACTAACCTGTGAATTTAGAAGTTGTAGTGTTGCCCAAGAGGTATGCAGATAAATTTATTTAAATTTATAATTTGACATATATGTCAACACAGTGCATGCATGTCTTTTTCTCTGTAAAGCATTGATTTTTATTGTCACAGTCCAGCAAGAGGTTTCATTATCAATATAAGAATTTTCTTTTCTTTAGAAATGGCTATGGAAAAAGTTTAAAAAGGAGGAGAAATATGTGCATCTAATGCATATCACTAGGATAACCGAAGGGAGCCATGTAAAATAAAAATGAATGTTGAGATGTCTATCACAATTTGTAATTATGCCTTCTAGAATCTTTTTGGCAATGCTGTACAAAAAAATGGATACTCTCTTTATTTTTACATGGCACTGCAGTACTGTTTGCCCACTGAATTAATTTGCTCATAGTATGAATTATATAGTGTCTGATATGGTACACCTCTGGGACATGAAAGGTTTTTGTTGTGCGATAGGGGGAGAGAGCTAGAAAGAGATCAAGAAAAAAGAATTATGAAAGTGTAGATGCTCAAAACTTGCCAAAGGAAATAAAAATCTGATTTGTTTCTTCTTGTAGTATTAAAACAAAAGACAATTTAGTAAAATGGTACATTAGGAGTTCCTCAGCTTATTCCTCAGTAGAGATCTCATTAAGCCAAAGAAATTGTTCTTAAAAGCTCTGTGCACCAGATCAGATGTCTCAAGATAAGATAAAACTGCAAGAGTTTATATTTGTATTAAGTATATTAAAAATATGAAGCTTGTTTTTTATGGATCATTGTAATGTTTAAAAGCCATCAATTGAAAATAAAGAATATTTAAAAGAAAAAGATATCAAGATCAAAGTGTTCCCTCTGGATCTGTTTAATAGCATGGGTTAATGCCAATTTCTTAAGTGGCACTAAGCAAAAATTGCAAGTGCACTAAGTACCACTCTTACCTACCCAAAATCAAATGAGATGTAAATCCTTAAACTCTATCTAAAATTATTGGTAAGTAAAGTTGTTCTAAGAATTATGCTGTGACTTTAGCGTCTGGGAGACCTGAATCAGTTATTTGCTCCAACTTCCTGTAAATCTAGGCTGTATTTTTGTGGTCTTCTGCAGAGAGCTTACTCACTTCATGCTTAGCCCAAAAGCACAGGCTTTTGGCCGTGCTATGTACTATAAGTAACTGTATTAACCTGGCATTCTGCTCCAGATACTATGTGCTCTCCAGTGATGTAATTCTGGGGAACTGCATAATTCCCAGCCTGGAAGTGGTTTATGTCTGACTGGTTTGTAGCTTAGAAAGACTGAACTCAGATTCATCTACAGTAGAGTTTGTAAGCAGACACTTAGCTTCTCTTTTTATCTTGTTCTCCATATATTGCTGTTAAGGATAATTATACTTTCCCACTGCTGTATTCTACAGATAAGCATATTTGTTGTGAGGTATAGCAGAAGAGAAACCATAAATGTTAATTTATTAATTTACTAAAACACATCCAAGGAGATTATGTAAAATATATATGCATTTCTAAAAGCCTAGGGTTTTTTTAGTTAATTTGCCTAATCTGTTAACAAACTAGAACTGATTTATTATGTATTAAATTTTTGGAACATCTCTGTTTAGTGATTTTATAAACATAAAGGATACAAAACACTTTGTCCATTCAAGGATACCAGTTTGAAAATAAGAGGTTTTTGAAATGCTCCTGTGTTCTTTTAAGTGCAGTAATATTTAAGCTAGGTACCTACAAGATGGCAGAAGAGCAGGTACATAAGTTGCAGGGAAATTTTTAAGTTCTAGACCTAATCTCACTGATGTCAGTGTTCAGTTGGAACAGGTATTCATTATAAAAGCATCTATAGTATGCCAACTTTATGCAAGTGAATAGTTCTATTGAACTCAAAACCAGTTTTATATTTAGCCTATAAAAAATACTTGGATTCTGCTTACAAGAGCTGGCCTTTAGATTATACACTCCTTAGTATTAGGGGCCATGACTTCTGTGTTTAATTCAGCAGCAAGCACTCTGCTTGATGGTGAAGTTCCTACTAACAAGTGGAAACACTTCAAAATGTATTCAGGGCAAAAATAGCATTTGCATTTTCTGCTACGCTTGAACTTCCATCTTTTCTGTTGATTGATTTATATTGTTACAGACTACTTATGTCAATCCTGGTTTTAAAATAGGAAAAGTAATGCACTAAAAGAATATTTTACTAGGCTATGCAGTGACTTTTCTTTAAAGAAAATGCCACTAATTGTCTCTTACTTCGCTGTCAGTCACCTTCAAGTTAGTAGCAGCTTTGAGTATCAAAACTCACTCTGAGAAAGTGAATTGCTCTTTCTGTACAACTTTCTCCTATCCTGTCTCTTCCAGGAGAAAGTCCCAACTCCAAACACATAAAATTAAAGGATTTGTTAGATGTCCTGCTTCCCCTATGTTTATGAGGTTATAGACAAAATCTCATGTAAATTTGTAATTCTGGATAGAGAATGAAGCAGTACGGAAGAAGAAAATACATTTGTCATAGTATGGTTTGCTGATGCATGGTTTGATCTGTTTCTCTTGACTTTCAGCTTTATCTTTGCTCTCACAAATGCCAGTTCCATTCATCTCTCCTTAACAAACGAACTAAGAGAAAGCTTTCTCAGCCATGGCCTGGCTATTTAACACAGTATGATTAGGTCAGCAAGAACCCATCTACAGTTTACACTAGGCAACTGGCTATACTGAGAGCTAAAAGTACTGTTTAGTGAGAAATACACTCAAAAGTATATAAAAGGATGTCATTTTCAGTGGTGTACATCTCATCTTATTGTCAAATATTGCAGAAAACACTTGACACATTCACTCATCAGTTCGAAAAAGCCATCAAAATCAGTCTGGAGTAAGCCCTGTGTTCCTACTGTAATTTGTGACTAATTATATACCGTAATTCATTCCAAGTTACCAAGATTTGAAAGGTCAGTCTGGTTCAGGATTTGTTGCAGAGACATAATGCCACTCAGAAAATACACAAGAGTTACGCTAGCAAATACCATTCGGAAAGCTAGGGTATCATCAGTGACACTGTTGGATAAATAAGGCTTGCTTACCAATCTTTGAAAACATTTTCAAGAAACACGTGTCCAGAATAGGTCAAGATACTTTTTCATTTCTTTGTGGACTTCTGTATGTTCAGATGGATTTATGGTTATTTTTAAATGCCAGTGTTATAGTTCAAATGAGATAAAATTTTTAAGATCATCTTTGTTGTATGTGTAGGGTTGCTTTTTTTTTTTTTAAAAAAAAAAAGACTCTCAGTCGTCACTTACTTGAGCATTTACTTTCATTGTTGCTTATATGTAGACATAGAAGCTTCACAGGTTTGGAAGCAAAAGGAGTTACGTCTATAAAGTCAAGGTTCAAAATTTTGCTGCCCAGTCTGTTACGCATGAAAGCAGAAACTTGCCTGAAAATAGTTTAATCCAGGTGGATAAAATCTGCTTTTGAAAGCATCACCCTAGATAGTTTTCCAGCTTGGCTGTATATATAATGGTTGCCATCTAAAAAAAAAATTATTATTTATCAACTATAGTGTACAGCAGTGTTTGGGAGAAGAGCAATTTTCCATCACATTCTTTGGAAAGAAAAGCACGTGTTTCTGAAGCAATTCCTTTGTTTGATCTTGTTAGCTTTAACACACTCTTCTATTTTTTTTTCATTTGTCTCAGATCTGTATCTCTACCTCTTGTGATGTTCTGAAGATCCTTTTCTCCTTCATCTGTATTGAAGTCCAGCTGCACTATTTGACACATTTATTTCTAGATAAAATAATCACATTGGTGGTCTCTTTCAATAGTATCTTTCTGGGAAAAAAAAAAATTGCGTGTGAGTGAACTCACCCTGTGTGAGACTGCATTGCAGATGTAATCCCACAACCATGGCCTGGTAATCTGTAGGTGAAAATACCAGTAAGACTTAGCTTTAGCAAGAAGAAACATGACATCATCATACATAAAGTATCCTTCTTCTTTTTAACTGAAGCTGAATTGTACATAATTGACTGTCTGTAGTATACAGAAAGTGTTTTCATGTCTGTATGTTTTTATACTCATTTGCATGTGCTTTGTAATTTATTCTGATTTTTTGAAACAGAAAGCCTTAGAAAACTTCACAAATAATTAGAACGATTAAAGAAAAGCAGAACTGAAAAGAACAAAAAGTTCCTGAGACATTTTAAATGTTTTTCTAGAAGGTTAATACCTGTAAAATACTGTCAGTCTAGATGCGGAAGTTTTTTATTCCAGTCTGTAAGAAAGGATAAGTGCAATACTGATGGAATTAATCCTTTGGTATCATTACAGACATGACCACTAATTCTGTTCATTTTGGTGTGCTAAAGTTAGGTCTTTGAGAAATACTCATTTTCATCTGTAATGCAAGAATTTAGAGCTGTGATGTATATTTTTCTGTAAAGTCTGTCTTTAGCCTAGGCTTCTGTCTGAAAGAAATGCTACTGCATGCAATTGCTGCTTGCATGGTTTTATATCCAAGAGACCAAGACACATAGCAAGGTTGCAAAATGATACGATATTCTTACACTTAGTTTTAAATATGAGCAATTTTGAAACCTATAAGGGCTTACTGCCAGTGGCATAAATCATTTGTTGATATAAATTGATAAAACTCCATTCAAACGGAATGACTCATGTTCACTCACACCAAAAATTATTTGATCCAATGTAAATTCTACTTGTGCTAAAAATCCAAATTTTAACTTCCAAATTATAATGACCTTTGAGAGAATTACATCCTTCTTACTCCCAGCTGGGTTTTATTGCATTTCTGACAAATTACTTTTCTCAGACATATATGAGTGGTGATGTGTTTTGCTGAGGCTAATATTTCATAAACTATCAAAGTGACCACAGACCCTGTAGGAGGTTATAAGAATAAGTAAACCAAGCTGTTACTTCTAATATTGTCCCAAACTTTATTATGCTTTATTATGTTTTATGGGGCTTAGCTCCTGAATGCTTGCCATTGGTTTTCAGATGTAAAATCATGACTTAGTCATTAACCTAGTGTTTGTGTCTAGCAGTTGTTATTATATGCAAAAGACACTGGAATAATGTGGAGGATCTGTTAAATTGGCAGAGCAAGGAGTCTACAGGAGGACTTCATGCCCATGCATAAAAAATTAACTGCAAGATGAAAACCAGTGTTATGGAATCTCTAGGAAGTGACATTGGGACACAACTGTTTGATTTGGGGATGGTGTTGCAGCAATTATCTCGCAAAACTGAAAGTTTGCTATACAAACAAATAACAAGTGAGAAATAGCATTATGTTGATTTAGAATATAGGAAAACTAGTCTGGAGGCTTGAATTTTATTTGTGGCTGAACTGTTAAATTATATGGAATTGGGTGATTTATTTGTATTTCAATTTTGTTTCTGTTTCTTCTCTCACCCTTAGCTATGCATATTTAGATCATCACTAAGGAAGAATTATTTCTAATACGTGTTTTCCTGCAGAGTGACTAGTACAAGTGAGTCTTGAGCTCAGTGTAGGATTTCTAGGGATCCTGTCATACAATATTAAGCAATTGCCTGATTTTATGTATCAGCTGCTGTACGTTGACGCATGTGAGTGTGACCCAGCAGCCTCTCTCAACTGCACAGCGATCTGCTCCCAAAGGCAGACAAAATAACAGTTCTAGTTCCATCTGCCCATCCATTACCCAGGGTTGTCACTGGCAAATGATTATTAGCTTTCAAGAGTATTCATTAATTTTCAGTTGATCAAATGGCTGTTTTGACCATAGCATGCAGAGGTGTATTACTCTCAGTATATTTATATGCATTACTGTTTATTAAGAATTAGGGGACTATCAGGGTCAAATTGTGACACATTGGATGGCCATTTATTAACATGCTCAGTCCAGTACACTTTCAATCCTGACCTCAATGTGACTGTTCTTTTTTGCTGTCAGTAAGTAAAATGGAAGTATTATTTAATTCCTAGAGAAGGCTGAGGTGAAATTAGTGTCTGTGGGGTTCTGTCCACAAGATGCTCTTGTAGCAAGCAGATGACAAAGCTCCATATTTGCGAAGAAAAAACGTGGGCTGCGAACAACTGATAGCTAGAATTTTATGGATTTCCTATTATCACTTTTGGAGTATGGAGTAGTCCAGAGACTCAGTTCTGTGAGGATTCTCAGGAGCTGGCAGAAACGGTTCATTCCTAACTTGGCTCCTAGTCTTATTCTCTGCCCATCAAAATGTCTCTCTAAATCCTAAGACGAGGATGGAGTGTAACAGGTTTAGTTACAGACCTGCATATCTGTATTGCACTAACCCACTGCAGTTCTATCGCTTCCTTCTCGCTTTCTGCCAATTTGCAGGGAGAGGTATGTCTACTAACACTGTCCTGTGCCTCTTTAAGTGCTGAATGATTTAGGAAGTATAATTAATAAGCCATTCAGTGATGAGTGTTACAGGTTACAAACTTGACACATGCACTCAGCTTGCAAAAATGAAGTGAAAAAAGAGGTCCCAACAAGGAGCATTTATACCAGCAAAAGGCAATGGCTCTGCATGGACCACATTTGTTCCTACTTTCCAGTCAAAGGAGGTTTACCTCTTGAAGTCTTCCTGAGATTTTGCAAGTCTTTTGATGTTTGTCATCTCTTTCTTATCACACCATTCCTCTTTCCCTCTTACTCTTGTACCTCTTATTGCTGCGTTCTTTCCATTATCCTTTTGCCTGGGTTTATTTAAGTCATTCTTCATCTGCTCAAGTTTCACTTCTACCTCTCAGTTCCTTGGGCACCACTGAAACTTCAGTTCATAGATAAGTTTACCAGGTGAGTTTGGACAAAAATCTAGATAGAAGTAGCCCAGTTTACAACACTTTGCAGGTGTCATTGTAAATCAGTCATCTGAATAC
Source organism: Elanoides forficatus (assembly GCA_025311575.1). Classification (NCBI taxonomy): domain Eukaryota; kingdom Metazoa; phylum Chordata; class Aves; order Accipitriformes; family Accipitridae; genus Elanoides; species Elanoides forficatus. Next base: position 9,761,371 of record JAOBAS010000007.1, on the reverse strand, counting down.
TTCATGACTAGGTTCAGTTCCAGCCCAAGTACTTGATTTGCACTTGTGGTTGTCTTTCTCAAATAACCGGAAGATCTATTCATGTACCAAGTCAAAGGTCTGGCTGCTTTTTTCGTTTGGTTGGTTTTTTCCACAAGTAAAGCATGCTTCTGTTTGATGAGCTGGTACAAAGCATATCTAGGAAAGACTTGGGCAGGATTTAAGTGCAAACACTACCATGACTTAGAAGAACACAACAAGATTTGAGCAAAATATAAAATGTAAATCTAACTGAAAAGATGCTTTAAAATAATATGGAAGCATGGTTCTACTTATATATATATTGCGCATATTCAAATAAGTATAGAAACTATTCTGCTGAGAAAGGCAATCTTTTGGAGTACTTTATTTATTTTCTGCTTCCTGTTTTACGTGTGCACTGTGTGTACGAAATTAGATTGGAAATAAATCTGCTGTTTCATCATTACTGCTTGAATAAAAGGAAGATCACGGGAGACAAAACTGAAACAAAAGTGAGTTTCATTTGACTGCACAGAGCAAAACCATCTATTTTCAGTGTGGATTATATATGCCATATTGTATACTTGAGACTAGATGTAGATTAGAGACTAGCTAATATGCACACTGTAGGCTGCACATGCATATAGCATTATGTAAATATGACATGCTATTTATCAGGTATTTATGCAAAAGTATTTTTGGCCTATGTGAATTTGGATCAACTTCTAATCATTGACATGTTTACATAGTATCTGACCGAAAGTGTTGAAAGGGGAGAGCTATTACTCCACAGAAAAAGCAGGACAAACAACTGTAATTAAGATTTCCATTTCCATCTCTCGGGTTTAATTGCTTTCTGAAGTTTCATCTTTGAGTCTCAAATATTTGACCCTGTCTCTTCCTGAAACTGATTGTATTTTTATTTTGCCTGGAAAGTCCTGAGTGAAGGAAACTGAGCTTTTCTTGAATCTGATGAAGCTGTGGGGTGAAAAAAATCTCTATACAAAAGTAATATATATATATATAATTTATATGCATTTATATTGAGAGAGAGAGAGAGAGAGAGAGAGACTTCTTTTTAAACACTTTTACAGCCAAAACCTCTGGGAGTTGAAACTTGAAATATGGCTTGGAAATTGCTCTCACCAAGAAGAAAGGGTTTGGAGTTCTCTAGAGAAAATTGGTTTTCATTGGACTGAGTTATGAGCATTTCAAATTGAATATTGAGAATGCACTGGGTTTTGCAGGAGCTTTTCAAATGGGCTCATAAATTGATCAGATAAGAATGGCTTGTGCTAACAGTGCAAACAACTCCTTAAAGGAACTCTTTACTCAGTAGAAGTTTCATTGCTTCCAACAAGCTCTGGCACTAAGGTACTTGTAGACGAATGGAGAGCATTTAATCTAGTTGTGGTCAAGCTTTAAGTTGACAGTAACCAGCTAACTCATTCTTGAACATAAATTTTCCACTCCATTATAGTTATTTAAAGTATATTTAGTAGAAAATGTTAACTAATGGGTTTTTCAGCTCAACTTACTACTTTAATCCAGCTAAATCCTTGAAACAACAGTGAGATGTTGTAGGTGCATGGGCAATGCCCTTGATCTCTCTGGTATCCATCACTACAGGAACATTTTAGGTTTTACAGCCTCTGGTCTGTTTTGCTGAAGGTCAGAAGTCTGTTAAAGGAGCTAAGAGAGAAATTTTTGCCTATTCTGTAGGGTTGGTTGCCTCTGACTGCAGGAGACGGGCTTATGACTATGCAACCATCCCTAGAGAACAGGCAAAAACCTCTTCTCTGCATGATTTTACAGACTTGAGGACTCCTTTCTAGTGCTCTGTCCCTAAAAGCTTTCCTTCACAAATGCAGGGGCTGTCTTTCAAAGAGAAAAACATCTAACTCTTCAGAATTTGAATGAGGAAAGAAAGGAGATATTTGAAGGTAAATACACACACAAGGACAGACCAGAAACTGCTACTCCTAAGGGTGCAGGAAAAAAAGAACCTTCTCCTCTGCTTCCTCTCCCCAGATAAATATGAATCAGAGCTTTTTCTAGGCTGAAACCTTTTTTTTTGCTTTGCACCACAGAAACCAATCTTTAATTATTTTATAAATGACAAGAAAAATTCATACTGACAGCTGTCAGTTCTTTCCTGAACTACAGACATCACAAATTTCTTTTTTCTCCACTACATTGGCATAGCTATTTTCATACTATTTTGTCAATGCTTCAGCTTTAAATCCAGTATAAACATGCACCAGGAGACAGTGAATACAACCCAGCTATAATCAATTTTGCTCTGCATATTTTCCTTGTTTAGACTTTGATTTAAAAACATTAAGTGAAATCCTGATCCTAATACAGGCACAGGTAAAATTCCCTAATGACATCAAGGGAATTAGTTATAGCTACCATATTAGCATTGTAAGACAAGATGATTCAGGAGCCAGTAATGAAACAAGATAAATTAAACTTTCTCCTTAACCTTATAGTAGTAGGTTACTATTTGGTATAAATAATTGAAAGGTGTTGATTATTACCCACTATGGTTTCTTGACTTAGAAGAAAACCAATCATGTGTTAGAAGTATGAAAGGAAAAAATTCTGACCACAAGAGTGATAAATGTTTTCATTATTTCTTTTCCCTGAATTGAAAGGGCCAAAGTAGATGGAAAGAGATGATGTGTGTTTTTTTGACAACTAGCTATTCTGTTATTCTAGAAGGTCCAGAGGAGCAACAAACTTTAACAAGTACTACCTTGAATTTGACAAATCTTTCATGCAAATCATTATTATCTGCCAACTTCTATAGTAGTCAAATGCACCCACCTTCAAGCACCTCCTGTTCTACATCAACTTACTCTGCTTGATGAAGGCAGAATACCTTCAATCACAGTAGATCTTCAGATATTTTTTAAAAGCAGAATGCAACTCAAAGAAAATAGAAACTAATATATTCTGATTTTTAACTCTTAAATAGTTTTCTGCTTAAATTAATAAATAGAGAACTTAAGATAAACAATGTAAAGCATCTTTTTAAGCTGTGCTGAGAATAATAGCATTGAGAGAACAAATGAGCCAGTAAAGTGTCTGCTAGAGCATATAGAGGATGTTTGCTAAATAAAAGTGACGAGAGTACTGGAGTGCTTTGAATTATAAAAAACATTATGAAATAGGAAAATTCATGACATACGTCAACCCAAGTTCAGTTTCTCTAAAGCGATAACACTCCATCAGAAAAAAGGAGGACCTTTGTCACAGTGTCGTAGTACTACTCCAATTAAGACATGTAAAACTGTCTCTTCCACATCAACTATATTCATGGGTTTTAATATCTTTTCATGTGTATAAAACTTAGGCATCTGTGATAAGCTGGTATGTCTAAACCGTTGGGCAGGAGTACTCCAGTATTTTTACCCAAGATTGTGCTAGCTTTATCCCTCACACTGAGGATATAGCTAAAGCATACTGTGGCTATCTTCAGCCCTGGAGGCTCAGGCTTCCTTCGCATGGGAACTAAATTGTGTGTAAAATGGCAAGAGAAGGAAACTGCATGCTGAGCCTTGCTTCAGCGTGGCGTTGGGATGCAGACCGTGTGTGGATCAGGACCTAGGGGTTGCAGAGTACGCCTAAGTCCCATTTTTTTAGACCAAGATGCTTCGCTTTCATTAAACAATGCTCTTCAGGTGTTTGTTGAAAAAATGGCCTTCAATTTAAATACCTGGAAGCAAAATATTTTAGATGACTCTGTTGGTCAATAAAAGCCGAACTTTTCAGTACTTTGCTGAAGTGAGGAGTAAAGTCCTGTACTCACCTGTGTCTTTCCTTCCTGCAGCCGGATGCCGACCCTCACTGGACTCAAGGGGTTTTAGTCCAATAGTACGATGTCTTCAAATCCCAAAATTCAAACACAGAACCCAGCTCCTTAAAATACAAATTTATTCACTTTCTAATGGAGACTAGAATTGTGAAGCTCAACTACTGTTACATGCATTTCTTTGCGTTCCTGTTTTGTTTATTTGGTGTGGTTTGGTCATTTGGTAGTAACTTGTATAAACAGAACTCCTGGTGTAGCTCCCTTCAACAGCAGCAAGGAATGGTGTGACAATACCAAGCTTGCAGTCAGATTTGCTTTTGAAATCTTAACATCAACTGTATTACTCTCATATTGTTTAAAATGCTGCAAAAATAGACTTGAAAGACAGTTGAAATATGCAGATGCTTTTTAGCAAGCAGAAGAGTTCAACTGATCTTGCAAATTTTACTAAGCTCAAGCGCTTTATTTCAGTTCTAACCTGAACTCCTTTCTGCTTTTCTGAACAGAAATGAAGCATACTGAGTTGCGCAGGATGTCTGTGCATTGAAAGATCGTTCTTAAAGATGCAGTGCCCCTAGTCAGTCCCAAATTCATTTCTCCAACCCCAGACTCTAAAATCCTCTGGGAATTTTGGTCAGGAGGTGATCTCCTTATGTTCTTCTCACAGGTCTCTGTAGTGTTACATAGTCGTATAAATCAGAGGTGAACTCATTCTAGCTGCATTAAATACAGACCAAACATTTAGATGTTGGCCTGAAACAGACATAAAAAAGCAGCACTCCATCCATTTTCAGGATAAATCTGTCATGATGATCAAAATAGATAATCACAGCAGAACTGAGCAGGCTTCGTGAAGGAACGCCAGTTGGTAGTATGCCAAGAAATTACTTCTCAGTAGCAGCAGGAGTTGGCACACTGATAGCATTGTGTTCCTGCTATTCTCCAGAGTTCAGAAACTGTGGAATTTGAGGTCCTATCAGATAAACAGCTTCAGAGAGGTCCTCGGGAATTCTGTACCAGATAAATAGTTCTCTGCTAACATCGCCATGGTGGTTTGCGACTTCTACAGAAAAAGAGCATGCTCTAATAAATGCTGCAGGATTATGGAATCTTTCTAACTTCTATATAATTTTATTGATTTCATTCCTGTTGCAATTCAAAAAGAATAGCTCTGCATATATTACTGTTAGGAGAACTAGAAATTAGGGAATACTATCCAGGCACCGTATTTCTCTTAAATTACATCCAAGCAGCTTCCCTGATTTGCACCTTCCATTCCTTTTTTCCACATGAATAGTTCACTATCGGTCTCTTTGGAGTGTTGGGTTGTTTTCTCTTTTTTTTCACTTCTCCACACTCACAGATATTCTTGTTCTTTAGCACAATGTGTTTATAAAAAACATAAAGGCGCTGCCTTGATACCAGAAACATTTGATGAATGAACTGCAAACAGAAGAAATTGTACTATTAAAAAATTTTTGCTGCCTGATTTGTGTGTGAAAATTACCAGGAAAATGTCATATTTTGGCTGCTGAGTTTTATTTGGGGTGAAATAGGAATAAAACCACAGACCAAAAATCAGGGTTGTATTTTCCACAGGTATCAGCTGAACAAAAATATGATGCTGATGCTATAAGCAACCCAAAGTGCAGGGGGGAAATCGTGGAGGAATTGCAATGTCCCCTTTTCAATAAATGTGAGTTCCTGGCCAGTCACAGTCCCTGACAAAGCAAACAGTTTTATAGTTGTTGCATACACAAAAGTTGGAAAACTGTAACACTTTCAGTCTACGTTGTTTTCCTATAGCTACATTTTTTTCTCAGTCTTCAGCAAATTGCTACAGTTCCTTGTGAGACTTTCCCCTACTGGTTCATAACTATATGTGCCAAAGGATTTGCAGGTGAACAAATGAGCTTTGTGTATAAGGCTGACTTACAAGTAGTTTTCTGGTTTCTCACTTCATCATCTGAAGAGTCCATCATTACAGTATTTCATTTGTTTAGGAACCAGTGCTCATGATAATGATGCTCTTTGTGCTTTCTCTTGCACCAGCATAGTAAAAAGCACACTCTGAAAAAAAGATTAATTATGTTTTAAGAAACTGGAAGAGAGGGGCAATTCTGATGGTGCATCGAAACCTACACCAACAGCTTTTGGGCCAGGCAGCTTCAGAACTCCCCTCGGTACAGATATGAGCAGAAGATGGGTTGTGACTTGTGAAATTTGGTTCCTCTTGCTTATTCCTCTATGTTATGAGAACAAAGATACTGAAGCAGAAACTGGCATGCTGAGACTAGAAAACCAGAGTGGAAAATAGTTCAGAACAGATCTGTGTTGCTGGAACACCAGGTGTGTTTGTGCACTCTGCAGATGCTTTTAAGCATGAAAGCTCCTGCCAAAGGCTTAAATCGAAAGAAAGGAGAAGTGTAGACTTCTGTTGCATAATGTTTCAGGTGCACTGTATTCAGCCACCCAGCTTACATGAATTAGCAGACACTTACAAATTTGTTTATGAACTGCAGAGCAAACAAATTGGGTTTGTCATTCATCTTCCTTCCATAATCCAAAAGCAAATCTGTGGGTAGTTCTTTTCCTTTCTTCTCTAAGAAAGGTTTTAATTGTGTTTGCATTCTTATTTTGTTACTGCTGTGTCATCTTTAATGTTGTTGGGGGTTTTTGCTGGAGTTATCAAAGAAAGAAAATGACACAGTCATCCTCATCTCTTTATACAGCCTCGGATGGTTATTTGGTCCTCAGTAAATCCAAAATTTATGCGTACTCTATGCTGCTTATGCCAAAATCACGTAGGACACTCACTGTAAACTCTATGATGGCTCTTATGTATGATCTCAGTAACAATCTTGTTTCAGATACCCTGTTGCTTCTTGTTACGTTCATTGATACATTCTAGATACTCTTCCCTACGTTTCTATCATTGTGATAAAACATAGCTTGTATTTGAGGGTCAGTTTGTCTCTGCATAGTTTATAACTGTGTCTACAGCTTTCAACTCAAAAGACTCACTCTCTTGCCCTCCTTTTTAAGGCCTAAAAAGCACTCGATACAAATGGCTCTGCACATAGAACCACGTTTTTGGTCTGTAGCACAGAGTGTTCTGGATGGCAAAAAGAGAAAGGTTGACTGGTAGAATTCTTTCCATCTAAAGCTTTCTTTTATTCATGGTTTGCCCTTCCTGCTGTTCTGCAGTCATTATTTCTGTTACAGTCTAGACTAGCTGTAATGTACCTCAGTGGCAGTAATCCTTTTTAAAGTCCAATAACAAACTTCACAGATTAGCTTTGAGAGTACTCCTCTATGCATTTCTGGGATCTGCAAACAGTCTCTTAGAAATAACATAAAATAACTTTCCTGCTATGGTTTCTCTATTTTTTATGTCCTTTGGGTATCTATCTGCCCAGCTCTTCAGTGCATACCTTAAAGTAAAAATACCAAAACCCACAAGACACTATGCTGCAACATCTTTGGCTCTCTGCACCAACCATTAGAGGCATAAAGAACTATGAGGAATGAATGATGCTTCTGGACATATGTTTCTGTCAAAAAGAGTGTTTATGGTGTTTCAAGATGCACTTGAAGTTTCATGGAAGGCCTACTGATAATCTGCCCGTATTGTATTGCCTTGCTTATGCCACCGATTTGGCTACGCTTTGGCCCTTTGTAAATTCTGCAGCACATAGACAGTTCTGACTAAATTTGGCACCTAGAAGGCCTCTGACAAACAGGCAAAAGGTTTGTTTGTTTTCAGGTAGAAACTGGGATTTGAAACTGACTGCTTGGTTATTTTGAGTAATTCTCTATTTATGATACCTTAATTTAAGGTACCAACAAGTCTGAGTTTCTGTCATTGTGTTAAAACATTTTCCTTGGAGGCCCTTAGTAAACTGCAGATTTTCTTTCTGATCCTTTGCCTTAATTTGCTGTTTTACAGCACCAAAAATTAATCTGTGCTTATCTGTCCCTCTGAACTGTTGTGTGAGAATAATTTTAATACTGTTGGAAGTTCTCTTTCTACACTATGAATTTTCTTGAACCCACTTTGTCTTGATGTATTCTCCAGTGTAATAAAAAGACACGTACACTTCAAATCTTCTACTCTTTCTAAGGTTTCTTTAGTATCAGTCTGGTTCAAGTTTTCCCCCCTTCCAAGCTGCCATACTCTTCTCTCACACAATCTTTGTTTTACATAATTGCACAGAAATTATTTTAGAACATCAGCCTTTAGTGTTCTCTTTCTGCTTATTGTGTTGAGACATGGATGGGTTACAAGGTTTTGGGGATCATTTTGTGACCTGTGATATTAAGCTGTTTGTGGAGTAGGTGTTCACCAAGACCTCCTGGATTAACCATTTAAGCATCTCATGATGATGGGAAAATCTTCCTCTCCTACACGGGGTATTCTATTTCATTGAATGACCATAGAAGTCAACTCATATGCTATCTATTATTCTTATTAACCTCAGAAACTATTATTTCTTCATTAGCTAGGTTGGTTTAATTCATACCTCTATCTTGCCGCTTCATTTATTAAGTCCTCCATCATCTGAACACCACAGCCTGTTCCCCAGCAAATATCACAGACATCATACAAGCAGTCCAGGCCCAACAGTGGTCTTCTTTCAAATGGCATCACTAATATTTCTTAGTTGTATGTACGCTACTCAGAAGGATGCTACCTTAACCCATGGGAAAACACAAAGCAAGCTTCACCTTATAAAAATGCTCTGGAAGCTAGTTGCTAGCAGGCCTATATTTTTTTTTTTTTTTCTATATACTATGAAAGTTCAAAACTGCCACAGTTGTAGTCTTCTTCATTTAACTGTTGGGTCTCACGTGACACGCTACCTCAGCTAGCATTATTAAAAGTGTGGAGTGGTGGAGTGTGAGCAGAAAATGAAAGGTTTGGATAGAGTTACAGATTTTAAGGGCAGAAGAGATCACTTTGCTATTCTAAACTGATGTCTTGCTTAATTCAGCATAGAATTTTGCCTAGTGGTTCCTGCCATAAGTAATGCTTTCTGCTGGGTGCGGAAGCTAGCAGTTGTCAACAGTTTGATTTTAAATACTTATGGTATCATTCTATATCTAATACCTAACTTCCATTTTCTCTTATTTCTCTTTCTTTTGTGTACATAAGAGAAAGAAGTGTATTTCTTCAGGTGCAGATAAACGCAGGAAGTAGATGTTCTAAAACTAGAAAAGCATTAGATATGGCTTCACGTATTTAACACCCATTGCATAACAGCAAGGAATTATGCTGCAGGGTGATAGAGAGCTGTGCAAACCAAGGATACTCATAAAGCCTGCTTCTCAGAAAAACAGTAAGAATAATTTGTCTCCATGAAGGAAATGAAATCAAGTTTTAGTTTCTTTATCTTGCAAAGTGATGTTTCACTGACTTTTTTTGTGCTAACAGGGTAAAATGAATTATGATAAAGTAATCATATAGCTACTATCCAGGGACTTGTATATTAATAGAAAGAACTAAATTCAGAAGTAATTTTTGGAGTTGTAGTAAATTGTCCTGTGCCTATATCTGAATGACCAGAGTGACCGCTAGATAAGGATGCATGTTTTGGCTGCATCCTAACTTGGTGTATTTCTTAGTGTCTTTCCTAAAGAATGTGACATATGTTGTAAAAATTAGGCATGTATTAATATCCTTAGATCGAAGTGCCATCCCTGTGGGTGCATTGTGCTTTCAGTTAAGTTTTTTTGGCGCTAAAACTAATTTACACTCCCTTGAAGCAAATGTGCAAAAAAGGACTTTGAAATGTAGATACTTAGAAACAGTTTAGTTAAGTAAAAATTGCTTGTGGGAGCAATTGAGTAGGTTGTAAAATTCTTCCATTAACGTAAAAAAAAATTTCGAAGGAACAAAAAATTAGAAAAAGAGCCATGACTCTCTTCTAAACTGTGATGAATCTAATAATTGCTCATGCAAAATGTTAGTTAGAATTTGCCTACAAATGAACAGAAATAATTTTATACAAAAAGTTAAACTGGCAGTGTAGGCACACAGTCAGTTATGATAAGTATGCATTGCATAGCATGAATTCACCTAGACCAATTCCTGGGGTGACTACTTCTGAGAAGTGCCATTGCAGTTCATGCATTACCCTAAGTGATTCATACCCAGGTATGTGGCTTCCGAAGCAAAATATTCAAAAGGCCTGATCTGACACATATTCAAACCAATGAGAAGCTTTCCACACCTGATTTATATTAAATGCTTATTTGACATGTTTTCTCATTTTACTGGAAACCCCTTTCTAGGCGATGACAAGGCAGGAAAGCAGGTTCTGTAGAACATTCATTAAAGATGAAGGCATCAGGCAAATGCATTCAGACAGAATTCTGAATAAATCAGTGTGGTGAGCAAAGAGGAAAGAGAAGTTTCATGTACAGAGCTTCTGTACTGAGATATCAGCTGCTAGATATCCTTAATCTCTACACAGACCCTTATTCATGGTTAGGACAAAATAATTTTGAAGTTTAATATACCGTTACTGCTAACACATGTCCGTAAAACATATGCATAGTCTAGTTGAGTCAAATAAAGGTTTTGCCCTGTGCTGCTTCTGTTCATTGTCTCTATGCGTCCTCAATATTGCAAGGATTATGTATAAAAGAAGCTGAAGGATTGAACTGATATTGAATTCTGTCACATGGTAGCACTGTTATTAGAAATGAAAGCCAGTATATGCTGCAAGACTGGGCCAAGAAATAAGGCATGAGGCAGTCTTACAGTCTATCTTGTTTCTTCTCCATTATAGTTGCAGGACATAGACCGTAAAACACTTAAGGAACTGGCAACCTAGATTTTGGAAGTGTGCAAAGACAGAGTTTCTTTTAGTGGAAGATTTAGAAATTTTGAAGTCTGGTTACATTAGGCAGTGGCACAAAATGCTAGCATTTCAGAATTCTTCACTAAGAAAAAATATTTAGTATTTTAAACATAAAAATGTTTGGTTCTTTTAGTGACATACATTTCAACTTTTTTTCTGCCTTCTCCTGAAACAAAAAGAAGATGAAATCCATGTGTTTTCACAAAGTTTTGACTTCAGTAGATCTGCATATTCAAATAAAACATGCTTCCAGTGCTGTTTTTCGAACAAGCTGTGTGAATTGAACTTCCCTTTTCAGATGGTTTAACCCAGCCCTATGATGTTATGTATTTTTCCTTTATGTTTAACTAAAGATGAACTTTTATATATCACAACATTTTCCTAATATAGACTCAGGGTCCAGGTTTCCTGTGAGGAGGTCAAAGCCAGTTGTCACTTGTGGAGGCCTGGCAAGCTAGCATAGCTGGGTTTTCCACAGAGAGGTCAAAATCCCTTCGATGAAGGGCCTCATCCCCAGCGGGAGGTTGGCCATCCATCAGCATGTAAGACTTCAGAGCCATGAAGAAATTGCAGTGGTCTTGGACCACATGCGTAGAAGTATGACATCTGCATCTACATTTCCTTATAGAATTCCAGGCCAGTTCTGGTCAGTCTTTGTGCAAATTCCACCCAAAGGCACCTAGAAGCAGAGGGGATGATTTGGCTCTCAGCCTTTCCTTTTTCTGATTCTCGCACAGAGCAATGTGTATCTTTGGCTCTTGTCTCCATTCCCCATAGACCAGGCATCAGCCAGCTGGAAGCACAAGTAGAAATTGTAATATAACTCAACTAGCAGGATTTTTATGTTGTTATTAAACAGCTGTCCAAATTCCATGTAAGAGCTATTTAGAAGAATTTTTTCTCTTAGGTTATAATGCAGATTTTCAAGCAGGTTCATAATCTGACATCTTTATTTAAGAGTAAATTTATTCTCAAATTGTATTTAATTCTTTATACTTGAGAAGGATTTGGGTTGATTGTTGCATGGCTGTAAATGGGAAGTTAATTTGGGTCATGATGTGGCATGTGGTGCTTTATTTGGTAGATGTTTGCACAAAAGTTCCAAGTCCTGTAAAAAGAATACTTCATGCCACTGCAAAATGTTAATTGTCCTTTACAATGATGTAACTTCTTTTTTTTTTTCTCTATAAGGAAAGGTACTTATGCAAGGAATATTCATTTAGGGAAACAGTGGGATACTTTCTGATAATTATATATGTTTTCCCTGTTATTTAGTGCTATGGCTTTAATCTCCAGGATTTCTTCCTGTTACTGTTAGCTAAGATGTCACAAGTAAATGTAAAGAAGGAAAGAGAACATTAGAAAAAACCAACCAGACCAAACCAACCAACCAACAAATTTCTTCAAGTCAACTACATGAAGAATAGGAAATGTCTTACTGAGCAGTTAATGGGTTTTGGATTATCACTCTCCTCCTATTTCTTTCTTTCTCTCATTTACTTTCTCATGGTTCAAGGCTAGAATAGTAGCTCAAATATGTGCAAAATTGCACTTTGCAATTTAAGTACTTAAAACTGAAAATCATACCACCTGTATCAAGTTGTCTATTTTAGAATTTAGAAAACTAAGGCATTTAGAAATCGTAGGTGTGCAGAACCTGGAGATCAAAGGAATATGAGAATATAATGTGAAGTGGAAGTGGTTTAATTTTTTAATCATAGGATCATGTGATAATTCAGATTGGAACAGACCTCTGGAGGTCATGTAGTCCAGTCTCCTTCTCAAAGCAGCATCACCTATGTGGTCAGACTAGGCTGCTCAGGACTTCGTGCAGTCAGGTCTTCAAAACCTCTAAGGACAGAGACTGCACAGCCTCTCTGGGCCACCTGTTCCGGTACTTGACTGTCCTCAGGGTGAAAACGTTTTTCCTTGTATGCAGTCTGAACCTCTCTGATTTCAATTTATGCCTATTGTCCCTCACCCTTCCACAGTGCATTCTGTGAAGAGTCTGGCTCTGTCTTCTTAATGACCTCTTCATACGTCCATCCCAAGGAGATTGCACCCCTCCATCACAGCGCTCCAGGTGTGCGAGTTGCACCGCCGCATCTCCATTACCTCAACAATGTCAGTTTTGGGCAACAGGCTGCATGTATTTGTGTACATAACAGTCTTCGGTCCTTTCACTGCCTTACGGTTCCTGAGGTCCCTCTTGTACCTGTCTTATATCTTCCTTCCTTATGCCTTTTATACAGAATTCATTTCAGTTCTGAAAGTCACTGCTAACTGACATCAAAATCAGTAGCTCCAGACCTCTTTAGAGTGAAGTGTGAAATATCACAGACTAGTCTGGGGAATGAATGTTTGTAAGATTCTGGGTTTGTATTGATGTGTTATTAAAAAAAAGGTTTATGGTTTTGCATTTGATCAAATTATTGATTAAAAATTCCCTAGCTACTGTCCCTCTCAGAAGATACAAAAAAAAACAAGAAGAGGTCAGACTCTAGTCACTGCTTGTGTGTATGAAGCATAACACGTCTACTTTACCTTTTAAAGTTCTTTCTAAAAAAGCACTCAGGAAAATTATGGACTTAGCCAAAAATAGAAGAGAAGAAAATTCATACCAGAACAGATTGGTTAATTGTTTTTAAAGCAAACTGCCAGTTGGGGTTGTTGCTAAATAAGTCAGAGGAAGTCCTAGACAAATGAATTGTATTTAGAGTTTCACATATATAGTTATCTTTAAATAGAAAAGTTAAAAGTAGGAATGCGAATTTCCAAAAGGCTAAGCATATGCCAAAACATTACCCACCAGTTATGCCTCTCGGTGTTCTTTTTCCCAGAAGAAAAAAAAAAAAAAGTGGTTGCTGGAAAACATTCAAAGTTGAATCCCTTTACTTTTAACAAAATGTGACACTGCCTCTTAATTGTAATTGAAGTTGTCTGCTATGTGCACCACATAGTGAGCCCACAGAAGATCACAGAATTATTAGCAGAAGGGAGCACGACGAAGTTTCTGAATGGCAAAGCTGGGGCTGGGTTCACCCTGCACACCTTAGCAGTATTGCAGCAGTATCAACTGTCACAGCAGTTGTTGCCTCAGATATTTCAGGCTTTTTCTCTGGAACACCGTATCGCGTGATGCCAAGGAAATTGCTACCCTTTCTCGTGCGTACCAAAATATTAGCCTCCTTTGCTTTGTCCTCCTTTCGTTTGCTAAAAGTCATCTGTTCTAAGCTAAAGTTATCGCATCTGGTTTGTAAAATGTCTAGAAACTTCTTGGCATGCCAAAGCATTTTAAAAGAACATCTTAGCCCTTCTACAGGGCCTCAACACAGCTCTGCATTAATGATGGCTTGTCATTTTGAACTTCAGCCCTTCCTCTGAATTATTTGACATGGCCACTGTTACAGAAAATGAAAGAGATAATTGCTATCTGTGGGGTTTTATTTCAATTTGTCGCATTTAGTGCAACCTAGACATAGGTCTTTTTTCTCATTATGATAATTTATAACTGCACATTTCAAGAAGGGGGAGGTCACAAAACAGAGAAAAGGCCAGAACCTCCACAGAAGGACATACGGCCTGCCAATACAGGAGAGGCAAGCTGAGGTTACTGTGCGGGTGTCTCTACTTTGCAGTGGAAAATACACATTAAATACTCACAGAGACGTTCTTAATAGGAGCTGGCTAAGCTGGTTACTCTCCAAAAGTTGAACCCGCTATATATATAACTATCAGAGCTGGTTTTCTTTTCTCGATACTGCTGAGTATTGCTGGATAGGTTTCACCTTGGTGACTGCTTTGAAAACAAACAGAAAAATACATCCTATTAAGAATGGGCAGACTGGCACAAATGTTTAGTGTTGTGACATGTGGGAGCCACTAAAATTAGCTGCACAGCTTGGGGAAAGTAGACCTCTAAAGCAAAATCTTTTTAAACTAGAAAGAAAACATAATATGTATTTTTAGCAGTAAGATAAGCCCTTTTTGCAAGGTCTGCTCTTCCTCACTTTGCTGCTCTATGTGTGAGTTTCTGTGAAGTTTTTATACTTTGGTGTTTGCCAGGAGTAGAAACATTAGCTAGATTCTCTGCTAGTATAAATAATTTGGTTCTATGAACTGCTGTCTTTTACACCCACTGAGAATCTGGTCCATTTTTTAAAGATATATATGGGCATATTAAAGCGACTAACCTTTAAAAAATGTTCTGTTCAACCATTGCCCACTCTTCCACTTCTTGGCTGCAAATTTGCACTTCTAAGCCTTGTTTTCAGTTTATTTTAGCATAATAAATAAACTGAATGTGCAAATCCATTCTATCTTCCTGACCTATTCCAGCTGCAAAGATTTCCCTTATTGCTTACCCCCTCCCCTTTTTGAGCTATGATTTAATTGTTGGGGTTTTTTTAAAAATTCATATCCCTTTTGCTATCCAGTTCCCAGCTGCCAATTCCCAATGTTGTATTCAGCATTTTCACCATATGTTTAAAATAAAGAGTCGCCCTTTCCCACCCCTTTGGAGAACAGATCACTCCAACTCAACCAATAAGAATGTGGGGAAGGACTTGCTAAATATCGAAAGGCACAGAGGGGAAAAGGCAGCATTCACAAAGATTCTCCTGTTTCTTCTCTCAAGCAGTGCTTTCTCACTGCAGCTGAGCATGGTAGGAAGTTATTCCCATAGGGCTGTGCTTTCAACAGAGTCAAAATTTACCTTGTGCTAGCCCTTTTCCCTCCCACATGTGCATACATAAAGGAGATAATTTTATCTCTTGAATCTTGCAATATAGACATTAGAAATGTGTCTGAAGAAATACAAAGAGGACATTTCTTGGCATGCAATGCTTTTCCATGTTAAAAAAGTAAAAAATCCCTGGATTTACTTACACTTTCCTTCTCCCTCTCAGCATATGTGCACTACTCAAACAACTGGAAACCAAAAATCACATTTTCAGAGGTATTGAGAAACCTCAGGAGTAGCTGATGTCATTGGGAGATGTGGCAAATGGCTGCCTTTTACATGAAGACTCCCATATCTAGGATGGCTAAACTACTGGCTCTGCTAACACCTTTGTCTATCAGAGCTCCATCAGCTCTATGTTTTGTACTCCTGAGAGCCATCAGATGGAAGGAATCCAGGAGTCGTGGATGACAGCAGCCCCTGGCAGCCAAACCTTTCTCTTGCAGAATGGTACAGGCTTGTCCAGGATGGTCAGCCAGATAACAAGCTACCCATGGGCCACGTAACTTCACCAGCCCCTTTGGTTTACTTACTGCCATTGCTACGAATTTAGATTATCCAGTCAGCTCAATACCTCGCATGGGCACTGCATTTCAGACTACTCCCTTAGCCAAAAAGCCCCACACTGGCCACTGGCATACGCAGCAGACCTGTGCTGTGCTCCTGAGTGCTAGTTTTCCATGCCAAAACCACAAGATCTTCTCAGCCCTCAAGCACCGCAAGAGCCATTTCAGGCTTTTTGGCACTGTATGGTAGAGCTAGTTATAAGGGAATTGAGAGAAGATCAGCCTCTGTAGCTTCAGCTGTGTGCTTTTCCATTGTCAGAATCACTGATCTATTGCTTTTGCTGCCCTCTTTATGTTCACATCTCTGTTTCTGTATGAGTTCCCATTATTAGTTATTCTGAAGTTATTCTGAAGGACATAGATCATATCTCAGAAATGATTCTGCAGCAGCTATGGTTGCAGAGTGATTTTTACCATGTATGGAAAATCTCAGTGTCAGCAGGTAGCAGCCCTTCTTCAGTATTCCACCTGGCCTTTGCAATGCATGAGTTCAGAGTTCATAACCTGGAATATACTAGTTAGTGAACTCAAATAACATTCAAGGCCCAGAGACACCTGTCCTAGAAGACTGGACAACCCCTACATCAGCAGTGTTAGAAACAATAAGCTTAGTGCTTTTTCAGCCTTTGATGACATGAAATAAAAATATTTCTTATTGCACCCTTAAAAACATGTATCCTGCTTTTTTTTCAGAATATGTCTGTTGTCTGTGGACAAATTCCAGACATAGCAGATCTGGTCCTGTATCAAACAGAGATGCCCCTGCTGAATTGCTGTCAAGAGCCACCTGCAGTACTTGCTGTCTTGACATTACTTGGACTCTTGGCAAACTCTGTCTGTCTTTTTCTCAGTTGCACTTGGGGCAGTGGAAGAGAATTCCTCAGGTCGCTGCCAGAGTCCATAACTGGAGAAGAACCAACCATTACGCAGGGTTACAGACTAGTGATATGTAGCATGAACTGCTGTCACAGTTGTGATCCACAGAGGTGTTTCATTCAAACCTCGGTTGTTGGAAAAGGCTCTCTTGAAAAGGGCCACAGACCTTTGAAACTCACTTCCCGTTCTTGGGCAACAGCTGACCAGGTTCGTTAACCTCCATCAAATTTTGATTCCTACTTAACAGGCTGTGAGGAGCAGAGATTATCTGAGATTCTGGGAATAGTTTTGAAAGTACAGACGTTTCAAATATAGTTAGGGCAGTACTTTAAGTGACTCACTGGCAGTGTCTGTGTGAAGCATATTTTCAAGAGCTTGTCAAAGGTGCCTAGAGAGGGGAACAGGCTTTATTTGCAGTTATAAAGAAATAATGGACTTGTCAGCAGGGCACCAGTATATTTACTTTGCAGCAAGTAATCTCTGGAAAAAGCTAATCTTTGCATGCTATAAAGTAGAAAAGAGCTATAGCTTACTTATAACACTGTCATATTCTTCTGCAGAGCAAAAAGATATATTATTGAAACAGAAATAATATTTCTTTGGTTTTTTGAAATGAGTACTTAGTAATTATTTCAAAGATCAAAAATATTTAAGTCAGTCCTTTTATAGCAGGGACAATTCTTCCAACTCTTTGTAGTTATATCAATGTGTAATTTGGACCAAGAATAACAAACTAGTATCTCATAAAATACTAGTTAACAAGAAAAAAGGGCAGAAGATGTGGATTGTTTTGACCAAAAATACCTTTTATATCTCTGTAGCCTTGCTCTGCAGTCTCAAATTATGAAAGAGCAAATTCAGCCTTAGTGTAAAATCCGTGATTTTCATGAGGCTGAATTAGGATATGAAGTGAGGAGAATGGAAGTGATCTGTTAGTCTTCCTCAGCTAAAAGAAACTGATAAATTATGTTTGTATCAAAAGAACGGAAATAATTTTCTGGGCTTTAAATGTATTTACTTAGCAACTGTAATTACTAAAACTCTTCTTCCAAAATACTGATATGAACTCCTTTCGGTAACTGTATATAGGTGAAAGAAAGTCTATCATTCGAATCATTTACCTTGGCCCTCTCAGACAATTGCTGGACTAGTTGGGTAACAGGAAACAGACGGTCAAATAAGACTCACACAAATGTTACAGATTATAAATTCAAAGCCTCTGTTGAATTGTTAGGGTAACTCTTAGCTGTGGGTGGAATTTGACACTAAGCGTACATGATAAACCCCATCTAAGCTTGGTGGAGTCAGAGGAGCATAACCAGGAATAGAATTTGATCCAGTCTGATGTTTATCTAGGGAACAGTATGTTATTCTTCATCTCCTGTTAAATAGGAGACATCAATTTTGGTCTACAGCTTAGTAAAGCAGTGAAAAATCAGTATCAGCTGAGAATCTGGCCCAGTGTCTGATGAAGAGATCTAAGGGTATCGCAGACAGCTGTGATACTACAGTTGTAATGTGTAGTTAAGTCGAAAGGTATAATAATTGCATCTTTACAGTCACATGTAAAGTTGTCTAAATCAGTCAATTCCTCCAGAAGAGTTAACCGCCCAGATAAGGTTCTGGTAAGAATACAGATATTGTTACCTGTATAATCCATAATCTATTTGTGGGATGGCATTTTTTAAGTAATAGAGCAGCAAAATGTGGTAAAAATAACAAAAAAATACTTAAGTAAATCATTGCCTGTTGAAGGTTGGCTGAAATATGATACCTTGCCTTTGATTTTCATGTCTTTGTAAAAGAAATGCAGGAACTTTAGAGTTTGGTCATTGTCATACCAAAACCCTGAGCAGCAATTATATCCCTCATAATTAGACATGCAATTGCCAAAAATAACATTAAATAAAGAGCTGGTTGGCAGGAATGAGATTTGCTTTCTTTTAGTACAGTTTGTTTTTCTTCCTTGAAGCTCTAGAAAGGGGAAACAATTTCACTTTTATTGAAATAAGTGACAGTTCTCCATTCATTTCATCATGCCTGAGATTATACTGTGTCTTGATAAGATCTGGTGAAGCTTCATTCTTTTAATCTCCATGCTATGGGTGTGTTGTCTCAGCAAGTATAGTCTTGTAAAGGGTAGGGCCTTGCTTCACAAGTAGCCTGGTAAAATAATTGAGGGTATCACAGAGGAAAGCACAATTCAATGTGCAAAAGAATGTCAAAAGAGACCCTTAATCCTCCTCAAGGCAATGGTTATGTGTTATTAAAGGTCAGTGGGGTGATGACCTCTGAGTACCATAGAGGTCTTTTTGTACACTGTGAAGTGTTCAGTCTTCTTTATAGACCTGTTCCCTTACCCTAGGGAATAAAAGTATTCTTCGCATTTCAGTGGAAGCAGAATTGAATTTGTATTATGAAAAAGAGAGTACGTGGTAAATTCTGAGTCACCAGAGGGTAGTTTGGTGAGTATGAGGGTACACGTTAACCTCGTGCAATACTTAGTTTGCAAGCTTAAATTTCTACTATACGTACTCAAGCTTTCTGCCCGTGTCATTTACTTATTTTTTATTGAAACAATCAGAGAATAATTCACTTTTCTCATTTGCCAAAAACCTAGCTAAAGCAATACATTCCAGCATGCACAGTTAGTAAAAAGATTTAGGTTATTTGAAAGCAGGACAAGGGATTTTCAAAGCTAAGAAGTCCCAAGAAAATAGCAGCCTTTTTGACTCCTGCCAGGGACTCCATCAACATCCATCAACAGTGTCAAAATGGATAAAAATAGTGCATCTTTCCATCAAAATTCCGTACGGGGGAGATAAACCAAGGTAACAACAACTGTGTCAGGCTTTAAAGCAGTTCTGGCCACTGGAGGGCTCCTGTATTTTTCTGGCTGATTGGAGGCTGGACTGTGCTTTTTGCCCGTGGTACTGATGCAGAGGATAGCTCTCAAAGAGAGCTATCAGTAATGGTGAAGCTATCTCCTATTGTGCAGAACAAGCAGCAAAGAAAATAGAGTGCTTCTCTTCAGCTCAATCGTGTTAATGCTTGCTCTACCTGCAATCAAAAAGTAGCTTTTAAAAACATGAAGATTTCTGTTCTCTTCCTTTTTTCGACTCTAATGTCATGATACTGAACCTCTGCAGCCTGCAGTGGAAAGATGTTTAAAACATGGAAATACCTGGCTACCCTGGGGAAGTGGATCAAAGGTAATGCCGGTGACCCATTCTAGCTCCAGCCCTTCTCTTTACTGAGAACTTCAGCATCACCAGCGCCTTTGCTCCCACATGCTCTGAGGATTGCTCAGCCTGCCATGCAGCCAGCATGTGGAAAGGCATCTGGTTTATGCAACCTTTGTAGTCATATAAACAGAGTCAGCTCTGAATGCATTTTTCCATTCATTACCAACAAAGATTAGAATTGATTCCTTGCCTCTGTAATGAATAACTATGTAAGAAGGTATTAGCACAGTGACATATAAATTAAGTTCAACATTTTGGAAATGGGATATGAAGTAAAATGCTTGGAGCAGAGGATTTTCAAGAACTTTTGGCTGCACTCCCCTTTCCAAGTTAGGGCACTTAACATAATGAGTCCTTGTATGTGATACTGGCAGGAGCAGATCTGTGCAGATGCAGCAGAAGAACAGAGCTGTGTGGCAAGAATTCTTGGGGCCGCTTCTCCAGTGCCTCACACAAAGCCTGGGCAACTGCAGTGGTACCAGTATTTCTTTAAAAGTCCTTTCATGCTACACCTTTTAAGGAAAAGTGTCAAGAACTGAACTGCAGTCTCTGACCACAGATGTGGCAGGTATGTGGCTAATGAGTTACTAGTTAGGCAACTGGATATAATTAAAAAGAAAAGTACCTGCAGGATTATTATGAGAGTCTCCTAACAGCTTTAGTGAAGGAAACTATTGAATATTGAAACAATACGCATTTCCTAAATCTGATTGAACCAGTCTTCTATTATTACAAATCTGCATTACTAGCCCTGAAGATCTCTAGCTATAGGTTAGGATCAGTTATGTTACACAGTGTGGAGACTTCACAGAGAAAGACAATTACAAAGAATCTAACTGTCCAGTTAGGATTTAAGTATGAAGAACCAGTAAGGCAATACTGGCTGCTCTGAGAAACAATTTGGCACAGATACATTAGAAATTCCATTACCACAGGCTATCTAAATAAACCTGCGCAGGTTTTCACTTACTGCTGTTTACTTGCTTTTTCCTAATCCTTGCTGAATCTGATAATTCTGAGATCTCATCATTGACTAGATGTTTGTGCATAACTGGGATTTTCATTTGAACTCTATCTTATTGTGGATTCTTTTGCTAAGATTTTACTAAAGGCTTGTCATGTGAAATTAATCTGCAGTTTCCCAAAAGGCTAAGTGGAGTATGCAGTGTTTTCTCCCATTTATGTCCTTTCTTGAATGTAATCAGGAAGATTATTTTAACAGCATCTTCTTCTGCTGAAGCTGTACTGGTTAGAGGATGACTGTACATGCTCTCTATATTCTCTCATCCCTCAGGATGTTATTATTTTTAATGTTATAAATATCAGGATAATGACTCAATGGTCTATTAGGTTTTCTTAAACGTTCTGAAGCACAGCATGGTCGGAAGCTTCTTTGAACTTACCACTTCACTGATTTTTAAAAATATACCAAAGCCGACATTCACTCTTAAATGCATCAGAGAAGCACCATAGATTTAGCTGATGAAAATCACAAGATCTAAACTTACACAGAGATCTCAATCTTTCTCCCTGCGGACAGCAAAATGACAGGCTTATAGAACCTCCCTGGGTAGAGGAAACAGACAAACATCTTCATTGCTCCTCTGAGTTAATTTTCCAGAATAGGAACTGCTTTCTCACTCCCCATATGTTTATTTAATCTGTTTTTGAGATTACCCACTTTCTGAATTGAGAGGATCTTTGTGTCAAAACGGAAACAACTTGTTCCTGCAAGGAGAGGATTTTCAGGCAGATGTACGGAAGGACCTGTGCACCTGAGATCTGTCCAGTTCCCGCTTAGGGCATCAAGTCCTAAACTACACTAAAATACTTCTGCTTTTCTGCTACAGTGCTCTCAAAGCAGCTGAATCTTTAACTGATATTTTGTACATAACATGGCATTTCAAAGCAGATCTGTAAATGGCTCTGTCTTGACAGCAAATTATCTGAGCTTCTATGTGATCTGCGTGTTTTGTCTGAATGGTTCAATCGCATAGGTGCAGGCTGCATAAGACTGCCACCATATTTTATATTAGGTTGCTTATTTAACATTAGGTATGCATTGGAAGGACTGACATCCACATCTTTCCCCTACCAAATGAAATCCCAAACTATTATTCTGTAGCCTCAAAATGGAACTTCAACAGGAACCTACTGATGAGTTCTTAGCCTAGTTGAGATACGTGCTAAAGGGTTTATCATAAAATTCAAGTGATCTTTTCAGCATCTGAGTAAAAGCTCTGGCAACTGTGTTAAAAGATAAAACCAGTAATTTCTCCTATCTTTAAAAGAAAGGGCCAGATCCTTTCGCATTTTGGAGAGAAAAAGCCAAAACTTGCCTCAGCAAGTGCTTTCAAGGCTGTGAAACTCAAGCGGAAGGAGAAGTCAGCCTACTGTAATACCTCTATATTTTTCACAAGGTAAAAGCCCTTTAGTTACTACCTTTGGTGTCTTGTTAGCTGATGTGGTAGCAGCCTTTGGCAGCCCTTACCTCTGCACACTGAATAGAGGGAAATACAAGTACTCAGTATACTGGGCTCTGAACTCTGTTCCGAGCTTGCCTAAAATTCAGGTGTTGCAGCAATGGGACTTGAATTACCTAAACCCCTAACATTCCTTACTGTATTTTGAAACACTTTATCAAAACAGACCACAAGGTAGATGATTACAGGTGGATCTCCTATTTGAGACTATGCTTCAGTTTTCTGAACCCCCTGAAAAATCTTTCTTCCCTCTAAGCTCTCTTAGGATCAAAAAAAAATTTTCAAGTTTCTTTTGCAAATGTTGGCATCATTGTAATAAAAGTGGTATTTTATCTGTGTGTTTTTTAATGAAGCAAGAAACAAAATTGGATTTGGAAGGAAAGAACTTGTTCAGAAAGAAAATGGAAAACCAGTACTTCTGGCTCCTTACGAGGAGATATTCTGCAGTGGCGGCTGTTAAAAGGTTTCTTCTTGAAAACTCACGCCAGGAAAGAAGGAACAGACTGAGATAAAGTGACCCAGACAAATAAGCATATGTGGTATTTCAGTGAAAGGGAATGACCCCTGCATAAAAAGTGGTAAATGTAAAAGGATTTACATGCTAAGATTTTTCGAGAATCCCAGGGATATGTTTAGTGAGGGCTGGCACAGTAATAGCAGAGTCTGGGCAAAGAGCGGTTAAAACTAAATGTTCCCATAGGCTCATTCTGTAACTCTGAAAAATCACTTGCCTCTTCTTGGTTTTTCTCTTGTCAGTGATCTGCACATGGGGAAAATGCAAAGGCATTGTGAGTCTTCATTCATAAATATTAGTAAAGCACTTTCCATTCCCTGAACTGAAGATGTTATAGTTATAAAAATGAAGGTTAGAGGACTTTCTCTTTCTCAGTGCGCAGTGTCCTGCCATTAAAAGAATAAAGATTAAATGTATTTAAGATGTGGCAAAAATCATGCTGTGTACAAATGTTTCAAAATACAGTCCTTATGTGATCTAAATTTTGAGAGAGTGCTAGTCAACAGTTTTTGGGTTGGGCCTCAGACTTGCATAGTGAAAAGAGGGAACAGGAAGCACCTCAGAACTGAACCAAGTTTGGAAGAGATGCCAAGAACGTTTGGAAGAGATGAATGTTGTGTTATTAATCATATATAGGCTAGAAAGAAATGGTAATAGCTATGCGTGAATCAGCAATGGGTGGTGCCTTGGATTTAGAAAAGTGGTGTCACCTGTTAGGCTCGCAGCCACTATGTTTCAGTGAGATTTTTTTCTGGTTTCCATAAACACCTCACACTGTCAAAACTCCACTTTTGTTGCTGATGGATATAGTGAAATTTAATCTGAACTCTGTGACTTTACCCATTTGGCAGAGGAACCGCTTTAACTATAGAGGAAGTGTCAGTAGGAAATTGTGAAGTATTTATTTGAGTCTGTACTATAAGAGTGTTTCCTGAACCACAGCTGTAGGGACAGGCCCAGGGTTTGCATTGGTGAGAGGGAAATGGAGTTCTCCTGTTGGAAATAAATTAATTGAATGTCTATGAAACAGGAGAATTCCTCCTGCTATATGATTCCCACTCCAGTTCTCCTCTTGCTGTGGGTCATTTATTATTGCTGCTATGCTTTATTGAAAAGGGTATTTTGCACAGGGAAAACTTTAAATAAAAGCAAAAAGCTCAAGTAGGAGAGTGGAATATTACAATATTTATACCGAATATGAAGTGAATGGACTATAATAAGAGTAAATAATAAAAGAAAATTCTATAATTCCTGAGAGAACTGCTCTAAAGAGTAAAAAGTTAAACATGTAGTTCTATGGTATAAAGGAATGTACCATGAAATCAGAGAAACACAAGGCTGGAAGCAACTTCAAGAGATCATTTAGTCCATTCCCTTTCCCTCCCAAGGATGTACCAAATGTATTTGTCGTTTCTGACACAGTTGTCTAGCTCTTTCTTAGTTTTCCAGTGGAGATATTCCGAAACCTCCTGGACCAATCTTGCTGTTGGAGGGCTTTTTATAATATGAAGTTTTTCATAAATCTTCCTTGATCCAACTCAGTCTTTTTTTTTCCTTGTCTTATCCAACATATACATAAAAAAAGATAATCACTCTTCCATTTTACAGCACTTATTAGGAGTACAGGAATGCGCTAACATTTGCATAATCCTAGTACAGCATTTATTCTTTCCTTGTGGGCCATGTCTTCCAGGCCTGTAACAATTTCTGCTGATTTCCTCTGAACTTCTTCCAATTTTTCCAAGTTCTTACTGAAATGCAGAATCCAAGCTCATCATAGTGCTCTAGTGGCAGTCTAATCAGTGTTAAATTCTAAGATTTTTTTATATATCTCATGAATACTATGACACCATTTTTAAATTCAAGCATAACTTGTGTTCTCTTCATGATCCCAGATCTTTTTCATTTTTCCATCCTATACTTTCAGGCTAAAACTTCTAAGTAATGTCTCTTGCACTGGTGCCTACTGAATCGCAGAGAAGAGGAGGATAGGCCCTTTCACTTGCATTCAATTCTGTCCTCTCAACATACTTCAGTCACCCCAGTTTGATGTCATCTTCATAAATATACGCTTTGTCCCATCACCCAAGTCATTACTGGAAGCACTGAATAGCACCAGAGCCAGCGCTGGTTCCTTTGGAGCTTACTTGGTGCAAACTGCCCTTCTGATGATGAACCATTGATAACAGTTCTATGGAAAATTTTCTAACAACCTCTCCATCCACCCTATATTAGCTTTCTAGTTCAGGCTCTTTTTATTTGTTTATAAGAATGCCATTTCAAAAAATGTTGAAAGCTTTTGCAAAGTTTTTCTCTTTCTACAGGACTTGTTAGTTTGCTCTACAAGTAAATTGAATTGGCTTGGCATGATTTCTCCCTAACAAATTCATGCTGGCTTTTATTCATCTCTTTCTTTTGGCCACAGTCCCTCCTTGGCCATTCTGAGATTTGGGGTTCATTTTCCTAATAAAGTATGCCATTCATTTTTATTTGAAGGTTCTGTTTGTTTCTCCTCTTTATTTATGCCTGCCTTAAATAGCACTGCTTTTTATGTGCATCAGTGCAGAGGGAAAAGAAAATGTAGACCTCTGTATGTACTCTGACAAAAGTGTTGGGTGGCCTTCCAGAGCTTTTACATGTAAAAGAAAGAGTAATAGAATTAAGAATAGAGTCCGATATGGTGTAGATTTTAAGGCTTTTTAAAGGGGAAGATACATCTTCTGTCCAGTGAGACACTACAGAATTAAAAATAAGAGAAAAATGGAATGTTATGTACAAGTTAGAGCCTTGTGGTCCACAGAACTGGCACATCAATCCTGAATAGCAGTTTCCCTCACCTTACCAATTTCTCAAGGCCAGCCACTGCATCCACATACAAATCAGAGATGGTACAGTTAAGATCTAACAACCCTTTAAGAGAGTGTTCTTATTTGCTAGCAGAACCAGCTAAATACTCTTTTTTCTCCTTACTACATTGGCTTAACTTATTTTTATTGCTTTTTGTTCTGCGGTCCTTGTGTTTTGTCTCCTTGTGCCTGGCAGAACTGTTGTGGCATCATGATTCCTCTGGGCATGACGTCGTTGTTGCAGACGTGCTACTGTTGTCTGATCTGACTTTAGGCTTTAGAACAATGTGGGAGTTTTTCTTCATGGAAATGATACAATGAAATGTGTGTCATCAGATCTCTAAAATCTGTGCAGTTTGATGTGTTGTGCTTATAAAAAGAAAAATTGAAGAAGATATTCTTCAAATACGCCAGTTCGTTTATAAGGGTAACAGGCATATTATAAGTGCATTGCTCCCTGAACTAGAAAAGAGAAACACAAATGGCTTTTCAGTGAGATGTTGTGTTGTGCCCGCGACGTGAGCTTAGTTTTGTACGTATAAAGATTTGGAGTTTACTTATTTTATGGCCTCTGAAATCACATAAAAAACTGCTACTTGTTTATGTGCCGATTTCTATTGCCAGGTAGGCAGTTTCTTCTCAATTCTAAATGAAAGAACATCTTGTTCTTTCTGTTCCAATGGCACAGTACCCACATGTTCATTTGCATTCCTAGATATTCATTATAAGTTACAAAGCAAAAAAGATTTGTTTTGCATAGCTAGTTTTCATAAATATAAATAAAAAGAGTCACAGCTGTCAAAATTCATCCTTTTGGCAACCTCCCACAGTTGTGCCAAAGGAAAAAGTAAGGATTGAAAACCCATCAAGGAGATAATAATGATGAGAAATCAGAACTTTTGAAATATCTAACATTCTTATGAGGAACCAGACACAAGATACATAAGTCTGTATATTCTGAATAATTTCTCAGTGACTTCAATCAAAAAAGAGAATGCAAAGGGTTGTAGCATAAATATAATGATGATATGGCCGATGAATCTGTATTAGTGAGCAATCTGAGAAAATTTTGGGGTATTGTTCCTACATATGCACAGTCTTCAGAAATCATTATCTACTTTGCCTTACCCCTGATCTACACTGCTGCCTCTGGCCAGTTATTCAAACTCTCCACAACTAGATTGCTAGCCTAGCTAGAGATTGTAACACAGGAGTGAAATGTTTGCTTTTTTGTGGCCTACTCAATCTGACCACAGATAAAGTCACCCCAAGGAAGCCATATGCTGTTCATAATAGAAATTACAGCCACTACCACGGCTAAGTTTGTTTCTACTCTCACCTGTTTGCAATGCCCTATAATTTTACAGCCAGAGACTTTCCTACTAGGGTTTGTTTATCCAAGAAAACACATACACAGTAACCAAGGGTGTGGATGTAATTACCGTGTATTAAAATCTTATGTGCATATTTTCGTCACACTGTGACATGAAGTGAACAGTGCTCCACAGAATCATTCTTAGTGCATGTTACTGCTGCATGCACGCAATGCCAGCATTGTGAATGCATGCCACAGCTTGCTACCTGCTGTACTAATTTCCTGTGGAGATTAGAAGTTAGTCTTCCCCAGGAGCAACATTTGGTTGAGAGTTTTTGCTCACAAAAGCTGATCAGTAATTTTCAGGGAGCGAGAACAAAGGGCACTACAGAACTTCCATTGTTTTACCGCCAAGTACGTTTGGAGATCGGTTTTGAACAGATAGTCAGCTCAAATGAGCAAAGGCAAATGGTAAACATGTGGTTATAGAAATAGTTTTATTCACAGAAGTGGTCTTTCCAAAACAGATTTTTGAGTTACAAACCTTTTCTTTTCCTGTTAACAGTTTTAATTAACTGTCTTGCTCAGTTAATGGCATTTGAGCCTAAGAAACGTGCACTGTACCTGGTAACCCAGACTCCACAAGCAAGCGAGCTGTCTCCACTAAGGTGCCTATTTTCAAAAATCACTTGGTACAGACCTCCCAGGAGCTGGCAGTAAGAGATGTCTGTGCCAGTCACTCAGCACAGTTGCTTTTCTGTAGGCCGCTTTACTTTTTTTCATTGGGGGGATTATAGAAAGCAACTTTCTCCTTTCCCCATCTGTACCTTATTGCATGCCAGGACTTAGAACGCATGTGTAGCAGTCCCGCATTTCCGAGGAGCGCTGGATTTACTGCCTGTGTGCACGCTGCCCAGGCTTTGGCCACCTGCCTTCTGCGTGACGGCGAGGAGTCCTGAGGGACCTCTCCAAAGGGAGTGGTGGGGAGGGTCCGCTGGCAGCTCAGGAGTCGTCTGGCCTGCATCCCACTCTGCCAGGACTCACAAACGGTCCCCTGGGACTGAATGTCACCGGCCATCGGCACAAGCCAAACTCCTTGCCCTGGGAGGCTGTCAGACAGAACTCTCCTTCCATAACGCCCAGCTGAAACCAGGACAGCTTGCCCTGGAGTCAGGCCTCCACTCTGGGTTCCGTCTCTCTGTCTTGGCTGGCTCGGTTCAGGTCAGTTCCAACGCTTTTTCCTACATAAGGATGTGCAAACAGGCTTTAAAGCTCAGGCCACACTGTAACCTGGCTGGCTGTGAACGAAGGTATGGCTACGTTTGTGCGATGTGGTGCTCGAGCTAGTGTTCTCTGCCTATCACTCACGCAGGTCTGTTTGTATAGACGTGGCTTTAGTTCTCCCTCTGAAAAGCGGAGACAGTGATATGAAGCATTTTTTTGTTAGGGTTAACACATATACTAATGAACAGCAAAATATATTACCCAGACATTACGATTATCATTGTATGTTGGCCTTTTAAGAATGGCAGAATATACCAGACAATGACCACTAACTCTCTCTTGATAGTGAGAGGGAATTAGGGAGGGGGAGATCCAATAGTCATGAACTACTAAATGAAAAGCCTTATGTGGCCAGTGCCTGCTTTCAGTAGTTCAGGATTTCTGCCAGTTCCTTTGTGAAAATGTATGCACTCAGCATGAACTGAATACAATTTTCCACATGGATCAGTAAGATCTTTATATGTACTTTCCTGTTCTCTTAGTCCTTATACAAGCAATGACAACATTTCTTTACTTGTAGAGAGGAGTGGAAGATACGTGCCTCTTTTTTCTCTGGCTACTTTCCATTTCTGCTCTCTTGCTAAGCTTGTCATTTTGTAATACGTAACCTAGACACTGATAGTGGGCAGTACTCAGAAAGTATGTATGTTGAACTGTATCAGTTATAATATGCATATTTACCTGGAATCCACCTCCTCTGTGATCTGCAG
The DNA here is from genome assembly GCA_025311575.1 of Elanoides forficatus. Lineage (NCBI taxonomy): Eukaryota > Metazoa > Chordata > Aves > Accipitriformes > Accipitridae > Elanoides > Elanoides forficatus. Next base: position 9,732,105 of record JAOBAS010000007.1, on the reverse strand, counting down.
AGGTGTACTGAAATAATACAGAGCCTAAAATAAATCCTGTACAGAACAGCAGAGTAGCTAACCAGTGATTTTTCCCCCTAAGTGAATCTTTCTTTCCTTCCTAGGTAACTGCATCATACGAAGGGCTGCCTCTATTCAGTCCAGAGATTGCTGTATTTCAAGGATGACTGAGATAATCTCTCTATATAATCTGTAAATTATTTGGTCATGTTCTGCCAAACCCGATCTGGCAGAAGGTAGGACTTTTCTATCTTCATGTTTTATGAACCTCTGCCTAAGATGCTGAGAATACTTTAGTGTAACATAAATTTTTACAAGACTATCAAGAATATTCCCTTCCTTTTCCCCTCCATTTGTCTGAACCCTGCAAACACACTGTATTACATAGAGTGGCTGGTGACAGTTATGCATATTGTTTACTCCATTTACTCAAGCTTTGCTTTCAGTCCTGGCTTTTAATGAGAAAGGTTTTCCTAGTAGGTATCTTGTCTGTCATAGCTACTAAACACAAATACTGCATAAAAAACCTAAGCCTGAAAGATGACTTTTTTTAATTATTTATTTAGTCTGGTGTTCTCCCTAGCACACATACTAATATTTTTCACAGTTGGATAACATAAGAAGTGGAAGCAATTTGACCTGACAGTTCTCAAATGAAACACTCTTCTAACATACCCAGTGGCCCCAAGCTCTCCCTCTCCTCATAAAACAGTCCAGTTATCTCCCAGATAATGAGGTCTCACCCAATGGCACCAGTATTACACTATAAGTGGCTTTATAGAGCGGAATTCTATAAAAGAAATCCAGCTGGGTAACAGAACTTGGTACCTTTATAGGCACTGAATCATTTTATCCCTTAGGGGTTATTTTCTTCATTGGATTTTATGTTTTTGACAGCCTTTAAATCTGTTGATGGAGTCTTCTGTCTTAGAGAAATGCTAATGAAACCTGGTTCCAATAAACAAATACAATGACAAGAAAGAGCTTCCAACTTAACTACTCAAGCAATGTAATTGTTTGTTTAAGTGCAAGATGCAAAGTGTGGGTTACGGAGAAGAGACAGTCACCAGGCAAAGTGACATTCTCAGCAATGATTTGGAAGCAAACATTGAATCATTGCTGATAAAATAGGCCAATGTCATAAAGACTCATGGAATGGAAAATAATGATAGGGACAGGACAGCCATTCGGTGCAGTCTGGAACTTTGGGCATCTGGATCTACCTATGTAAAATATGATTAAATGCAGCCAGATACAAAGGTATTGTGTTTCCTTTTTATTTCAGTTTGGTTGTACATATACTCTGTGAGGAGGTACTTGTGTCCTGCTCTGTGTTTGTGAGTTCCTAATACACCTCAGACACAATATACTTATAAATGGTTGTGTCCAGATTTTTTTGCTGGAAGACTTGAGTCTATAAGCTTGAGTCCTTACAATAGACCGGTGTTTAAATAAAGTCTACTTTTTACAGGTTTCATACATAGGAACACAATATGTGGATTGTTTATGCAGGGACACAGGGAACACAGTAAATAAATTGCAAGTTGTTCAAGATCTGCCGTTCAATCACTTATAGGACTTCAGTTAAAGATTTTTAATGACTTATTGTTGTATGTCAGGCAGTAATCATTGGGTGCTATAGGACCCAGTCCTAATTAGTTAGCAGATAACAATAAGCCATGACTATATGCTTAGAGGTAACTAAGTAAAAAGGAAATATTCTTTGTCTGGTATTCGGTGGTTTAGAGTTTCGTAATGAGATTTTAAATTTGAAATCAAATTTCTGTAAGTTATTATCTTAATCAGATGAGGTCACTAAAGAACAAAAATGTTTCCGGTAGTTTTCAGAAATGAGCTAAGTAGCCCATAATATAAAATGTCTGATTCTATGTGGCATTCCTACTATCAAAAAGGCCAAATACAACAGCTTCATATAGCAGGGAGCATACTTTAGTGGCACTGCCATTAAAAAAAAAGGAGGAGCATAAGGATTGGGCTTCTCTGAGAGTGTGCTGTGTAACCTGGACCTAACCTGTGCTTTAGGTTCTCCACCTCTAAAAATGGAACAACACTACCTATATTTTTAAGATTCCTCATAAGAGATAAGTTTAGAAAATAAATACATACAATCTGAATGATTCCCAGATTTATATTTCTTCTTCCTCAATGTCAGGTAATCTTTCTATCCTAACAATATGGTGTGATATGGTGATACTTGATGTGGTGTGATATGTGATACGATCCTGACAGCTTACATTGTCAAAGCCTCGTCTTCCCTGTGTAGAGGATTTTAGGGCATAGAGTTGAGAGTGCTAGTCAGTAGTAGGTGAATTGACTTTACGCTGACTTGCTTGCTCTGTCTCTGGAATTAGGAGTAAAGGAATGCGCTAACTCTCCTCAATGGTCACAGACCTGGCACAGTTCAGCAAAGACATGAAAAGGCTAAGGAAGCGAACCCAAAAGCTCCACAGCATTTCAACCAAGTGTGGGCAGCCACAACGATTAACTTCCTGCCAGTGGTTTGCCAATTTCCTTAATTCTGATGTGGAGAGACCAACTTCCCCAGCGGTGTTAACCAAGGTCTCTCCTTCTGCTTGCCAGTCCACTGTGTACATAGTCCAGCATCATGATGGGGACTAGTTTCATCTAGCTGAGAATTACATACATAAGTTTTCCAATTCAGGAGATGAGGTAAGCATGTCTATCTGTGCTAAACTCTGTAAATTGATTCTGAGAGGAACTATTGAGTATTGCTGGTCGGAACTAAATTTTTAGTTTATAATCCTTTTTCTCTGCACAGTTTTGTTATAGAATAGTTCTAATGACTTACCGTCTTCCAGTGTTTGGGTTTTTTTCCACAGTAAACACATATTTGAATCTGTGAGAAGCTAGCTCTGCTCTCCACAGGTCCCTTACATCCTTAACTATTCTAACTCTGATTCAGCTTCCACAAACTGCATATTTTCATGGAAAAAAAAAAAAAGGGCAAATATTCATCTGGTTCTAGCAGACATGTAGACATGTTAGATTTCTTCATAGTGTTCTTACCTGCATTTCTGATGTAGAAATTCCCAGAACTGGCTCATTCCCAGGGTGTCTTTCTCTGTACAATTTACTCTGCGGGACCACCTATTTGAGGCTATGTTGGACTCGGAAGAGTATTTGAGACCATTTTCTGACACTGCAAATTTCTCCTGATATCCCATATTCTGTCATCTAAAGTTAAGGAAGGATTATAATCTCAGGCCATTCTCCTTTAAAGTTGCTGGCCTTACAAGGTCTCACAAAACTTTTCAATCTCCCTTATGATCTTTTTCCTGCACTGTGTTTGTCCCATACTTCTCAAATTTTCTTTCCTTGCCACCATTCAACACACAAATGGTAGTTTTTCCTGCTTCCTCACAGTGCATTCTGATGTATATAAGATGCTGCTTCTTCTTGCCACTGGTAATGAAATAAAGGTTGGTTAATACCAGCACTGTAGTGATGTTTTTAACTGAATGCTGTCTCAGAAGGAAAGTAAAAACTTTCTAGAGAAATGTCCCTTCTACAGAAATACTCCAGCTGGATTATGTCTGAAATGTCTGTCTTTTAAAAACAATTCAGCTGCTTGACTCATGAACTGGAAAATAGCTAGGTTCTGTAAGAAACATGACTTCATCAAGGTTCCATGATATGAACAACGAAAACATCTCAGCAAAAAACATCGTATTTAAAAATATGAGCAAGGATATACTGTAAAGAACAAGGCAAATCCTTTGAGAAAGATTTCATAAATATTCATTACAGTAAAAACAGAAATTTGTCTTGCATTGTTCATTGCTTCTAGCAATGCCTTTCTCAAAATTCTTAACTTTTAGTTAAAATAAATGTCTGACTGTCAGACATTTGTGGACAGCAGGTAGGCATAAACAGTTTATTTTTGTTTGATGAAATATTTAAGAATGAGTACATAACAGGCATGATTTGAAAGAAAAAAAAGGGGGGTTTTAAAATATATTTTTAATCTTTTAAATAATAAAAAATCATATTTTGATAAAACTTATTTTTAATATGTTTGAGTTTCAAAATCTTTCAAAAAGTTGCAGAAGAGTCTCTCAGCCTGAATAACAGAACCAGAAATTATATTATTTGGCATAGATGATTCAAGCTAATGCCATCTTTTGCTAATCTTCTAACATATTTCTACCTAGGACTATGCTGTGCTCATGAATATATAGTTGGTAAAACAAATCTGGACATACAGATCTGACATTTTTGTGCTTGAACTTACTTGCTTGTCAGAGCAGGAGAAACATGAAGCTTGTCATATTTTCTAATGCAAGCGAAACCATTATGAGATTGTAACAAAATGCTTCTATCTCATGAATTCAGTATTTGAGCCAAAATCACTTTCCTATGCTCCTGCTGTTGATTTTGAATCAAACATATTATTTACTCTTTTTAAAATCTCCCAGTGGTTAGACACAATTGCTCCAAATCCAAGCAAATCGAATTTGCTATGACAAAGTAAAAAACTTAATAACTTGTGAAAAGTGTGGTTTGTTTTTTCTTGACTGTCTTGCCACTGTGAACATTCCAGAAATATTCCTGCCATTAAGTTCTGTCTCTCTCTCCCTGTTTTTAAAACCATTACTCAAAGCATATCTCATTTTTGCCACTGCAAGAATCTAAATGCCTATGGATTTACGTGTGGTGAAAATGCACTATGTTAATTAAATATTAAGTGGTTCTTTTCAATTATAAAAATAATTAAACTTTTTGTATTTGACATAGCAGCAAGCCATTCTGTTAAAATGCAAATTAGACACCAGCTTCAATTTTACCCTTGACAGTCTTGCCACGTACTTTGCCCTACAGACCTGACAATATGTCTTGCGCTGAAATTACTCAATAAAAATGTGGGACAATTTCTTTTTTGGTGCACCAGAACTAGAATATGATTACAAGATGAACAAATTGCTGAAAAATACTGTCTGCAAAAGTGGGATACCTTGTGGTTTATTATTAAATATTTCAAAAGCTGGCTTCTTGCAAACATGCCACATCAAGCCTTTACTCATAAGCCATCTAGGTGCTTCGTTTTGGCTTGGGCCACTATATGCTGGGTAACAATCCTTGGGCCCCTAGGAAATGAGAGTAGCCTAGATTCTTGAGGGAAGGAGAAATCCAAAACAATTCTTCAAATATGAGCTAAACCAACATTGTGATGTCTCCGCTGAAGAAACAGTCTGCTTTTTGGTATTGGTATTGCAATATATTTAGTGAAGTCAATAGTTATTTTGACTAGTGAAGTATCTGGCCTGCATCGGGTCTATTAGACTTTCCAAAAATTTCAGACTAATCCAATTACCATTGGAAGTATTAAAGAATGTGCACTTGGTAAAAATACACCACCAACCATAACACACCATTTTGTGTAAATCAGGCAAAAGGCAACCATAAAAACTGTAGATAAGAGAATGTAGAAAGAGGTAGATTAAACATCCTTCTTTATTCTTACCCCAAGTTTCTCCCACTGAATTGATGTTTCCTGGCCAAGAGTGAATAGCTAACATTCGTTTCCTATCTGGAATAACTGCATATTCTGCTACTGAAATACAACAAAATTCCTTTGAATAGGTGCAGATGTTGTGAACCTCCTCCAGTAGAGAAGGATTCCAGTAAAGAGGTGTAGGACTGGGTAGTTTTCTCTCCCAAAACAGGCAGCTATTATAAGTTAGACACTGGAGCCAGAGATGTTTTATTAAAGTAATATGTAAGTCAATTCACTTTCTTATAGGTGAATTCCACGGCTGTATGTGGATCAGAGTCTTCTGTGCTTCTCAGGCAGATTTTCTTCTGATTTCAGCTGTGTTTAATGCTTTCTTAAAATGGCCCTTCGGGAAGTAGGAAAGGTCCTAAGGCTCTTGGTCTGGGTTCTCAGAGGCATGTAGGCATTTCTCTGAATGATTTCAACTAAGGCAGAAATTCTGTAGGTGGATGGTGAGCTCATCTCACGGGTCATTGCTGCTCAGGCCCTACCCTCACCACCGTACGCCCTTCCCCTTTACCTTGCACTGTCACGGTCGCCCCATCTGACCCGCAGAGAACTAGCCTAGGAGAAGGTGGGACCGTGCAGTAGTGGGAAAGCCACCATTCATGGTGGCAGAAGTTCAGACTGCCTCAGCCATTTCAGAGACCTTCCCTAAAACGCTTGAAGTAGAACACCTAAACACTTCAAGCAACTTGGCTTCATATCAGTAGTGTATACTTGTTTCTTTTCTGTCCTCTTTTCTTCTTTTTTAAATGGAGGAAGAGCTTGGCTGAGCTTTCTGTTTGCCTCACAACTGTCCAAGCTTTGCCCTCAGCTCTTTACCACCCGGACAAATGGCAAATCCCGAAGAAGTTACACCCATTTTGTTTTCTTCCTCTCTTTCTGTCTTTTAACAAAAACTCTGCTGGATGCACAGTGGCAAAGCTCAGGTCTAAATAGGAAAGCCTCCACCCAGTTCATGCCACAAGGGAAGGGCGTTTTAGATTTACTTGCAGGTTCACTGTAATTTTCAAAAGGTTACACTGGGCTGACAAACTGCTTCAACTCACAGCCAATAAATACTGGCAGCATTTTACATCATGTTTCACTGGAGAATCAACTTCAGGGGAAGAGAGCTGCCTAACTGAAATTACCATCAGTCGGATTTTGGTACCCAGGTTTTTTTAGGAACTCGTGTCTCAGAATGAGAGGCTCTTTTACTAAGCAATTTGTTGTTGCCTTTGATAAGGATCACATTGCCAATATTGGTTCCTATTATTTTTATTAGTTCATTAACCCAGTCATTTAGGTACCAGGGTACTTCTGGAATCTTTCAGAACAATTAAAAGCTTCCCTAATAATTTGCAAGACACCATTTTTTTTCCTTTTTTGTTGAAGAGATGTGCTTCTGCCACTGAGGGGGTGCATGTTGGTGATGACCTGATGGAAATGGGTGACCTGCGCAGAGTGTGCAGAAGTGGACCGGAGGCCCGAGGGGAGAAGGCAGGGCTGGGAGAAGGGAGGCACAAAGCAGAGCCCAGGGAGGCTGGAATACAGAGAAAATGGTGTTTGATGAAAAGCATCTTGATGGATTTAGAAAAGAAGCAGCAAAAGTGTAGGCCAGCTATGAAAGTACTGCATGTTGTGAGTAAATGTAAGCAGAGAATGCACCCCAAATGGGCACGAGGAGATGGATGTGGCTTGTGACACTTGCAGATCCAGAAGTTGTAGTTCACAAGTGCAAGTGTAGTTCTTAACATAGCTTTCTTACTAGAGGTTTCCCATTAGGGTAGAAAATTTTTTCAGTTGTGATGGGTGTGTAAAGAACCATAAGGCTCTTGAACTCAGGTTGCATTCTCAGTCAGATTTGGCAACTGGAAGGTTGAGCGTAGGGGAGTCAACAATGTTAAGCTCTAGAACCCCAAGTGATTTTTAGCACTTGCAAAGTGTGGGCCACTTGCAGGAGTGCTTTGAAAGGTTTACCTAGCTCTGTAGCTTAACTTTCCATTGCTTTTTACACACTTACAGTGTGTACAAGCTATTTCTTGTTCTAACCACTGTCGTGAAATTATTCTGTTTGCCCTGTAATATAATTCCAAGCAATCTGTACTTTTTAGGCGCTTCAGTAGCTGCCATCCCTGGAGACTAAAAAGCTGTCTTTATTCATAGAACAAAATCAGTGTAAAAACCAGCATGGTCCTTCATATTTCCTTGCTTTACTATAGTCCTGATTCACAGGGAGTACCTAATATTGCTCCCAATTTCATTCCTTATATAACCTCTATGCTTAGAATGACAAGAAGCATAACGCTTATACTTTGTTATGCACCCTTCAGGAATTGCAGTTACATCTATCAAATGATTTTACATGTACTGGAAGTAGTACTTAAAATAGTGTTACATTACAGTCAACAGCCATAACTGGGTGCCTCCCAAAAAGGCCAGTAAAAACATTTCAGGCTCATTTAAATGCATTCTGTTGTAAGGCTTGCTTTAAGAAGTGAAAAAAATCTCTTGCGCGGAGAAATTATGCTTCACAATAAAACTCACATTTCGTATATACACTATCTAGAACAGGCTGTGAATTAAAAAAGGCTAATATCAGGAAGCAACATGAAACCCAGAAATATTATGAGTTATATTTTTTTATCAACATGTATTTTAAAAGATATGTCATTTTTCTATCTTATTGGTACAAGTGGAACAGCATTCTCTGCTACTGTAAACATGAACATTTTATTGCTTATGAAGTCTTAGATAGGTGACTCTGTTTCCCATAATGTTTTGTATGCACATCTTACATTTGTGGATGGACTTGGTATAATATATATGCCTATAGTTCTAATAATAAACAGATTGCGATACTCCTGGGGGCAAGTGAGGCCCTATTTAATAACAAAGTAGACCATATATAATCCTCTTTCACTTCACCTCTTCCCTTAATAATATATTTAAGAACTTTCTTTTGAGTTAAGCAGTCAGTGAAGTACTAAACCTAAAATCAGAAGTTATATCTAAAATCCAGCTTATTAGCAACTGAAAACAAGGACAACAACACCGAGTCGTTTATTTTTCAGTATAAGATCATCTCAGCAAATTGATTACTTTTGTATTTTAAAAGGTTACTAAAGCACACTCTGAAGTAGTAGAGAGATACTGAAACTTGAAAAAACATATCATATACATTTTTTTCAGGAAGACAACCACCTGCTATAACTTTATAGGACATTTCTGAAGGGTTTCTGTACCACTGGAAATAAAGTTTAAAAAAAAACCCCAAACCAACCCCTAAGTCAATAATGGCCTGGAGAATCTCCTTTAAAAGGATGTTTTATAAATTATTTAAAGCAAAGTAAGATCTGTAGGCTTGGTGGTTTTCCCAGAAAATTATGTATATTTTACGCTACTTTATTTTTTTTCACTCAGCTTGGCATTTTTTCAAGAGTATTTCTGTATGCTGGTGCTAATCCAGCCTATAGCAATAACACAGAACAGAAAACTGAATGCATTATGCTGTTCTTAAAAATTAAGGAAATTGTACATGTATCTGAAAGCAGTATGATATATTTAGTCTTTAGAAAAATAAGTATTACTATGATTAATGAATAGCAGTTCTTGGAGAGGATATATAGGACGGATTTTCTCAGAAACTTCAAATAAAAACAAGATCAGATCATTTTTATTATTAGCATTATTAACATAGGTTCCTATATTTGACCGCATCCTCATGCTGTGGTAAACTATAGCTACTGTTGTGATTGTTAAATCGGAGAAAGGGAACTAAGGAAATACAAATTACAAGAAATAAACCAATGCTGAAAATCCTTCTGGATTCTGCTTAACGCAAAGGTGACCCTGACTCTTCCATAAAAGGAAGAAATTTGCTTTACGCTCGTATTCTAACTTGCAGTGGAGGAATCTCTAAAGGCTTAGAGTTTTCACTTTAACTGGATAAACAGACAGATATTCACATGCAGTGAACTATCTATTCCATCTGCCAAAATGTCCTGGAAATCCTGTGACAACAGGGTTTTTGGCAAAAGTCAGTATTTTGCTTCCAGACATGACCAGGCCTAAAAAGAGCAGAGATACAGAAAAATAAAAAACGGAGAGGAAAAAGGCAATATAGGTTCTGAATCTGATAAAAAGTTGCTGGTTGCTTTTTGTGATTGTTTAGATTGGTTTATATTTCACCTTGTACCAGTTTGAGTATTTTTTTATTTGTAATAATGTATGGCAGTCTCCCACAGCTTGTATGTTTGCTCATATTGTCATTCCCAAGCGGCCTACTCCTCCACACTTAGCTCCAAACGAGCAGAAAAGGTATAATATGAAATGGGCCTCAAGCCTGGTATCGAAAAAGAAAAGACAGGCTTTCAAAAATGATCATTTAAATCTAGTTCCTTGGAAAAACTCAGGACTACAAACGTGCAGAATGTCAAACAGTTGCTGTGCATCCAGGGTTGGGGAGAAATGGGGGAAAGTTTCCTCACCAAGGAGGGTTTGTAAGAGCGTCAGTCCTATGAGAGCAAACCCAAGTGCACCTTCATTGACTTCAGTGAAGTTACATGGACTTACAGCAGCGTGATTTACCTGAGCTTTGATTTTCAAGTTTGTCCAACCCGTTTTATTTCATTTCAGAATATTTCACCTCTTGCTCTAGCCCTTCTCCTCAGCAACCTGTTCACTTCTGGGCAGCTATGCACAGAAGCCTTCTTTAAAGTACTGTATTTGCAAAATAAAAAATTAGAATACATTTATAAGAACTGTCCCATTTAATCTTAGAAATGCATGTTTTAAACCGTTTGGGTTTGTTCTGAAATTATTTTGTAGTTACCAAAGAGATTAAGGAATGGAACAAGGGATTTCTAGTCTTTGAAGCAAAAGTGTGCCTAGGTAGCTTTTTAGAAAATTTCAGTTTAGCTATGTGACTTACAGAATGTGCTGTGCTTGCAGTGAATGTGTCATATAATCTCATCAACATAACACAGCCATGGTTTATACTGTTACTACTTTAAAGAATTAACTATGAGATAAGTCATACAGTGCTTGCGGCAACTTTCTGTTGTTGTTGTTGTTGTTTTAAGAGTAAAAACATTTGTGAACACTCTTGTGTATATAATTCCAGAGCCTGAATTACTACAGTATTTGTCTGGGTTTATTTTGGCACCAGTTTAAATGTTCTGGTCTACAGCATTTGTTTATTTGCTTAACTCTTGTCCTAAATTTCCAAAAGAAACGCTCAATTTCCATTCAGTCACTCAGATGCTTTTCTGAAAATCAACACCATTGTGGATTCAGGGAATATAGTAACAATGAAAATCTCTATGTTTGCATGGATTTCTTTTTATTCTTATTGCCACCCCAAGTCACTGAGACAAGTAAATCTCACAGACTAAGACTCTGAGTATCCAAAGTCAGCCAGAATTTTGCAGTGGAACATCCTAGACTCTCTGCTGCAGTGAATTCCCTAAAAGGAGACAAAGATGATTTTACAGTCCAAAACCCAAAAGTTTTGTTGAAAACAAAAATAGAAGTGATTTTAAATAGATCTTGAATATAAACTCAACAGAAACAATAACGGTTTATACACAAGTGTCTCCCTGCCCACCATGCCTTACTAGACAGGTCCTAGCTTGTAGACTTGATTTCAGTGGACTCAGAAACTTTCTGACTGACTACCCCATACCGAGTTCCTCAGTAGGTTTTCTATCACTTCTTTGCTTTGAGTTGTGTCTCATTTACCTTGTGGCTTCTTGAACCTTTTCCTCTCAAGCATGCTCACGTAGCCCACCTGAATAAGGAGCAGTTTCTCACTCACAGAAGAAACAACCTGACCCAGTCATTTCCTCAAGGAGCATAAGACAATTGTGAACATAAAGGAACAGTTGAAAAAAACAGTTGTGGATTGATTTGGTTTTGGTTTGTTTTTAAAAAAGAACCACTCCAAAATGTTTGTCACACCGTGTTTCATAAGAAAATTAAGGTTTTGTAAGCATAGACTACAAAATTAAAGCTCAGAAGTATTACCCAACTTTCCTACAGTATTGCAGAAATACAGCTGCTGAAGTGTTGCAGTGTTCCTATTTTTTGCAAGCAGTTGCAGGGAAGCCTAGAGATGTTTGCTGAAATCCTGAGAGTAACGATCATATTACAGAATTTCCAGGGAATTGATTTCTGGTTGATATCATACACCATCTTGCTCAAAAGATGCTTGAAAAAGGACGTTTCCTCTTTCTCTGGCATGACCATCACCTATTATTACTTTTCTTCAGGGTAGCTTGACTGGTTGCGAGTTTAATTTCCTCCACAGTGCCTGTCCAAAGCAGCTCTGCCTTGGGGAAAAGTAAAATTCTTTCCTGCTATTTCCCATGATGCTGGTAAACATCTATTTTATGTGCTATTCTATATCCTATTTTATAACCTGATCTTACTTGCCACTCAAAATTTTTCTTCAAGATGGATCTAAAGAGCTACTGATCATTTTAATCTTTTCTTTACCACAATTTTACTTGAAACCATTCCTAATTTGTCCTGCAAGACAGGAAAATATGATGGTATGGTTCTCATCACTGAAGTCAAGGTTGTGTCACCCTTTCCATTATATAAACCCTTATTTTGAAGAGTTTAAAATTGAGCTGTAAAAATTCAGTCTAAGCTGGAAACTGGCAAATTAAGTCTTTGCATGGGATGTGTTTCTTTGAATAAAAATTTAAAAAACCTGCAATTGATTGCCTTTGTGTTTCCTAACTCCTTGAAAGTCCTGTCAGGCTACACTTAGAATGCTCTTTATATGCTTGCAAGATCAATTTTCAGCGATGCTGAGTGTTTTCAGCTCTCAGTTTGCTGCAGTTGCTCAAATTAAAATTTTCAATATTTTTCTAAAATATTTTGTTCTTCTAGTTTTTATTTTTACTGTGTTGATCCTCCTATAACAGTTTAAAAAATGCTTTCTTTCCTTTTGGTAGCATATTTACATTAAGAATGTATATTAATTTCTTGTTCACTTATGCTATTTTTAAATAAAATAGTTCAAGATTCTTTGTGTTCTATCATAACTGGTGCACTTCTAGCTTTGACAGTTAATTGCTGCAGAGACATGGGACAGGAGTAATTTAACTAACTCCTTTGTTTTTATGGTCAAGAGCTCTTACTGCAACCTAGTCTACTGCCAAATTTTACCCAGTAATTCCTTCACCAGCATCAGTAAGACGTGAAGGACAGGAGGGATATGTCTCAAGGTGCTGACCAGTGGTTGTTCTGGGAGATCATCAATTTAGGTCAGATGTTGAGGGAGGTTTTGTTTGTTCTCAAACAGAAAAATAACTGGTGATTAATGTGGAAGGAAATAGAAGAAAGGGGAAGGTGTACTTCCTGGCAAATTGCAATCATTGATAATCCTTGTTTACAGAGTTATGGGGAAAAAATATATGTATTCTTTTGTGTTGGACTTCCACCTTGGTTAGGCGATGTCAAGTTTGAAAAAGTGCTTAAAACATGACCTTTATTATCTTACTCTTTTTTTTATACCTCATGTTGGTATATCCATGTTAAGTGGAGAGGTATTTTACCACAAATAAACACTGAATCACTTGTAGATGAAGGAAACAAACCGTGAAATTAACCCTGCAGAATGGGCAAAATGCCAAAGGGGCATAGATTGCAATTCAATAAGCATTTAAGCATATGCTTAAGTTTATCCCTTTCCACCAAAGGACTTACATGGGCTTAACTTTAAGTATGTGCTTACATCCCATTGAAATCACATGATTAAGTGCTCTGGTGAATGTAAATTACTCAAAACTATAGTGGGACAACTAATAGAGATAGTATTTTGCAAGACCAGCAAATGTATATTCATGGTAGATTACAGGTAGGTACTCACTGTCCCCGTAGAATTCCTCTTTTATATATATACACCTTTATACTGTAACTGGTTTTTAACAATAATACCTTACATTCTTCATGCACCCATCAATCTCAGGTCTTTCCTCATCTGCTTTGCTGTTTCAAAGCTGGACAGTTTATTTGTTTGTTTGTTAAAGAAAACTTTTCCTGAAAGTACAGAATTACTAGATCGTTTTGAGAATGCATCCATTTTTATTTGAGAATTCAGTTGTGGACTTTGGCTCTGAACTTTGGATACTGAATTCCAGAACTTTTGACCTGACAAAATAGCCAAAATAATTGGACTTAGATTCTTCACAGGGAACAACTAACATTAACATCTCTCTGTCAGTATAGCCGTAAAGCTTTCATGTTATTATAAACATCAACTGTTAAGTGATAAGGCCTCACTTCTTAATTGAAAACTATTATTTTTTCTTCAGTACAATGCGTCTGCTATTTTTAGTCTTGAAGTTTTATATTTCTTTCTTTTGCTAATCTGCATCTTCTCCCTGGCAATATCTCTGTGTTCTACTGTACTTCATACAGTTTGGCAACTAAATGAGTGTTTGAGGCTGATTTAATTGCATTAGCATGAGATGCCAATTAGATATTTGTAGAAAGATTTTGCTGAATGCTATATCTTGAATAGCTGAACAAGGCACACCGGCCCACAGTTATTCAATTCCAGCCAGACTAACAATAATGTAAACTGAATCTCTTTCTGCATGTAGTCACTCCACACAGAGAATAAACAGTGGATGCACTTTAATTCAAATGGTCTCATTTTCATCATTAAAAAAGATAAACTCCCAAGAAATGTCCTCATTTAGTTGTATTTTGCTTTCGTTTTTATATGAAGCTGTGGCAGATTGACCAATTTTAGGGATGAAAATTGGATAACTTAAAGCAAATTCTCTCCCAGCTAGGCTATTCACTCAGAAACAGTACATCAAAACCTATGCTTATTCAAGTTAGACAGAGGTATTGAGCAAGCACAGCTCTCATGAAGGCCAAGATGATGGATTTCTACTTTTTATACAAAGAGTTTCAAGAATGGGATTGAAAGTTAGCTCTAACATCCATTCAGGCTGTTGAATGATAGTGCTCTGATTCCAATAATGGCTTTTCTCCTAGTAATCCCCACTAAATCCCACTCTGCAGCCCTAAGGGCTACAGAGTGTTCAGTAGTTCTAAAATATTCAACTTTTATTTAGGAGGCTGGTTATGACTTTTGAAGCCTATCTGTGGGTGCATATTTATGAAATGTTTTACCCCAAGCGATCATAATGATACTGTTATTGAAGTAAGTCAGGGCGGCCCCTCTCTACTTTCAATATATTGATATAATTCAATTTTAAATATTGTTATGGCTCTAAAGGTGCTTGGAGTCATATTAAAATTAATGAATTAGAAAGCATTTTGGTAACTAGTATGAAACCTATGGAAGTAGAAGACTTATGTACTGTATTAGGTACTGTTGCTACTGTTATTCTTTGGTCATGGAAAGTTTGTCTTTGGAATTTTGCACTGAAAGAATAAAGAGATTTGCACAAAGGTACAAAACAGAGCAAGACATGGTTATATAAATACCGATGGCTTTTGTAGGTCCTTTGCTCTATTGCAGCTATAGCGGTCAAATTAAGAGTTTCTCATCTATGATCTTTTGGCAGTATCCTGCAAAGAGCCATACTATTGTATTTCACAGTCTGTTACTATGGAAACTAAAATATTTTTAGTAGTGCCTTTCAGCTGAAAATCTCAGTATTTCTAAGGCACACTGGCTGAGCCTCACAGCACCTGTGGGGCAGGTCAGTGCTCCACAAGTGGGAGTGATAAGATAGCGAGAGCTAAATGACTTCTCTAAATTCACAGATAACACTCACTCCTCTTAGAGTTGAGTCCCTATCTCTTGGCTTCATCGCTTGCTGTAACTGCCCTTGTGGAAAACCTTTTCCCTATGAATGTGAGCTAATGTGCAATTCAGTAGAAGATTTCATGAACTAAAAAGATAAGCTGGATTTAAGTAATAATGCCTTTTATTGCTAATCACTTGGGTTGGTTTTTTTTATTATTTATTAAGAGTAATAGTAACTAAGTTAAATGTCCGGGGGTTTTGTCTGCATTGACTATTCACTTCTGTTTACAGAAATGTGAAAACAGAGGATGTCTTCTAATGAGAGAAATGAAATCATTTAAGGTATGTTAATAGTGGATTGGTCTACTATCCTTTCACCCTTTTCTTAATCAGAATAACTTCATCTTTGTTGATAGTCTCTTTTTTGCTTGCCAGTTCTAGTTCTAATTCAATCTATGCAATTAGCGCTTGCACAAAAACCTGTTTGTTATGGTTCTTCATTCCCTGTATGCGATGCTTGGCATTTTTGGTACAGCTAGGATGCATCACAAAACATATGCCAGTACAATCACTGTTACTATGCAAGTTCATCATCAGTTAGTGTAGATCATATAGACCAACCTATCTTCTTATTTGAGAACAGCCTATCTAAAGCAAGACTTACATGATACATGGCTGAGAAACCTGTGTTGATGCTATCTATTTTTATTGTTGGGGAGTACATTGAATTTTTGAACCAAATTCCTGCAATACTACCTTAATTCTTCTTTCCAGAAAGAGATGCCTGAATTTTCTCAGAACTAGGAATAACTGTACTATAGAAGTCATTTTATACTCTTATAAAAACAACTCCTGAAAACACCCCCAAATCTCCAACTACATTGGCAGCTGAAGGGGCGAAATGAATCCAAAACATAGCAAAAAGCAGTTAGAAAACAGCATTTTGGGTAGAATCCAAGAAATCTGTTAGCTATTCTGCGGTGATATGGCTATCCTCCCAGCACTGACTTAAAACAGAAAATTGAGAAGATACTAAGGGCTGGGAAAGTGATAATTTTATCTGGAATGTCATGGCCAAATTCTGAGGACAGCATGTAAATGTCTGTAGAAGGAGAAAAAAGACCTCACTTCAGAATGACCTCATCCAGAAGAAATCCGACTGCCATATGTTCGTTTGGCCTGCACTTGATACCATAAAGATTCTAAGATACATGCAAGGAGGAGAGGAGAGTGGTTTCTCTTTTTTAGAGGAAGAAACATATATGAAGTAGCTGTAAATCTGTGTCTTGATTTGTTCATGCTAATTTTTAATCTGCTCCAGAGGCTTTCTGAGATCTAAACCACAATTTTGACCAGAAAAATGGACATATCCTATAGTAACAGTTTGCTGTAATCCCTCTGCCAACCGGAGACCATCTTATACATAGCAAGCAAAGACCAAGGCACATTTGCCCTTCTATAAACCTGGAAAGCAGAGGCAAAACAAATTAATGATCCCACAATATTGGGATATTTGGTAATAGTTTTTCCACTGATTTTGTGATCACCCTTAATGAGTTATAGGCATATAATTTGTGATGTCATTTTTTTCCCCTTTGAGTTTAAATCCAGCTACTATGAAAACACTGATAAGTGGAATGCAAATGCAGTTCCAAAATATTTCTCTAATATGGGAGAGGCCTCTGTTCCCATACTTTTTTAAAAATGAAATGGCTTATTCAGAAGCAGTGCTGCTGAGAGGCTTCCACCCAAAACATATCAACACTTAATTAAATTATGGTGCTATCTGAGAAAAGAGGTGCAGCAATTTCAGTGGCTGACAGCTGAATTTACACACATTGATTTCTATTAGCTGAGGCCCTGGTTTCACGATGCCCAGAGTTTGGCGGCAGTTGGGCTTCATGGCACCGTGCCCTCAGTGCTGTAGCTCGCTGCTCCTAACTTGTGCCAACACAATCTAATTTGTCTGCAGGCTCTTTTGTGATATAGATGGGCTGATGTGACTTAAAAATCTGTATTTTATTTCCTCAAAAACTTCTCTAAGACAATTCACAGCACAACCTTTTGAACTGTCACAGGAAAGGTGCTCTGGAACTTGAAGTCAAAAACAAGTGCCAGGAGGAAACCTGGGCATTGTCGCCAAACCCTTTGTAGCATGAAAATGCAGCCTGCGGCTACATATGCTGCTTTGTTCTGTAAATGGGATTCTGCTTGAAGCTGCCTGCCAGTTTGTCAGAGGAGTTTTATACCACGTTCTATCATTGAACGTAGCTGTCGCTGTTCCTTTAAAAAAAAACAAACAACCCCACAATAAAAACAGCATTCTCTATTTTATCTTCAGATGTGCCAAGGCTTGTCTTGGTGTAGTAACTGAATATTTTCTTTGAATTTACTGCTTCATTTCCATTGTTCCTTGTTGATAGCTACTAGAATGATGACAAAGCATTTTTTTTTCCCCAAAGATTTTAGGCTAGGGAGGAGGGATTGTAAGTGGAGGTGAAATAATTCAAGGTTTTCAACTTCACGTGATCAAAGGTAACTCACAAACAAAATCCACAAATGTGTCCAGTTTAGACTTCTGGGCAGGTGATGTTGGACAGTATGATCTAATACCATAACTCCAACACTGAAGCTAGTTTGGATCCCAGCAGAACTTAGAGTAGTAGAAGATCCCAGCAGAATTCCTCTTGACTGAAACAGCCGTTGCTGGATGCTCCAATAGCCAGGGGTTGCGGGCTTATAAAACTGCAATGAGCTACTCTCCTATGATATGAAAGGCAATAAGGAGAGACAGTAGTTCTCTTGAACCACATTTACGCCATCCTAGTTGGGGGAAGCTTCAGAGTCTGTTAATAAATCATATTTTCATATTTTACCTTTTTTAAAGCAGAACAGGGCAGTAAGAGGACAAATTATCTCTTCTTATCCATAGTCATCATTTTTAAAAGGGATTACACAAGTGTTTGGGAAGTTGCTAAAAGGCTCTCCTATAAAGTGAAAGAAATGTCAGTATGTTTACTACGTAGACTGCAAAGGACGGGCGGGAAAAAAAGGACGTGCGCACCTCTGTTGTGGTAGTCTTGGAACAGGTTGTCATGATAATGCTGTAAAGTAAATCCAGTAGGTTAGACCTAATGTCCATTCTTATAGTACAGCAGCTGAAATGCTTTCTTTTCAAATGCACCTGGAAGAAGAGATATGTTTATTCTAATGTGATCCAGGAGCTATGGGTCTGGAACAAGACATGGGCTACCTGGATTGCATTCCCTCCTCTGCATGAATAGTCAAGCTGCTGTGTAATTTAAAGGCAAGTGACAAAAGGAAAGTGAGCACAGGAGGAGGGAAGGGCCTCTTGCTCTCACCACAAAGCCAATCATTTTCTCCAGATCCTTTCTTTGTGCCTGAGTCTGTCTACTTTGCAGAGGAATCATAGGCATCTCGGTGAGCTGAACATAAGTAAGGTCTGGGAGCTGCAAAGCTAGGTAACAGTACTTGAGCTTAAAACTCCTTTATCTTACCCCGCCCCCCCC
>JAOBAS010000007.1:9665890-9679240 GCA_025311575.1 Elanoides forficatus | reverse complement strand
GATAAAGAATATTGTACCAAATGAGATAACGTTATGCAATTTTTCTTAACATTTATAGAACATAAGTGGGTGCAAAGGTACTACTGTAGAGGCAATGTCTGTGATAATAAGCTCTCATAAGAAATGAGTTCCTTGCTGTTTTGAAGGAGAAAATTACAAATTTGAAGAAAGATCACAATTTGAGGAAAATGTGAAGCTGGAGGGAGTGGAGGAAATTAGTCTTGGGATAGGGGGAAGCAATGTAATACCTTTAGACTAAATATACTCTAATAGATGTACTGTTACCTCACAAATTGTGCTTCTCTGAATTCAATAAACTTCGTCAAAGCAATACTTACCATCACATTTTATATACTTAGTTTTAGTTGTCATGTATTATAGTTCATAGAATTGTAGAAAACTGGGTTTGAGGGGACCTCTGGAGGTTGTCTAATTAGGCCTCCTGCCAACTTATATTACACACTAGGGACACACTGACTTTATAAGCTCTCTTTTATTGTTTCCTGGAAGTAAGAAAAGATTGCAAAGTATTCAAGAAATTGGAGTCTAGACTGTTGTTATGGAATTCCCTAGCTTTAACAGGTTATCAGTTTTAGTCAATTTAAAAAAAAAACTGTTTCATGAACTTTTTCATATTTCTGTTCATCTCTTAAAAATAGGTTTGTTGGTTTTTTTTCTTTTTAAGAGCCAACTGATGAAATTAGTTTAGTGAATTTCTTAATGACCACAGCGTAATGGCAGCTCCTTCCTTAACTGTTCCATGGTCCTGTTTCCAAGAGACTTTGGAGAAAGCTACTCTGTTTGCTACATTTCTCTTAAAGCAGAATTTTTTGACTTTTGTACTTACTTTACCACCATCATTTCAAATTCATTCTGATTTGCAGTCTGCCTCTAGAATTTACTTTCCTGTAGGATGCTTTTCTTCAGTTTTCTCACTGCCTCATACACAAGGTAAGGCTTTGGGAGCTGGCTTTGTTACTGTGCAAAAGGCAAGGATGAGGGGAATCTCATCCCTGTCTTCCACTACCTCCTGGGAGGAGCAGAGACGGGAGAAGCAGGTTCTTTCAGAGATGCCCAGGGAAAGGAAGAAAGGCAATGGGCACTGGTTGCATCAAGGCTAGATCAGGCTGCTCAGAGAGGCTGTGCCACGTCCATTCTTGGCGACATCGAAAGTCAACTGGAGAGTGCCCTGAGCAACCTGGTTTAGCTTGGAATTAGCCCTGCTTTTGTAGGGGGTTGGACCAAACGACCTCCACAAGTCGCTTCCGACTTCAATTATTTTATGGTTCTAATTTGTCACAGTCACATTCCTGGCGGAGAGCAGGAAGGAGCAACTTACTCCTGTGTTGTTTCTCCTCCTGTAGAAGTACTCTAGGCAAAAAATAAAAGTATTTGGAGTGTTTGCCTGCTTGGTTTATGGCCCTCTTATCCAGTCTGAACACTCGCTCTCCTGAGCCATTGTTATTACAGCCCTGTTAACGTCTTGTTTCTTTAAGAACACAGCACACCAGTAAGAACGTAACACCACTGCATTTAGCATTGTATCTCAAATTCTGAACGGTCACCCATACTTTTACCAGGTCTATGCAGGAAGTATATACATTAATAAAGATGGAGAGACTTACATGTATCAAGTATGTACTTCACTGAAACGGTTATACAATTTGTAAAATTTATTTCTGTCTTGTTTCTTCTTAACTTTGTTGCTGCTACTGTTACAATATGGAATTCATTTTAATAGGAAGATGAGAATTCGATCCTGTATACAGTGCAGAAGGAAGATAACATTTCCTTGGTTCTTAATTTTGTAACTGTACAATTTTGGCCCCTTTACGTTGCAAAACCTTTAAGGCTTCATTTAAGATTGAAAAGAATGAGCCTCTGTGGTAAACTGAGGAATATTTGGCCATCTTGGCAATAGTAGATATATACGCTGTAAGTGATGCACTCTTATGTAATGATTAAGGACTTAGGTAATATTGTTTGGCACTGTTACAGCCCTGTTGAGTCTTGCCTCTGTCACAGATTTCATTTTATTACCTTTCACGGTAATGTGCTTCACACAGTGAAACTGCATGTAGCATCTCTCAGAGTTTCAAGGTTCTCTTCAGTTCAATGTTTTGTATGTTTTTGCCACCTGAGACAGTTACATGCTTTTTGTATTGGGTTTCCATTGTTACCAGCTTCTGTTTTCATATTCCTTGTATGAATTTGAAATTTTGGGACTGCTTAATGTGGTTGTGATGAGGCTTTCCAGAAGGAAACTTGCTGGGGTTGAGTTGGTTGCAGACCAGAGGCCAGCAGCAGCAGCTTTTTAGCCTCCATTTGGAGGAGTCAAATATTTTCATAGACGTTTTCAGTAGAAACGCTTCTGCTTGCTTTGAGCTGAGAGCTTTCTATATAGTACATTATATTTCTGCCATGCAAAACGTTGTCTATTTTCAACTGGGGAAATGCAGTTCAAGTAGCATGTTAATGTCTTCTATACTAACCTCAAGGCTCTTATCTGTGTTGCTACTAGAAGCCAAGTGGTTTTCTTCAGCATCCTTTTGATACTCTGCCTGCTGCTACTAAAGGTAACGTTGAAGTGCACCGGAGTTTAATAGTCTGAATTCTAGCTGGGATCTCCTACACTGCATTTGTTATCTAGTTATGATATTTACCAGTAAGCTGATTTAACAGTTTTGTTTGTATAGATGTAGCTTTTCTGTGCAACTCCTTATAGTGCTTTTGAATCTGAAAAACCATCAGGTCAAGATGGCACTTTATTATTCAACATGTTTCCTCTGTGTAACTGAGTCATACCTGCTCACTTCAGTAACAAAACCATATATTTTGCTGCTATTACCTGTGGTGAGTCAGCTTAGGTAAGGCAAAATTAAATTTGTGGGCCATTTTGCTTTGTTTTTCTTAATAAACAAGTCACAGTCTGAGGACATCTTAAAAGAAAAAAAATCAGAGTAACACATTTCTGTGTGAAATGATTTCATGTCATAGCTGGTTTTTTTGAGGGGGCTTGGGAGGCATTTCTGCTTCTTAGAAAATTATTGATCATCATAATAAACGTATTTAGGGTCAGAAGCAGATACAGGCGAAAAAATTGTAAGCAGTCAGATGACAAAGATCTTACTTTCTGACCTTGGGATCCTTTGCCCAGGTTCATGTGTTTGGAAGCCCTCCCCGTAGGGTGAAGGCACCCATCACACAAGAGGAAAAGTGGTGAACAATCTCTCATGCTTCCCAGTTGTTTCCTGGTTTGTGTTTCTCCTGTGAATTACATGTGTTTTAGAAAATGAGATGAGAGTAGCGTAGGCATGATGGTAGGGACGCTTGTGTGAGACGAGATATTTTTTCTAATTAACACTGAATGCCGATAGGTTGATAGCAGTTGTAAATTAAGGGTAAGTTCCTGTGTTAGAATCATTGATTTAAATTATTATATGGAACATAGGAATGAACAAAAAACCCAAACATTTTGAATGTTTTCAAATTCAAGTATTCATGCCAAATATTGATTTTGTTATTCATAATGCAAAGTTCTGTGTAAGAAAAACAGTGGTAGTTGAAAATAATACAGCTGGCACCATGAAAAGCAGCTTTTTTGTGCAAGTTCACCGCTTAGGGAATAATCAAGCCACCACACATACCCTGCTCCTGGTATCTAACTTACATACAAATGAAAGCACCAGAGCTGGGACCCTCTCTCTCTCTCTCTATGTAGTCAGTGGAGATAAATGGGCATCTCTGAAGAGGTGTCTCAAAACACCTTAGTTACAGACTTGAAGTATACGACTGCTGCCCCTGTGTGTAAAATGTGCTGAATAAAATTCTTTGAGCCTTCCCATGCATACTTTCTGACAGCTAGAGAAATAAATAACAAATGAAGAGCCATAGCCAGCAGAGATCTGCTTGATAAAGTTCTTTGAAGAAGGACAATGGCAGGTTTATTTACTGGGGCTGGGGAGAAGTAGGGTAGTAGCTAGAGCATACTACAAGGATTACCACATCTGTCCTGGTCTAAATCTTCTCTTGGATTGCCTTTATGGCAGCAGGCAGGCAGCATAACTTGTCCAAGCTTCAGTTTGTACATCTGCATAAGTGAACCTTCTTATGACGTTGCTGTTACAGGTTTGGATCTACAGCGGTTTCTGAAATTTAATCAACATTTATTGACTTGACCCAGTTGCCAGATCCTTCTGCAATCTGCCATCCTTCTAGGGGAAGAGCACAGGAAATTATGATGTCCATAGGAATACTGGTTCTCTGTGCAACACTTCCCTCCCATTCTTCAGAATGCCTCTTTGACCTTTCTCACACTATCCCCAAAAGACGTTTCAAGCCTTTCAGGCTGTTCCAGAATCAAGTTTTAAACCTTTGCGGCCTCCCAAACATCTTCCAGGCTTTCCTGGATACCAGCCCACCAGGTTGTCCTTTTGGAGTCTTCCGTCTGCTTCCAAGGCCAATCCGTTTGGCTGCCCAGACTTAAATCCATTTTCTTCATTTTACCCCTTATCCTGTCTCTGGCACCAAGCGAAGGGGGAGCCAAACCAAGTCTTCTCCACAGAAAGAATCGTATCACCCTGTCCTTCAGTTCTCTCTCTAATTCTTCTGGTATTTTGGGGCTGAATAGCAAGCTCGATGTATCTTTGAGACACAATCAGAATTTATGTCCATGTTAATCAGTTACTGGCATGCATGCATGCAGCTTTTGTATCTGTAAGGTAAGAACATTTATACTTGCCTTATCAGACTGTTTTAAGTTTGGATTAATTGTAGTTGATCACAGTAGTAAATATACTTCAAGCAGTATCAGAGATAATAATCCTTGTACAGTTCTAAAAATATTTTAAAACCATTTAAAAGCCTGCCATCAAAGGAGATTTACTAATAAATATTTGATTTTTACCCTGTAGCTTTCTGTCAGCATAGTATTTTAAAACTGGAAGAAACAAGGTGATAGTAACTGGGAGAAGGAGGAACTTTACAAAGGTTGTGCTACTCCTACGAATGTTTGAGAAAGAAAACAAACCTAAGGCACTTGGAAACAGTTCAGGGGTTTCTAGTTAGATATGACATGATAGGATATGATACGTGATATGATATATAGGCAAGATTATTCACCTTCTAAGTTCACCCTTCTTTATTTAAACCAAACCATGCTTCACTGATTTACTACAAGTCCTGGAATTTAGTTCTCTGCTACTGCCGGCTTGTCTTAGCAGTGTAGGGAAATTTGCTACACTTTGGTTTGCAGTCTGATATGAGAACAAGGTGTTTTCAGTAAAGCAGATGTTCTTTTTACAACTGCGGGGTCCTGGGTTCAGCCCCCCTTCGCCATGGCTGGCTTTGCTGGACCCGGCTCCTGCAGGCGCTGCCAGCATTCCAGTAGCAGGGAGGAACTTGCCGTCTTTGTGCTAAAGGAAGAAATTAAACACTGTGCTGCTCAGACTGGTTTTTCTCAGCTGTTCTCTGTGGATCTAGTTGCTTTTGCTGCACGGCAAAGTGGGCTATGTTTAAGAGAATCTCAGCTGGACTGATTGGCTTAGGCACAGCTACTGCTCTCTGGATGGTTTTCTTTACAGCTTCTGAACTGAAGCTGGTTTGCTTCTGGCTAGTTAGGAATGGGGAGAACAAACTGGCATTTACTGCTGTGTATCCATACAGATGCCTCTAGAAAACAGGGATTTTAGAAATCTTAATAAGTTACCTGGTCCATCCTACTTTAGGAATTGTAACAAAAATATTATTAAAATATGTGGGAATAGCTTGTTCTTAAAAGCCTTCAACAGAGATTTCCATGTTTTCCCCAGGCATTCTTAGCTATAATTTCAGTTATATAGCTTTTAAATTGTCTAACTTCCATCTTTCTTGCTGCAGTTTAAGCCTATGATCTCTTGGCAATTCCCAAGTGAAGAACTTACTTTGTTACAAAAAGGCAATAAATCTCTTATACATCTGAAGTCTATTATCATGTCTCTGCTCTTCCCTTCTTTAGCCTGAGTAAAATCAGTTCTTTCCATCTTTCCACATAGATCTTAGTTTATATACCTCTGATGACTCTTAATGTTCTCCTCTGGACTTTTTATATTTGGGCCTATTTTTCTTGAAAAGTGACACCCAGAACAGCACAGAATGTTCCAGATGAAGTTTGACCAGTACTGCCTTGATCTTTTCTTCTAAATCCCAAAGTTTCTAAAATATTTTCACTGTTGAGTAATTGGAAGGCAGTACATCATCAACTCCTTTACTGGCATGAATTTACCTCAGCAGAAAATCTGGCCAAAGCATCTGCGTATCAAAGAATGTATGGCTCTCTTTCCACTGCTGATGGGTAGAAAATGTCACAAGAACAACAGATCTTGTACTATTTTTACCAGTTAAGCTGGGATCTGCAAATTAAAACAAGCTGATTATCCTCAGGGGCTTGTTCCTGTTAGAACACCCACATTCTGGTGCAGCGCAGGTCGAAGTGCACTCAAGCCACCCCAAACCATAAGAAGAGAACAGCCAAGTTTGAGGTATGTCCCTCTCTGGTCTGAATGTTTGGATAGGAAGCAAATGCGTTTCCTTTTCCTCTAACAGACCTGAAAAAAACCTTTGTCAGCTGTTTTATTGCCTTACTTTAAATAGGATGTCATATGTTTTACTTAACCAATCACTTTTATACATCCCAGTAAGATGATGCTTTTTCTCATGACGTCAAATCATTGCTGACTCATCTTCAGGTTGGGTTATTGGTAAGCTCCAGATCTTTCTTTTCTGCGAGAAAATAAGTTTGTGTAGTTCATTATTCCTACCTAAAAGCACTACTTTGCAGTTGTGAGTGAATTGCCTTCTCTTTAGTTCAGGCTATTCCTCTAATTCAAGTTCATTTTGAACTTCAACTCTTCTCTCCAAAAGGCAATGCAGCAGTGCTTCTAGTGCAAATTCAGTCTGCACAGGTAGTGACATTTACTGTGTATAAATTTCACCTTAAAAATGTATTCATAACCCATATGAAAATAATCACTATAAGTGTAATTAACCCAATTGCTTTTACTTATTCCTCACAGATGTATTTTAAGAACAAAAAAGCCTGTAGCTTAAGTATATTTATTCCAAATTCTTCATCTTAGAACTTGAAACTGAATTTGCCCAATATATTTTCAGGATTAGTTAAGGAAATTGTGTGGGCATTTCATGATGTCCTTTTCAGCCTTGGGCTTTTGGAGTCTTGGGTGTTTGTTTTGTTTTGGAGGTGTTTCTGCTCTCCCTTCTCCATGTTTCTGGTTCATCAAACAAAATAATTATCTCGGGTTTTGGCATTACAACATCAAACGAACCATGCCATTGTCAATGCATCCTGCTATGCTAGAGTATTACCGGATGTCATCTGCAGGTATTAAATGAAGATAGCAATAGGTTGATTGTTCAATCTTAATTTGTTTCTGTATTTCTCTGCAGAAATGAGGCAAACAACTACCGAAATGAATGGACAGAACCTTCTCTGTAGCCATGTTGTTGTGCTGAAGCTGGCAGAACAAGGCTGGTACAAGCTGGGAAACCGGGCTGTCCTGGTTTGAATCTCAGCTGCATACTTCTGATAATGAGCAAGGAAGGATTTGTCTTTTACAAGTTATAATTTCTCTGTAGGTAGGACTGAGCCTTGTGGTTCACAGACCTTCAATATAAAGTTGCTACAGTGTATTTCTTCACAAAAAATTGTCTGTATTGCAGATCAAGGTGATCATAAATCATACGCAGGGCCAGAAAGCCAATATGCAGATACAGCTCCTGTGTTCAACAGCAAAAGTACACTTGTACTGTTTCATATTCTCATTACTTTGTTTCTCTGCTGAGGAAAGGCCAGTTTCATGAATTAATGGACATTGACATATGAAGGCATTTTCTTAAAAGACCATTTGAATCTTTCAGGTCTTTTGAAGTAGATATATGGTGTTCAACAGCAAGGACATTTTCTACAAAATTACTGTTGGAGCCTCATTAGGTTTTAAAGATTAGAGATGACCAATCCAGCATGCTCCAGGTGTTTCCTCTACTATAGCTAATACCTGTCTTTATTAGAAATATGACCTCTATTTTCTTTTGGATCATGTCCAGCAAAATGGAATTGTCCCTTATTATCAGCAAATTGGATTTGGGTTTCAGGAATAAACCATGCATTTTCTTAGTTGTGCATAAGAGTTTCTTCTCTTGCTCTCCCAAGAACATGGATTATGAAGAAGAAGAAGGAGGTAGGAAAAACAATCCCTTACTAGTTTGAAACCATCAAGATTATATCACAAAAAACTGAAATTGTCAGTTTCTTCATTTAAACTAGCATTACTGGAGAGGCAAGATCTGCCACTCAGCCAGGGATTGCTGGTTTTTATATATCAACAGGTTTTGTTGTCTTTTTTTCTTTAACATTAATAAAACATCCTTGTGAATTGGCCAGATTCTGTGCACAGTACTGTAATTTAGTAAAATTCAATGTTACTCATCATTTTCAGAATAGAGTGCTGAAGATTTTAGACCTTCACTATTCAAAATAATAAGTGCTAAAGAAGTACCCAGCCTTTTAGAAAGGCTTCCTAGGAGAAAAACTTCCATGCTCAAAAATACGTTACTCTAAAAAGAAATACTTTCATTTCCCTGCAGTGATGATAGAACAGTCTGTAGAATAGATGTCTGTTGGCTTTCTTAATGTATTGCCTGACCTAATTTTTGTAAAGTGCAACTACTGTATTAGGAATCATCATCCAAATGAAAATTATGGCAGAAGAGTTCTAGTTTTAAAATGATTTATACCAAATGACCGTGTACATAATTGGAAGTAGTTTTTAAAAGAACTGTCTTGTGTCCAATTTAGAAGGGAAGATAATGGAATACAGAATGCCAAGTAAAGTTTTGGTGTCTAGAAAAAGATTAGCAAGGGAGACATAAAAGTTTTCATTTTCTCTACCACCATTCTTCTATGGAAAATAAATTTGCTGTCTCACTTGAACTTCCCATCTTCTGGCAACAAATGTACATGGCCATAGTAGTTGGCTTTAAAAAAAAGTGTTGAAAAAAACCCACCCTTGTCTAGCCTGATTCCCTTGGCTTCCACGTGGGAAATTTTGAATTTAGCAAATGGAACAAGTGTGGTCTGAATCTACTCTGTTTGGTAGCAGTTGATAAGTTGTGTCAAAACAGTCCTGCGTACTTGGAATTAAATTCTGCACATTTTTGAAGGAAACACTTGCAAATACTACCACACTGCAAAAGTGTCTCAAACAGTTGGTGCTGGTACAACATCGGCCAGACAGGAATGGAATTAAAATATTTCCCCTCTGCTGTCTGCTCTAGGCTTATCAGCTGCTAATGCCATACAGAAACTCTGTCTGTCTATAGTACGCTGATCCAAACTAAAAATACTTTCCTGCGTAAACAGTTTTCTTTTCAAAGAAATCTTTCAGCAATTTGGGCTTTAACAACCATGCTTTAATTGCAGTCAATTTGTCTCACCCCCAAATGTCCAATGCATCAAAATCTTCTGCCCTTGACGATTAATAACTTAACATCAATTGCACTGACATGAATGGAAATACTCCAGGTTTACAGTGGTCCAGTGCAGACTAGTTAGTGACTTCATATTGGAAAGTATTCAAATTCTGAGTCTAAATGAATGAGACACAGAGCATAAATTTAACTTGACATCCTTTAAAAGTATACTAAAATATTTTATGCAAATAGCCCAAACACTGCAGACTTCAAATCATAAATTTCAATCATTTCTTTTAGGAAACCTTAGCAAAGGAAAGAGATCACATGTAAATGAAGTCTAGAAATGTTTACTGTAAATGTAAATCACTATAAACAAGGACATATTTTAGTGGTTCTTGCAGTTCAAAAATGTAATTTTTAGCATTTATTTTATGGGTTTTATTTCATTCTTTTTGCCAAAGACAACCAGTGGCTGTACTTCATCTTCCACCCCTGTGCTGGGTGTATGGGTCACACTGAGTCAATGTATGTAACTGATGTGGGAAAGCGTGCTCATGTTTTCCTCTGCGTTCCCATTCTGTCAAACAAGTGATGCTCAGTCAGCGTCAGGGACTAGGAACACAACATGCTCAGCCTGTGCCATGTCCTGTCGTGGCAACGTCCTCTCTGTGCCTGCAGAAAGGAAGGAAAAAAAAGGTGATATGCAACCATATAGGAGATATTTAAATTTTCTACACTCGTCATGACTCTTCAGATGCTCAGGACAGCCTTAAAAAGCTGGTCAAGAGCCAGAGATGCAGTGCGGTATGCCGATAATGTCAAGTACGTGGGTCCATCTCTTGTGTGGTACACACAGGAAACCAAGCAAATGACCTTAGCCAGAGATAAAACTTCATCCATGTCCAGAGATGAAGTCCCGATTAGATGATTTACTAATTTTCTTAATTGTTAATGACTGCACTCTTCCTAGTGTTTGGTGTACATTTTGGAAGCATCATTTTTCCATTAGTGTGTTTTTACATTAATAGATCTTTGGTTTTGTAGCTAGATGAACCTAAACTTAAGAGCCAGTGAAGCCATTATTTACAAGATTTTATTTAATACACACACACAGTTTTGCCATGGTTAATGAAAAAGATACGACTTATTAGAATAGAAATATTTGTTAAACATAAAATGTCATTCCCTTAAAGCTATAATTTGATATACCGTTTAGAAATAACAGTGTGGATTTTCTTAAATTAGTTGTTTAGTTAAATAAATCTAAATAAATCGAGACAGTCCATTTAGGTAAGTGGTAGGCACTTGAAGACAGGTAATACACAAAACCCAGAGAAATGCATACATACAAACACCTGAATGCAGCTTAACTGTATGTCCCCTCCCATTTTCTCTCCGCTGTCGGGACTGAGGATCCTGGCAAAAAACCTGAGTGTCCCGAGTTCGTGTGGCACAACCGGAGACAGGCATGCCAGAAAACATGACAGGGAGAGAACAGATTGCTTCCCTTCACTGAAATAGATGATTTAACCTATATATGGCACACAGTCGTTAGTCTTTAAGAAAAAAACGTTCACAGGCTCTGTGTGTTTGCTGATACCACTTGCTTCTAAATTTGCACCTCATCCATTCATTATTTAAGGAAGCGAGGAAAGAAAGAAGCCGTGTCTTAATTTGTGTAGGTGGATGATAACGCAAGAGCCAGCGAAGCAAGAGGACGACCTGTAGCTGAGCCAAGAGCGAAGCTTTTTCTAGGAGGGAGAACGTGCTGCCGTCCTCGTGCTGCCTGTGCTTATGCAGAGCAAAGGAGCCCCACTCGCACCAGTACGCTGGTTGATGATGCGGGTAAATGACAAAAGGGAAGAAACAGGAAAGATGGGCCTGCCTTCCCCCTCTTTCTGTCCTTCTTCTTTGTAACCCACCCTCCCACCCTGAACTTGCGCTAGGAATTTTTGAAAGCCATTTTCAGAGGGGTGAAGGACAAGAAAGCTAGTATCTGTAATTGTCATCACAGACGTTTGAGAAAGTCACTGAACCATGGAAAAGTCACTGCAGCTGCTTCGGTCTTAAAGCTTTGGCCCTCCATAGCTGCTTCTGTCAAAGGATTTCGCACAGCTTCAGAGATATTAATAAGGTTGGCTTCACAACGCTCTGTGAGAGGAGGATAACTGAATTATTATTCTGGTTTGCTAAAATGAAGAGCTGTGATGGGCACATTCATATCAGCTTAGCTGTGTGGCTTAAGATACTTTTGCCTTGCTCAAATCTGTCCCCTTTCCAAAGTCAGAGGTTGCGGCCCAGGTGCCGGAGGGAGCGAAAGGGAACGTTATTTTGGCTTTGCCAACTCAGGCCACACTCTGGGGTATTAGCTTAAACTCTCATTGAAGCTAGGTTTCTGCTAGGACCAAGGCAAATTTTCTTTGGGGTGGGCAACCTCTGAGAGAGGGTAGAAGGTAAGAACTCAAGAGGATGCCGGTATTTATTAAAGAGTCGGAGTCCTATGTACTTTGTCCTGCGTTTCAAGGGAAGTTTAGGACAAATCAATAGAGAGATTCCACCTCTCCTGAATCTGCATTTTGCTTCTTTAGCTGCCAGTTTGCTTTAGAATGGAAAACTGCAATGTGCAGGCATAGTGTTTGATTTTTTTTGGTTTCTTTTCTAGAAAATAAACTGTCTGCAGGTAGTAAAAGGCCATCAAACGCTTTTTAAACAAGAAGCTGAAAACTTGGCCATAATTGGGAAGAATTTTGAAGTAGGAGTTATTGAGTCAGGAGAATTGCAATTTTGTAAGCACATTCCTGAGGGAGTGAGTGGGAGAAATAATTCTTTCTGGTGAGAGCATGAAATAGTATATATGCATTTGGGGGTTTTATTAAAAGGTATAGTATGCTTCGCATGATTCCACTCATTCAGCAAGCTAATTTGAATATAT
Organism: Elanoides forficatus; assembly: GCA_025311575.1. Taxonomy (NCBI): domain Eukaryota; kingdom Metazoa; phylum Chordata; class Aves; order Accipitriformes; family Accipitridae; genus Elanoides; species Elanoides forficatus. The sequence goes on along the minus strand of JAOBAS010000007.1, from coordinate 9,666,840 downwards.
CTTTTCCATCTGTAGGCTAATCAAGAGCTCCATAACAGTCACGCACTTGAAATTTTTAACATTGTGAGATTGTTGTTTTGTTTCATGTTTCCTGTCTTAGTAACACACCTTGGAAATTGCAGATTCAAGGGGACAATGAGCATTTTCTTTCTTTTTTTCCATCCCAAGAGAAGATAGCAAAAAAGAAAAGAAACTTTTTCAGCTAGAAAAGCAAAAGAAAAACAGGTAGATGAGCAAAATGAAGTGCTTTTTATTGTGTTGGCTACAGGATTCTGTTTCTTACCACCAGAATATCTGCAACTATATTAGAGGTTGTGTAAACATCTGAACTGTGCCTTCCTTGATTGAACTCCTGTTTTGCCATTTCTGTTTATGTCCTTCTGTCCTAGTACAGCTAGAGGTATTTTTCTTCTTCTGAGATTTGAAAAGTGTCCCACTGTGTACTGATGCATGAGGCCAAGAGAAAAACAAGAGTTTCAGGTGGGGGTGGGCTTGCTTTTTTTTTTTTTTTTTTTTTCCCCCAAAAGACATAACAAACTCTTAACTTATAATGTTAAAGAACCTGGTTTTGAGACTGTGATCAGAATCAGGAACCTGAATGCAGGAACTTGACCCTGTCTGTCCAATTTCCCTTATAAGTCCTGTAGCTGTCAGAAGAATGAGTCTCTCCATTTCATCATTAAAGCTGCTGCACTCACTGTTCTTTGACTTGGAGACTGAGTCTGCAGAGCAATAGTTAGAGGTGTCACCTGCAGTGTAGCTCGAGACCCAGTTTTCAGTGAAGATGTTAAAAAGAGCAACTGATAGATATGCGGGTGTCGTGGTTTAACCCCAGCCAGCAACTAAGCACCACACAGCCGCTCACTCACTCCTCCCCCCAGCAGGATGGGGGAGGAAATCGGGAAAAGAAGTAAAACTCGTGGGTTGAGATAAGAACGGTTTAATAGAAC
>JAOBAS010000007.1:9622713-9665790 GCA_025311575.1 Elanoides forficatus | reverse complement strand
CTGAACTCAAAACATAGCACCGTACCAGCTACTAGGAAGACAATTAACTCTATCCCAGCTGAAACCAGGACAGTGGGCTTCTTCAGATCTCAGGCCATGGTGCTAATGATAAAGGCTGACGTGTCTGGACAGTGTCTTAGAAGAGACAGTTTAAACTTTTGGTAGTATTGTTTCCACTAAAAGATTGGGTTTCACTGGATTTTCTAATGAATTTTTTCTTGATGGAAATATTATTTCACCAGAAAGCTGACTCTGGCTTTTCCAAAGTGCTTTTAGTGTGCTGGAGAAGTGTAACATGCAGTGGAAAAAGATAGCAACGTGAATATCCATCCTGACTGTCTACTGATAGGCTACCTGAAATGTGGGAAACCTGTAGAAGATGCACCGAATTCCTGAAGCCTTGCAGAGAGCTAAATATGTGAACTCGGGCAGAGCAGTGACATTCATGCAGGAGAAAACCATATAAACCAGAGCAGAAGGCAAAATCAGACCTTCTTGTAGATGAATCTGTGGAGCTTGTATTAGTTTGGTCGCACTGACCCCAGTAAGAAACCCCAGTCACCCAGTAAGGCTTTTATTCCAGCATATAAAATCCTTAAGTGCAGCTGATGCAAAGGATATTTATGTGCTCAGAAGGAATACTGATGAGAGATTTTTCTGGAGCAAATGAAATAAAAAGGTTTGTTCATAAGCAAGGGGTCTAAATCATAGTGAAGCTAACATCTTGAGTTCAACTGAGAAACATTTTGTACAGCTATTTGGGATCTTGTACAGGGAATGCAGGTTATCTCAGAAGAAAAGTAGATATTTCCTTGTCAAACCAATCATACTAGCTTAGATTCTAGAACTGCAATTGACTGTAATTTCAAGCATCAGGTTATTTCCTTCATCCCACAGGAATGAGAATTAAGACAGATGGGGAAAAGTGGAGGGAGGGGGGAAAGACACTTTTTCTGAACTGGAAGAGTTTGGAGGTTTCTAGAAAGGGTAGTTAATGCAGACCTATTTAGCTGTGTTGGACTGAGATAGTTCGATGGGCTGTATAAAATGCCTTGCATTAGATATTAATTTTTCCATAATACTATAAAACCTTGTGCACTTTATGAAGCACTGAATGTTAGCCCGGAATAGCCTCAGAACAGCCTGTCATCTATAATTCCAGATATGCAGTAAGATACATAGACATATACAGCCATGTTTTTATTTTTCTGGTGGAAATCAGAATTTACATTAATCTGTACTGAAAGAGAAGATATTCTTTCCTTATTCCTTTTTTAATTGTATCTTTGGGAGTGGCTAACTTAAGGTATATAAAGAATGAATTAAAAGTTGTTTGAGCTTTGCTGCTTCTAATGTATCAGAATACAATGGTCTCCACGCAACCTTGATCTTAACATTAAGTGGAAATTTATTGTTCTTCAAGCTGACTTATAGCATTGGCAACAAACAGAATTACTGTTGTGGTTTTTTTGTTGTGGTTTTTTTGACAGACAAAGGTGATGAATTTCTCATAGCATATGAGATAGATACAATTTCAAAGAGACAAATGAGAATCAGTCAGTGGGTCAGAGAAACATAGTTCAAAGATCCATAGTTCATAAAATATTTATGTACCACTATGAAAATAAAGGGGAAAGGATGCTTATGTAACATACCAAAGAACTGAAGAGCCAGCATAAAACTTTCTTTCACATCCCACAACTGAATCTAACCTACGTATTTCAAGAGAAAGTGTGTCCAGCCATGGCTTTTCTGCAGCTGTCCCAGGGTGTATGCCATTTCCAAATGTAATAATTCAGTTCTTTGCTATTCTATTGTTCCTAGGCTGATGCATCATTTCCAAGCTATGCTTATTGTGACCAAGTGCAGAAAACTAGTTTGCCACAAGATTTTTTTTTCTGCATAATAATGCCATCTGCAAATGAAAAAGGGGCAGGAGGGGAGCAACATCAGAAAATTTACTGGACAATTGAAACTTGAATGACATTCCAACCCCCGCCCCCCCAAAGCAGAAAAAAAAATCTTAACTTCCAGGCAATAAAAGACTGAGGGGTAATTATGTTGTCTGTTAGCTAGCTCATGGTGTCCTTTACACTGTTATTACATCTCATCATGTCTAGATTAGATTTGTTTCAAATTACTTTTGATTTTAGATAAGTGGCTATTTATTTTTAAAAAACTGTACTATTGGCTTTATGTCTGTGTTATGTACTGAAATACTGAAATATAAGTATACATAAGTATACTTATGAAACGTAAGTACGTAAATACTAGGTACTGACAGTTGTAAAGGAAAGTGTACAAAAAGTAATGAAAGGCTTACTTTAAAGTTTCAGATAAAGTTAATAACTGGATCAAGCCCTAATGAAATCACTAAGTTCCACTCTGATTCTAATGTGGTTTCCATGGATTTTTCATCTTTCCCTTCTTTCTTCCATCTTCTTTCTTCCTAATATGGCGCAGCAACCGCCATTCTTGCCAGGAGAGATTGGTGCGGTTTCGCCAAATGACCATCAGTACTGCTTCCCTGTTGGTGAAATAATAGATTGTCAGAAAGATAGAAGCAGCTTCATTTTCCCAAGTCAGAGCCAAAATGCATGTTTAGCCCAGACTTTTAGCTCACCAAGGAATGTGAGCTAAGGCTTTACAGATCTTTTGCTGCTATCCCATTTTGTTGCTGCTGACTCTAGCCACCTCTCTTGCGTTTTGATTTTGAACATGTGTACGTAAGCCTGGTTTTGAAAAGCAGACGCTTTATTTTAACACAAATAAAAGCTGAGAAGTTGGTCCTGCAACTTACAGAGCACTGCTCATGAAAAGCTGGGCATAAAATGAACTGTTGAGGAATTTTACAGTCATGCAGCCAGATTACCAGAATTCAAAATATATTATGTGCTGAACATTGAACAAGTCAACTGGGACAGTTAGTGAAGAAGTGGTGTGTTTAGGCAGCATGGTTAAGTTGCAGGGGCACATTTGCAGAACAAGTTGAAAATGTGTTTTATAGTATGCTCCCACTCTTGTGAGAAACATGGTTAATTGATCCTTGATAAGCCCATTGCCCTCAGACAGTATTTGCAAATTTGGCAGTGATTTATTAAGCTGAAGTTGTATATAGTAAGGAAATGGAGTACAGGAAGTTTCAGGTTCTGTTAATGTAGACGGATAAAAATCTGTAGAGGAAATTGTCAAGACACAAACTTGATCTAGTTTGTAACTGAAAATCAGTTAGCATCATGCATTCAGCTATGTCCTTGCTTCTCTAACCTTTCCTTGTGTGAGGCTGCCTTTTTAAGAGCTCTCTTGTTTTCCATCTCTGGGGCGCTGAATCTAGTCCTGGACTTTTCTTATGCCATTGTGGAGCCCCAGGCTGAGACAGGGAATACCAGGGCTCTTTCTACACTTATGCCTTTGGTGCTGGGTTACTTCTGTGAGATGCTTCATTTTTTCCCTATCTCGGAGTGCCTATATTTAAAATAGGGATGTTGATTTATCTGTTTTGTGGGACACTTTGAGACTGAAAAGGAAAAGCTGTGTAATGAGTTATATACTGTGATTACTAATAGGAAAATATAGATAAGAGGTCTGTTACTGAATTAGCTGACAGGCTCCCTGAAGGATTTACAGCTTCTTCTGGGCTGCTACTCTCCTATGTGACCCATTAGAGCTACACTGAGAAGACAGATTTGTTTAGTGAATAGAAAAGTCTCATACAAACAGAACTGAACAGATGTGATGTTCTGATATTTGGCAGTTTTATTAACATCTTCACGTTCTCCCAAATGAAGATAGCTCTCTGGTATTGTCACAACTCATCAGCTCTGTGTGGTATTGTACAGGCGTAATGCAGACAATACTACACAATGTCAGCAAATTCCTGTGCATGCGTTCAGTTGTGCTGATTTTCTCCTCCTTTAACTCTCTTGGCTCCTGAAGAGGAAAGAAATATTTTGTCTTCTCATTCATGACAGATACAAAGCACGCCTGATTCTTCTTTCTTCTCCTTCCCTCTTTTCCCTTTGCAATCCCCACAATTCCCATATTCCTCTTCCCACACAGAGATGAATGTTGAAAATAGCAAGAACAGACTCTAAATGATGATGCTTCATTTCTTTGGCATTACAGCATTTTGTTAATTTTTATGTTATTGGCATGATTATTAAGCACTAAAATCCATAATTTCACAACCTTGAAAGGACAGAAGGGATTTGGGAGCCACAAGTTATTTGCCACTGATTTAGTAATATTCCACGTAGTTAATTGTGCTTGAAAAGGAGCGATGGATTATGGTCTTACTGTTGTCTTTTTCGACAAATGCTTGGCTCCCACAAGAAACCCTAAGGTTGAAGATGAAATGTGTAGGAGTTTCTTTTCTGTGATGATGATAATTTTGGTTTGGAACCTCTGAGAAAACAGAGTATGGCCTTTTAATTTCCCGTTTGCAAAAGAAAAAAAAAGGGGGGAAGGACTATATCATTCATGTATGTCCTTATGCGATATACAGTTCTACCAGGGCAAGAGGTTTACAAGTCAAAATAGAGAATAATTTACTGTTCTCCTTTGTCAAAATAAGCATATTGGACAGTGTACTTATTTTCTTCTAATAAAAAAGTGGCCATGCTACTCTAAGGACCTACATTAGACCTCCCCATGCACACACAAGTATACATAATTTTGTACCCACCTCAACAAATTCAGTTGCCCTGGCTGCAGTGCAAGGGTTACAGAAAAATCTTGAAGGACAAGTTGTTTTTTTAAAAGGAAGCTTAATAATGCAGATTGGGAGTCAGCGGTCTTTTTTTAGTTGCTGTAACTTGTATTGATTTCATGGAGATTTAAGGACATATTTTTGAGAATCCCATTAGGCACCTATTTGTGTCTTAAGCTGTAAAAACATTTACAGACTGGTTTCTAAAATTCTTGTGATGATGCAAAGGTTGGCAGTGCACTTAAGCATCAGTTCAAGAACAGGCAGTTGTTTAAATCCATCCCGTTCAAAAAAGCTCTTTCATCTCTAAGGAATTTAAGCGGGTGTGGAAGGTCTGTCCATACAAAGGGATCTCCCAAGTCAGAGCCCTATAGCTATTTAGTGAAACAAACACTTTGATGAATGCTAAATATGTTTCCCTTTCTCCTTAACAGCTAATGTTTCTCAAAGAATCACATTTTCTACATTTTATTTTTAATTTTTAAAGGGGTTTTATTTCTCACAGCTCCAAAAGGAATCTTTGAAAAAGTAAATGCATCACATTCTAAAAGATCACAGTTTAAATTACTTCAGTTTTTCTTAATTGTTTTTAATTTACAATATTATGCTGATTTTGTCTTTCAACTGTTGAAGTTAGTGATGGAAATTCATGGGCTATGACAATATATGCAATCAATTAGTAACACAACACCATAATTTATGCTCATTCTTTCTGTATAATATACTTGGGTGGGATGTAGTGAACTGAAGAATAAGAACAGCATACAGCTGAACGAGAGAAATATGAATGTATGAGCATCCTTTGCTTTAACTGTAGAACAAAATGGGTTACTATCAAGTGTCCATCTGGTAGTGACCCATTTGAGTGCCTCAGAGCAAGGAAAGGGCAGCTAGGTCCAAAGTACCAAAATAAGAGATCTGAACAAGGGCCCTGCGAAGTCAGTGAAAACTTCATCATTAGTTTTGAAGTCTGAGTCAGGCTGATAATCCCATCCACCTCTGCCAAGTTACTCTTTGCCTTGAAGTTCTTTCATAGTATAGTGTAGAATATTACAGGTATAGAATAGTATACCTCCTACTTCAATACGAGTGACCTGCATTTTCAAGAGGGTATCTCTCCTTAAATCACTTATCACAGGGTATGTGATGCTAATGTCACTCTGTTAAACAAATGTTTTCAGGTAGGGGGGAAAAGCCCCACAGAAGGCAGGTGTACGACATTGATGGCATCGATACCTAGGTTCCATGAATGTACTAGGATTTAATTGTTTAATATATTGAATGTATACTGCCAAAACTTTGTGTGTGTCCCATTTACACCTCACTTATGCTTATCCAACTCACTCCATTATGTGAGTCATTCTTGTGGTATTTTGTCTGGGATCAAAATCACCTACTAACATCTTAAATAAGGCACAGTTTCATTAATATATTAACATTTTATAGCAAATATTTTATGTATGCTCTGTCTGGTTTTAGACATAATTGCTATACGTATAAGAGAGGTGGTTTCTAGATTTTTGTTGAACTAACAATGATTAGGCACCTGTTTCCATTCACTGCTTATCTTATGCTCCATTTTATTTCCAGGACTATTGCACTGTGGCCTCAGTTTCTGTTAGGCTTTTGGACACTCCCGCAATGCAAACAGTAAAGCAAGATGTGACTGAGGAGCGGTATAAATGAGAAATTACCGATCGTTAGAAAGGATTAGAGAGTGCAGCAGTGACATCCAAGACAGCACTACTTGTTTTGCTAAGCCGGATTTAGGATGGAAATAAAGAAGCGTTTATCCAAATGACTTCATTATTCAGTCGCATGGAGGCCTAGAAACAGATGTGCTGTTAACTTCCGTCCCTTATTAACTCTAGTTTGTTCTCTTCCGTGATGTAGGAGACTGAAGGGAAGGGAAAAGTGTAGCAGGATGGTGGGAGGGGGCATCTTGCAACCATCAAATATGTGGGCTGCCGTTAATCACCGAAACGGAGAGCTTTCTGATTTCACTGCACTCCTGCTCCGCACAGCAGCCTTACATTTTTCCTAGACTTTGCCTAATTTGGACAGAGCACAAAGATAGCAACTCAAATCCGTTTGGTACAGAAGCAGAAAACAGCCCTATGAAGTACCGAGGTCCTGGTGTTACGCTGCCTCGTTGCATTCGGAGGCAGCTGTGGGAGCTGAATCTCGGGGGCATTTTAGTTTTTGCTCCTGTTACAAGGGATGGGTTGCAGTGAGCTGGGCACGGTACCCGATGAAGTTGTTTTGTTCCTTTTAGAGTTCCAACATATGGAGCTTTTAAGAGAAAAGGAGACTGATAACCACAACGTGTAGGGATACGTGGGAAGAGAGTTCAATTTGTCTTCATACTTCTGTTGCTTTGTAGAAATTTGAAAATCCCTAAAGTAAGAAAAACATCGTGCTTTGAGTACAGACACTTTCCTTTTTATGCCATATTGTACAGTATGTAATATCTCTGATGTTAGTTAAAAATTGTCACATGAATGACTGACAGCCCTGAAATGTTGCTCCCCACTCCTTCCTTCCTTTGCTAGAAGAGCACACCTACATCCACATCCACTCAGATAATGTCAGCAAAAGCATTTCATTTCCATGTTGAATCTCCCCTGTGAATAAACAAAGATGTTTCATTTCCCCATGTTGTCAATCAGGAACCTTTCATCTGGGACCCAGGTTAGTAAAATACTTCATTATCTTAATACATTATTTCTTTGGGAACTGCACACAGTGCCTTCAACACCAGCCATTGTCTTAATCAAAAATGGACTTGCATGTTGTGGTCAGTTCTGAAGAATGGATTTTAATACGATATTTCTCAAGTGAATCAGGAATTAGAAAACAAAATCCAGTAGCCCTAACAACAGTCTGAATTTAATGAGGAAGTAGGATCTAGTTCAGTAGCCAGCACTATGTGACAGAATTTGTACATAACTGCCAGTAATCATTGTAAATAAGTAGATGCTTGTAAGTGCTGTTTTAACACATCCAGTTACAAACTGGTTTTAGCATCAGGGTGAGGCTCCTTTGCATCCTGCCATCTGCTTTTTATCAGAAGACTAAAAAGCCCTTTTTGAGCATTAGCTGTGTTGTCCAACAGACATAGTACCATCCCTGCTTCAAGGAATGAGAAACACAGAAGGCTAAGAAACTAATATGAAGGTGTCAGAAGGACAGAAGAATTAGAGGTCAGTTGCGATGCTCAGGCTAAAAACTACGCAGAACCCAGAAGAAAGTGTGTTTCTTGGCTCCCAGCCCTCTCTTTCAAGTCAAGGTTATCCCTTTTGCTAATGATTCAGTGCCACTGCTGTTGCCAGTATATGTCAGCCCAGAAAACTATGTTGTTGAAAAGTCAAAATGCATTTTTTTCTTCAATGCAGATAAAGCTGTTCTTCATAGTATGGGGCTGTAGCTTTTCTTGGAAAATTAATTCAGCCCTAGCAGAAGCTCTGGAGTGGCATGAAACAATTTCTGGCTTGTGTCTGTCCCAGGATACCTGCAGAGACAACAGCGAAGGGTATCGTTATCTCGCTGACAAGAATGCTGGTGTTAAAAGATCTTGAACAGGAGGTGTCTGGGTGGGCATCGCAGTCTGTAGAGAACTTAAAGTTATGTTTCTTAAGTGGATTAAGTGGTTTGCGCACTTTCACTTTTTCAGTTTTGAGTAACAGTTTATCGTTTAATATACAACTGATGTATCAGCAGTATCAATTACAGGTGTCTAGAAATGTGTAATTAAGCTTTGAACATAACTGCTCAGCTCTATTGCATTGCTCTGGGTGGATATCCTGCTATGTTGAATTGCTGTGTGATATGTGGGAGATGAAGGAAGAGATAGTAATTTCCTTTTGATGCAAATGGACATGTTTTACAATAATGTTATACGATAGACCACATTAAGTAGAACAAAGAGAATAGCAAAGTTGATATGAAACAGAAACAATCATCCAAGAATATTCCTTAATTAATCAGCATTCACAGTGAATGTCTACACTAGAAAAGGGGTTTCATGCATTAATTCAGGGACTCGTTTTGTTATTTTGAGGACACTGAGCAAAAATTTACCTAAAAGAGTATTCAGTTGAATTGATGGAGTTGATCCTTCTATTTCAGTAGCTACATATTGATTAAGGGGGCTAGAATCTGTTCTCTCTTTCCTGTAACAGGTGCTTTGAGACAGTTGAGCTTGCGACATATCATGGAGCAGGATAATAGGAATATTATAAATACCAAAGAGATATTGTGGCCATTACCACTTGATAATAATAATTTATCTCTAATTTTAAATTAGAGACTTAAAGACTAATCTAAGGTTTCAAAAGAAACTTAATGGCCTATGATATAGTTAAGCTCAATAAAGCGATGAAACGATGACATTCTCCAATGTTTCTCTCGGAAGTGGTATGTTTATGTAGTTGTTCAATGGTTAATAGAAAATTACAGCTTTCACAAAGTTTGGATGTTGTGTGAAGGTATCTAAAACACTTGAGATGTCTCTGAAGCTCCGAATAATCCTGATTTTTTTCAATGTCATAATCTAATTATAAAGCAATTATCTCTCTCAAATCATATCATATAAACCCATGATATGGTAGTTGTTAACCTCTATTTTACATCTTGTCATTTTGTCCTCAGTCATCCTTGCTGTCAATTCAAGGTCGTTTTGCAGCATTTAGATTGATGTAGACTCTAAGTACTGGATACATGAATAATACATAAGGACAATATTAATTCAGAAATAATAATAAATGGTCAAAATGGGTACTTTAATTAAAGTGTAAGGTAAGAAAATAACTGTTTGGCTGCTACCTTAAGGACTGCTATCAAGTGTGTCATTTTTATGAAAGATGTCTTCTTACGAAAGGCAACCATATAATGAACATCTTTCATGTCCCTTCACTGAATAAATTCTTCTTATATAAAGGTGAACTAATTTTCCTAAACTGTTGCAGAATTATGAGTTTCAGCCTTGAGATTTTTAGCTGAAAAATATTTTACACGTGTACATAGCAATTTTTTTTTTTTTTTCCTGGTCATGTAAAAACGCCCGTGTTATTACCATTAATGTATTCTTTTAGGCAGAATGCTTCAATGAGACACATTGAAATTTACCTTATCTGTAAGAATGGCTAGTCCAGGATATTAGTAGTGTCTGAGAAGGTATTCTCTCCAGCACAGCAGTGAACACACAGGTTGAAATGAAGGCCACTTTTACGCACTTTCAACGCTCAGGAGTTATGTGCTGTAGCACAGAGAACAACCTTTACAAACTGGTATGTGCTGTGTCCCTGTTCTGACATGCTGGTCTTGCTGCAGCCTCGTGCAGTGCTTGCAGCAGGGTCTGCAGACCACTTTTTGAAGTACCTGAGGCGGGCGGGAATTCTTCTGCACGCCAGTTTATGGCTTTTAGACTCCATTTATCTCATTTTCTTCTGTTCTTCCTCCCTTAAAAATGACTGAAGCAGGACTAAAAAATCCATCTCCTACTAATGAATTGATTTTCCTTTGCCATTTGCTTGCCTTAACTTCAGAGAAATATGCAGGGATAGTCTGTCTATGTGAGCTTCTCCTCTTGCAAGTGTAGCTCCAGTATACTCCTGACCTAACAGCGGTGCATTTCTTTTCCTTGTAACATGTTGATTAGGTGTAATATCCAATGGGATTTATTTGTGCTGAGAGCCCAGAATTTGGTGGCAATGTCTGGGTTTGTGGTTGGCATGCAAAGTATTTAGTCAAATTGTTTTCTTTTCATGTCACTTACAGGTAGACATGAAACCGAGAGCGTTGATTATGCAATCACACATTTTTTCCCCTTTTTTCTAAATGAATAACATTCAGTGATAAAGTTGGAAACGCGCTCTGTTTCCACAGCTGCAGCGAACTGGGAGCAAAGAAAACAATAGCTGCATATACACATATGCATTCCAGCTGCTGCCGACTCCCACGTTCTCCTTTATCCTTTTTGTCCTCCCATTTGAGCAGATAAATTATCTCAATGACAGGAAAGGTTAGTAGCGGATATGCTGCCAGTTTAACAGTGTTTTGTAAAAAATCTGAATTAGTGTATGAAAATACTAATTACAACTTAATCTGCGGGGTGACTTAAAGTTGAAACTTCTGCTTGAGATTCACTGTATGATTTTTATGTTTCCCTGCACTAACCGCCCCTTGCAACCAGGGAGAGTGACCCCAAGGAAACGCAGATAAAGGTTTCTGTTTCTTTTCTCCCCTAGCTTGGATCCACACTCATCTATTTTTCCTTTAAAGCTAGCAACTCTAGAGACAACAGTTTCTTTCCTGCTGTTCACCAAGCTCTGCCTTGCTCCTGGGGTGCCAGTTGCGTCAGCAGGACTTGGGAAGATAAAAGAGAGGAGAGCTGGTGCATATCCTTGAGGTGCAAAATTGGTCAGAATATAGAGCCACAAAGAACACAATTTTTTGGCTTGGTTCTCCAGCTGTCAAGCAGCAGGGCCTGCCACCGTACTGGGGCTTCTGAACCACCACAAGGAGTTCACTGGAAGTCCCTCTGGTTCTTGCTATTGATAAATGTTTATTTTTGTTAATGGAACTCTGGGTGGCATTTCTAGGTGCCGGATGATAAAAATCCTTGCGCAGTATAAGCCGTATAGTGGTGTAAGGACATTACTCAAATGACCAAATGTCAGGCCTTGCATGAGATCAGAATTTCCAAATGATTTTGAGGTTGAGTTAATGCATCAAAATCCAAATGGCATTTGGTTAAACAAGGATACCTCAACTCCTGTAGGTCCTTGGAAAAAGGTAATTGGAACAAAACTGGTAACATTATTAGTCCATGAATAAATCACTACTTTTTTTTTCTTTCTTTCTTTTCCTGTATTTGATGGAAGAGCCTCAGGTGATTTAAAAACACAATGCCCCTCCTCCATCCCCCCAAAACTTGAAAGTAGGGCAAGATTCAGAATCTTTCAAGTGAAATGTTTGTAGTAGCACTGCCAGAGTGATAAAACAGTAAATAATTTCAGTTAGACTTTTTATGTAAACACTTGGTTTAGAAGTGGATCTTTTTCTGCTCTGATTTATAAGCACATAAAAGTTCAAGGAATACAGCTGAAGATGAAATGAATGTGTGTGTGTGTGTATGTCTGCATGTGAAAACTTCAGTTGTATGTGGGCTGACACAGTGAAAGTCTGCAAAGGTTTGGAGTTCACGTTTAGTCTTTAATGTTGCATTTGCTTCTCTGATCCATCTACATTCATAACCCACCTTCCCCTCTGAAATCTTCAAGTTATAAGCTAGAAGATAAAAATGGTTAAATGATAGATTCTTACAGTATTTTTCTGGCATACGTTTAACCTTGACAGAGGACTTGAGCAGAGAAAATGTTCTGAGGGGCCTGTTCGGATTCATGCAGGTTTCCCTGCCCGTACGCCTCTCTTTCTTTCCCAAGGAAAGCAGGAAACCTGAGGCAACAACATGTACCCAGGTCTCAACCCAGCATGCATTCAGTGTTCAGTCAGTTGAATAGCTGGGAACCAGGACTATGGGGCCCAGAGGGATCGTGCCTACTTCAGAAAATGGACAGTCTTTGCCTCCCTCAAATTTCTAAAAAAAATGAAGCTGTGTTGGTCAGGCTGAGGCGCAGTATTCTGCATGTCTTTTGCTGCAGCAGAGCTCACTGAATCCTCCAGCCGTGACTTATATCCCAGTGAAGAGCTGCCTCCATACTCGGGTAATAAATCTTTGCTCCTCTTTTTTCTACAAGGAGATTTTCTTCTGTAAGTCATGCACCCACCGTCTCAGAGAAGTAACTCCCTAGCTATAGTACCATTTGCATGTATTGAAACCACTGGGACAGTATTGTAGATATGCAGAATTTCTTGCCCACACTCTTAAGCAGGTAGAAAAATAGGCAGCATAAGCCAATACCTCCTTTCTACCCTTAACTTACATTGTTCAGCAAAAGGGTATGTTTTGTGACGATGATCATGTTCCAATGTGGAAGGCCTTTCCTTCACTCCTTAGCGTTGTTCAGAATTTTAACCAGAACAAAATGCTGCACGGCTGACTTGAGAGTTATTTCCATACCTATAGCATCACTCATGTTCATGGCACAAACTTTGATTGCTTACTTTGGGCCTGTTTCAGCCAACTACCTGGCTGAAATCACGTTCTTATTTAAACTATATGTTGAACTGAAGCCTTGGCTGTAACTTTACTTTGGAACCAAGCATCTGGAACTTAGGGCAGAAAAAACCACTTTCTCCCGCGCTGCTCCATAGCTGCTATTTTTGAAAGACAAACTGTAACTTATATCGTATAGACTCAAGGCTCCTGAAGATTGTTTCTGAGAAGACTATATTGCATGAAAACCAAAACTTTTATGCTAACATTTAGTTGCAATAGACTGTCCATACAGAAGAAATGTGATTGACAGAGTTTAGCTAACCTGGTCTTGTTTAGAACAGCTATTCAAACTTGCTATCGTAACAAATGCTGAGATCCCTACTGCCTGCTTTTGCTCTCATGGAAGCATGGTATGTGGAAATCAGCAAAAGCAAGACTTGTCATCTGCCTCTAAGTTAGGAAAAGACTGGAAATAAAAAGACACGAAAATTTAGAAAACATTTTGCTTATCAGTAAACTTACTTAATAAAAAATGAGAAAGAAGCACTGTGGCTACAGGCTATGGCTTTCATTGTCACCAATCTGAAGGGACTATGAATTGGTACTCGCTGACTGCTTTGCAGCAATTCATGTCGGGCTGTGATAGGTTTATTTGCATCTCATTTAAATCAGCTCAGCTCTATCTCTCTGCCCCATTGTCTCCTGCATCAACTTGCTCCTTTTCCAGCTTTATTTTCTGATTTTAGTTTTCAAAACCGTAGCAGATTCAGCAAAAAACGTTTCCTTTTTATGGCAAGTATTTCTGATGCAAAATCATTTCTGTGTGATTCTTTCATGTTGGTCCATGTCTGATCAGGAACTTTGCTTCTCTCTGCCCAAAGTAACAGCTTTTTCAAACAATAAGGGTTTGTGGACTCCATGCTAAAGCCTCAGTCCACTATGAAGAAGTCTTTATTATACCTATTCCTTCTTACTGCTCGTTGAGTCCTGCTTCTAATGATTTGCTGGCGGCAAGTGAGATGTTGGGGGTTTTTTTCTCGCCACTAACTTGGACTTCTGAGGACTGGGAACCTCCAAGCAAAAAATGTCACCGATTTCTATATTCTTTACTCATCTGGAATAGCTATGTTTCTAGCTGTTGTGTTGTACAAACAGTCTCAGGTAAGATGTCAAAGTCTGTACTTTAGCAATCCTTAAGCCTAGTTTATGGGCTGGTATCTACTTGCTGTATTTTATTATTTTTAACAAGGAAATGCATAATCATCAATAGCGATTCCTTTAATTAGTGTAGCATGCATACCTCCGTGCTATTGCTCTGTTTGCAACTCCTGGAAAATGATTTTTTTTATTTAAAATATTCTTTTCTAAATCCTAGGCTAGAGTTTATTATTTTAAAAATTGAGAAAATTTTTTCGACATATCCTGAACTATGCAAGCATAATAAAAATACATTTTCCACATGTACTAACTAGAACTGTGCTAGCAAAAGTTCCTGAAATTAGAAACTTCAAACTGTGCTTCTTTGTTAATCTTCAGTGAGCCTTAAAAGAATCTCAGTTTGTAGACAATTAATGCAGTATTTTAAAATTAGGAAAGCTTAAAATCAATAGTGTTGTACATGCACATTACAAAATTAGAAACATCCCAGCTTCTTTCTCAGTGCAGAACCCACCCTGAAGTTAAGGGGAAAAATACTCAATAGAAAACTCCTTAGGGAGACTTTTTTTAAGGAAAACTGGTTTGGCCTACATATGTTTAAGACTGCCTAAGCACCACAGGGATGTGAGGCATGCCAGGAGAATCTCTTCTACTGTACAGACCTTAAGACTTGCTCTCTGCTTCAGGGGAATAGTAGTGAAAACGTGCAAAGATTACTGTCATTGATCCACTTCTCTACTTAGGTTTGCTCTCCAGATGAGAACTGGGAAACTAATTTAGCTTTACTAAGGACATTAGAATGGGGAAATTAAGCCTCCAAATGTTCATGCATTCCTCAAGCTCAGGTCAAATTGACTTTAGTGTCCCCGTGGTGATTTACATGCACAAGGACTCTGGCACTTGAATGTACAGTTGACCTTTAACAACTTAATGGTCTCTGCACCTTGAGACTGAAGGTAGGAGTAACATAAAAGCCACTGGCTTAGCTTTTTGTCTTTCTCGATTAAAACAGGAAGGGAAATGATCCTGGAAAGTAGTATCATGAGCTCAGACTCAGGATGGAGGGCTTATTTGTTTGTTTATTTAAGAAAGCTCTGAAGTATTTCTCTCAGCATCCAAGAAGCAAAGGACCTATGAAGTCATCAAGATACTCCCACCGGGAGGCCGTTGCTTTAAAGTTTCCACTACAAACAAGTAAACAAAGCGGTGCAACCGTCAACTAGCATTAAACAGCTGCCTTAGCTGGAACGGTTATCACAGTGTTTTTGCTGTAAACATCTGAACAACTTCCACACTAGTAAAATAGAAATAAATGTAGAAAATGCGCAAAGAAGAGCCGTCGCCATGCAGTGAGGATAAATTAATTTTCAATATTAGCTGAACATTCCACATAAATTTTATTTAGTTCCTTGTTCTGCAAATTTCAAATTCCAGGTATCTAATAGAGACAACCATGACCTAGAAACTTGGAGGGGTAGGGAGAAAGAGAGCATAGTACATGCGTATAAAGTATTCACAAGTCTTGAAACCCTATACTTTATACAGAATATTATCAGTCTATTACCTTTATGTAAATACTGTCCATAAAGGTCAAAGTCTAAAAAACTATGAACTTAGATTCTGTGGCCTGTCAGCATTTGCTTATATTTAACTGGTTACTAGTGTTGTAATTATCATAGTGAATTCCAGACTATTCATGATCATAACTTGCTTTCTGCATTTGGGATTAAATTCAACCAATTTATTCTAAAGAATTAGCTGGTCTTGTGGTAGAAAGCGATGAAATCTATAGAATGTATTTCACAGACATTTCATGGCAGTTAGTGAGCTCGTGAGTTTATCTCCTAGAGAACTCCCCCCAAATCAGCATCTGCCTCTTATTTTCTTTGTTTTGCCTTGTTCAGTTTTTGATTCTCTTGCACAGTCTCAATACAGTTTCAAAACAGTAATGTTGAGACACTTTTCCTATTGCCATTAATGCCATCTACTTCCATATAAGCACTGTCTTTTGCTCAGATTACTTTGTTTTCCCATGAATAGTCTGCAGGTCCTTTGAAAACAAAATACTTTCACTGAAAAAGTAGTATTGGCACATAGTGGATCAATTAGGAAGGCATGTGGCACAGAAAAGTGAACAAATCTTGACCACTTTTGTAGTAGTGAAGGATATCCCGATCATTAGAGGTTGATACTTCTTTGAAACATTTGTACAGTTTAAATCTTTTTACTTAAAATTGATTATTTTGCAGATCCCTTTTTAATGCATGTCTCTTTGTACGTGTGCATATATGTCTATTCAGAAGCATAGCTATGCCATAAATAGCATACACACGCACATGTGGGAGACACACCAAAGTCTCATGAAAAAGAGACAGCAGCAGAGAGTTGAAGCAGGACTGCTGTATGTGCCTTGTAGCCAGCATATTGAATAACTTACTGAGGGGACTACTGAAATAAGATGCATTGCTGTATGCCACGTATTTTCCTAAGAAGCATCAGGTATCACTGAGGCTAAATCTTGATTTTTTTTTGGTTCAGTATTTGTCAGATTAACAGTGTAAGAATTCTGTGCTTGGGTATATCATCGAAAAGCCCTAGCTGGGGAATGTGCCTGTTGCTTATGAATTCTTTATGAGAATTCACTTTGTATGAATGTCATACTTTCTGTGTAGGCTTTGTCAAGAGGCAGACTGGTTTGCAATGTGTCGCAAATTCTGTTGCCTGTTCCTCACAGGCTCAGCTTCTGTGTTGAGGAGAAGGGTGGAAGAATCTCTATTACAGCAACATCGCTTTAGAGAAAATTCTGACTTCTAGCAAAATTAGTGTAGCAGGGGAAAAAACGGCCGGCTGGGACTGGGGGGGTTGATCTCAAGATAGAGGAGGCTGTCAATGTTGAAGAAAGTGGAAGCTGTTTACTAAAATAGCAGGGTGGGGGCAAGGACTTTTTCATTTGGATCAGGTAAGGGGAATTTAATGAAAGAGTTTAACAAGGGAGAGGAAAGAGAAGGGGAAGGAAATGTGTTGTGAACATAGTTCCCCGAGGACTCTCAAAGATGGAGTGAACTGAAGTATGGGGCACAGCCATTAGTCAGCGTGGTTTCCTTCTTATAGTTTACCTGCTTTAAAAGGAGAAGAATATGATACTTGAATCATGGGAAAGATGTGGGTATTTGTGTGTGCGTGACATTTCTTTTGCAAAAGCAAAGTGTCGATCCCAGACACTCGTCATTTTGAGAGCATGCTTTAACTCCTGCAGTATCTCCTGTGTCAGCACCAGCTTGTGAGTTTGGGGACAATTGGATGGCAGGGCTCCAGATCCACAAACTGGTAACAGAAACAATGCTCTGGAAAAGTGCCAGAGAGACAAAGAAAAGCAGCAGCGCTGCAGCGTACTGAGTACAGGCTAGCTTAAAGCAGAGGAGTGCAACACCCGAAGCTTCTGCAATAAATTAGACTAGAGCTTCTGGTTCTGTGGAAAGAAGTTCAAGAATGAAATGGGAGTTACACAATTATTACAGATTGGCAGGCATGAAGGACATCTATGGTGCCTTCTAAGATCTTGGCCAGGAAGACATCATATAAAAACAGACTTTAAGTTATTTATGGACAGGCAGAGCCTAATGTTTTTAATTTTCTAGATAACTCAGGAGGCCAATCAGATTGGCAGTGCTAGCAGAATGTGTCAGGAAGTCCCAACTCCTACTACCACAGATTCACAGTATTGGTGGACCTAGCTCTCCTCTTCATGACTGAGAATTTAATCTATTCTCACACTCAGGGAGAAGTCTTCTTTAGTTTACAGTGTGCTGGTACATTTTATTTTTTAGTGTCAAACTGATATAAACGGATTTGTCCTTGATTTTTGATGCTTACTACTGCCCATGCTGAATTCATTTTCTAATCATATGGAGGCCATATGTATTCTTTGCACATAGACTGTACTGCACTGCAGAATTTATTATCCTATCCTTCACATATACTGCTGTTACATGCTCAGTCCAGCATATTTATATGCTGTAGATACGTTTACCGCTAGCAAATTATGAGGCATTGTAAAAAATTGTATTTATTCATGTAATTTTCTATAATCATTGTTAAATGGGGACATGTAAAATCTTTCTGTGGAGGAGAAAAAAGTACCTCAAAATATCCGTGCTCCTATATGTGTAGGTATTTTGACTAGCTCAGTTCATGGAGGGAAACATCTCATTGAACAGTTAGGCAAGGACAGAAAATGACTGCTGAACAAGAGATCCAGTGACAAAATTATCACTTCCTTTTGAGTGATCGCTCATAAACCTCTTTCACTGGAACTGCATAAGCATCCTCGAGTTTTGGCCAGGGTACTTGCCGTCCACGCATACTTATGCCTCTTACTGAGGAGATAAATGCCGGAGCGTGGGACTGTAGATGTTCCAGGAGAGAGCAGAGCCAGGCCCCATCATGTGCCTGCTGACGACTGACTCGGTTGTTACAACATTAG
The DNA here is from genome assembly GCA_025311575.1 of Elanoides forficatus. Classification (NCBI taxonomy): domain Eukaryota; kingdom Metazoa; phylum Chordata; class Aves; order Accipitriformes; family Accipitridae; genus Elanoides; species Elanoides forficatus. The sequence continues at coordinate 9,647,319 of JAOBAS010000007.1, read as the reverse complement.
TACTATCTCTGCTAAGTCACAGCCCATGTGCATATGGCATGCTGGATGACCAGAAAGCAGACCGTCAGGCTTTCGGTATTGTACATGCCGTGAGAACTGGTCCTGAGTCAGTGCTGTAGCACTTGTTCATGCTCAGAAAAAATGCAATCGTTCTCCTTTCCAGGGTTTGTATTATACAGAAGGGATACTGTGAAAGTCTGTGAGTTTGACTGCTAGCTTTAAAATAGTAGTGCGCAAATAATGGTTCACAGGCAGCACATTGCCTCTGAGATCCTCTGACGTTGCTCACAGCTACAAGGAAATTAAAACATTAAAAAGGAGGCCAGCAGGGAGAGAAGTCCATGATGTTGCTGTGTCACGTTTCTTGTTCAGTGTTGTTGCCCACTGGCCAAAGGAGGTGGGGGAACCGCTCTTTAACACTTGTGAAGCGAAACAGATGCTGTTCTCCTGTTTCAGCAGATTTAACAGTATGACCTCGTTAGTTCTTGACATGTGCACTTCAAAATATTTCCAGAGGAAATTGCTGCCTGCATAGGAATATTTTCCGTTACAGTTATGTGCGTGGGTGTCCATGTGTAAGGGCCTGAGCATTTCTTCTCCCTGCCCCACCTGATGCCTGTCTCCTCCCTGCCTTCAGGTACCAGATACACACCGGCCTTCAGCACTCCATTATACGGCCAACCCAGCCCAACTGCTTACCTCTGGATAACGTTACGCTACCTCAGAAGCTGAAGGAGGTTGGTTATTCAACGCACATGGTTGGCAAATGGCACCTGGGGTTTTATCGCAGAGAGTGCATGCCCACGCAGAGAGGATTTGACACTTTCTTCGGCTCGCTCTTAGGCAGCGGCGACTATTACACTCACTTCAAATGTGACAGCCCTGGGATATGTGGCTATGACCTGTACGAGAATGACAATGCAGCTTGGGATCATGACAACGGCATCTACTCGACGCAGATGTACACGCAAAAAGTACAACAAATCTTAGCTTCTCATAACCCCAGGAAACCCATATTCTTATATATTGCTTACCAAGCTGTTCATTCGCCTCTTCAGGCACCAGGCAAGTATTTTGAACATTATCGATCGATAAATAACATCAACAGGCGAAGATATGCTGCGATGCTAGCTTGTTTGGATGAAGCCATAAACAACGTAACTCTTGCTTTAAAGAAGTATGGTTACTATGGAAATAGCATTATCATATACTCTTCAGATAATGGTGGGCAGCCAATGGCTGGAGGAAGTAACTGGCCTCTCCGAGGAAGCAAAGGGACCTACTGGGAAGGAGGTATCCGTGCTGTTGGGTTTGTCCATAGCCCCCTTCTGAAAAACAAAGGGTCTGTGTGTAAGGAGCTTGTGCACATCACAGACTGGTTCCCCACTTTGATCACACTGGCAGAAGGGCAGATCGATGAAGATATCCAGCTGGATGGCTATGATATATGGGAAACCATTAGCGAAGGCAGACGCTCACCACGGGTAGACATCTTGCACAACATTGACCCGATTTACACCAAAGCCAAGAATGGGTCCTGGGAAGCTGGCTATGGGATCTGGAACACTGCAATTCAATCTGCCATCAGAGTGAATCATTGGAAACTACTGACGGGAAATCCAGGATATAGCGACTGGGTACCTCCACAGGCCTTCAGTAATGTGGGCCCCAACCGCTGGCACAATGAACGCGTTTCTTGGTCAGCCGGAAAAACGGTGTGGCTTTTCAACATAACCGCTGATCCGTACGAACGAGTGGACCTCTCTGCAAGGTACCCAGATGTGGTGAAGCAGTTGTTGCGGAGGCTTTCACAGTTCAATAAGACTGCGGTTCCTGTTCGATACCCACCTAAGGACCCTCGGAGTAACCCAAAGCTGAACGGAGGAGTCTGGGGTCCGTGGTTTAAGGAGGACGAAAAGAAAAAGAAATCAGATAAAAGTAGAGGTGCGAATAAGCAAAAGAAGAACAAGAACAAGAAAAAAGCAAATCGGAAAAAAGGGCAATCATTACATTGCCGTTCACGTCTTGCTGGTGGATAGACTCTAAGCACGCTCTTTTGCCAAGTCTAAGTCAGCTTGGCCCAACTTTCTTGAACTTCTGACAGAATACACTAGAAATGCTAGCTCTGCACTATGGATGAAAGTTGTCATCTTTTAATTTTTTTCTCTGATTTCACCAGCAAAAGATATCTCAACACTCTGCCTTGAGAGTACGAAAACATCCACATGACAAACTTTCTCCTCTACGGGATGAATGGTGCTCACCCATCACAGCTACATTCCAGAGGACAATGGCAATAACACCTAACTTCAGTAAACTAATTTTTGATGGACAAGTGGTGGTTCCTTGCCTAAATTTGTTGGAATATTTGAATAGTATGGAGATGTTAGTGGCAGATGTTCTCAAACTGACAGATGGTTCATAGAGAGAAAGGAAAAACAAAACCTCTGTGGGTCAGAAATTGTTAGTCACTAACCTATGACATTTTTTGATACAACACAGCAAAATAATGAAGCCATCAGAGTAACTTTTTAGAGGTGCTGGGGAGGGGGGCATGATAGGAGGAAAGCTGCTTTGAATTAGATTTTGTCTATCTTACATAAATCAGAAGTGTTTTAAAAATTTCCTAGATGTGCTAAGCTCATCCCTTTTGTAGTAAAACCAGAAGGTTGTTATTCAACATACGTGAACAGCTAGCACGCACCATGTATAATTTATTATAGGCATAGACAAAAACACATCACCAAAGCGAATGTAATATTTAAACACTTTAAGATAACTATACAACAATATGTAAAAGACATAATTTATTTTACAGCACAATACTTATTTCTCTTCCATTAAAATTTTAATTACTGGGTGATGCAGGGTACCCCTTTGGGTCCTAGGGTTCTTTGGCATTTTTTTCCTTTGATTTTTAATTTTATTTCCATTCTATCATTCAGAGTTTTATTTAACAGATCCATATCCTCAGAGTACTGTAAACCAAGAAAATACTGTATACACTGCTGGGATGAGAAAGGAGAATGATTCAGGTGCATCATTTCATTATGTATTTGCCTCCAATTATTTTGAATGTAACAAAGTGATTATTTAATTTAGTGGTCACGTGAATATTGTTCAGTTTCTGTACAGAAGCTAGGCCATCTTTATGTTTGGGGGGAAAATTCTACTTTAAACCTTTTATTTATGTATCTATTAAAATAGTTTATTTTTATGGCATTCATAAAAGTATTCTGCCTCTTTTTTGCATCAAAGATAGCAATTCTGCCCTTGTTTATTTTAAAAGAACTCAGTAAGCTTTTTTATTACTATTCTTTTTGGTGCAGGGATGATTTTACGACATTTCGCTTCTGAAACAGAATTTCTTCTTCCAATATGTATATAATTTGAGACATGGTTCAAACTTTGCCCTTTTCCAAGGTGTCTGCATGGATGATTAATGGAGGTACTGACTGCATATTCCCGGTGATCTGTGATAACTGATACAATACATATGCACATATAAACTTCAAGACAAATTATGTTAAGTAAAATTGATGATTCATTTGTTAAATAGCTATAACATATTTTGGTTAAACTTAAAATAAGCATGCTTTTCAACTACGCCTCACTGGACTCAGAAATCACATTTGTATAAATAGATTACTGTTGAAAAAATTAAACATTTTTAAAATCAGTGCACACTAAAATTTGAATCATGTGCAACGCTCCAACACTCCCTGACCTTTTTTGAAAAGAAACTAACTGCAGATATATACTACCAAAACCTAGTGAATTGCATATTTTCAGCTATAAAGCAGAATAAAGCTGTTATTAACGAAAACTTAGAAACAAGATAGTCGTATTTTAGAGTTATTTTTGTAATGAACATACTGGGGGGAAGATAGAAATGGACTTCTTGAACAGTTACCTATAAATAATAATTATAAAAGGATGATGCGTATCTGCATAAGTGTTTAATATTGTCACTGTTATTTTTCATGTTGTGTGGTCCTTAAGAGGACTAATTAATTTTCTTAGAAATCTGTCTAGCTTTACTTAAGGTCCAGACTATTCAGTGAGTCATCAGGAACTCAAATGTTCTCTAATTTCTCACTTTTTAAAAAAATGTACCATTGATGACCTTAAAAGAAATTATAATAATGTCTTGAGTTATTATACTCCAAAATGAGCTGTATGAAATTCATGTCTTTGAGAAAATACATGTCTTTTTTGTCTTTGAGAAAAAGTGAGACTTTTTAAGTTAGTCTGCATCAGCTGTCAATACACAGATTATGTACAAATTGGACAAATGTAGAAATGATTACTTTTTATGATGTACGTTTTCTGGTTTGGGAAAGAATCTACATTTCAGCAATAAACATTAGGAGAGAAATGAAGGAAGCAGGAACTGATTTTGAAACATTATACTGGCTAGTTTACAACTTAACTCATAAATCATGATGTTTATGTTTGAAATAACCCTGTGTTGCACACTGAATTCAGCACTAGCAAGAAATGGTAATGTTTCTGACTTTCCAAGGTCATTTAAAAAAGGCCAAAATTAGATGTGTAAGCTAAACTATACATAAAGAAGGACTAAGATATTTTAATTTATTTTGGCATAATAGAAACAAGGCACTGTAATAAAGTGTTATCCTCCTAGAATCAATGATCGCCCTTTTCTATGAAAGTTTTATGGTTGCTTTGGCTTTTATTGGACTGAAGCAACCAGAGAGCGTTATTCTCTGACAGCATTTTATTCTATAATTATTTATAGCTGTTCTCTCTCTGGCAGAATGGGAGTCCTTGAAAGTAATCGGTGCAAAGGAGAACAGTGGATCAGTTCTTGCATGCCTGTATATTAAATAGATGTGCGGCAAGATTAAGTGTTTGTAGAGTACAAAACGGGAGTACGTTTTCTAAGGCTGCACTGGCTCCTAGTTAGGCAGATTCCCTTGAAATTGATGCTCTGATCTGGTATAGGGCAAAAGTTGGATTTAGAGCGGTTAGAAAATACCCACAGTTTGGAAGCCTTCCTGAATCTTCTGCTGAAAAGACTCTGATGTGAAAGTACCGTGTTGCAATTTTCCTATCTGCTCTCACGCAGTACTTGTTTTTTCACTCCAGCAATACAGTGGTCACTAGCTTTTGGTGATACCATATAGCTCTCAAACCTGACTTTCTGTTTACAGAGTTGTAAGTAGTTCATGTACTCTCACAGCAGGATTTCACAGGTTATTTATGTCTCAGAATGTGTTACGTACCCAGTCTCAGGGAAGCTATGATAGGTAAACACTGCAAACAGTTAAAAAAGCTACTAGACTTACTGAAACCACAGTCCTATACTCTGGAGGAAAACCAACAGTCCTTCTAATTGCTGGGCAGACATAGTGAGGGAGTTTATCACCTTACTCAGGTGGATATATTTGCGCAGAGGCACTCTTGAAAACCAATTGATATTTGGTGTAAGTCAGTAACTGGTCTCTCTAGCCGCATTTTTAAGAGATCTAGAATAAGACTGGGTGGAGGAGGAAAGTCAGGGAGGATTTACTCATTATTTTTAAGTTGTCTCAAGCCTTCTATTCTCCACATGCTATGTGGGTGCAAGAAAAAGGCAGGTCTGATAGTAACTCTCTGATCTGGTCTTAGTGACATCCACACATTTGGGAGGACCAGCCTGAGCAGGGAGACAATATTTCTTCCTTTTCCATGTATTGTTGATAGCTGTGATCCTGGATCATCTTTTCTACACCAAAGCAACCTGAAGAGTGAGAAGGGTAACTGCAGGGAAGAGAGGAAGAAAGAAACAATTGAGAAAGAAAAACAACCAAAACAAACCAGAAGCAAGAAAGCCTTGCCTTGTGATCTGTGCTGCCTGAACATAGTATGTCATGCTGAATTGCTTTTAAAAATCTTGTAAGTGTGAAAAATATTTGTGTTGTCCTTTTCAGGTTTTCTCTAATTTATTGTAAAGCTCTTTGAATTACTTTTCTAAGGGTTAGAGAATTTTATCATGTTCACTTTTTATTATTATTACTATTATTGTCGTTATTGTTGTGTTGTTGTTATTTAGCTTGACATAAAGTTGGAGACAAAACACTGTCCTGGCTACAGGTAAAGACCAGTGGAAGGAAGTGCCAAGAATGGTAAGTAAATCTGAAATGGCAGTCTTTATGTATGGGTCATGTTGTAAGATTTGAGGGAGAGTCCACATGGTTGTGAAGCTCAGTCATGGAATATGAGCTATCATAACTAATGGAGCCATTAGTGTCTGAAGACATCCAAAAGGTACCTCTATCTGCTGGAACATGAGGCTTTTGGAAAGTGAATTAGGCCATTAAACCCAGCAACTTTCTCTTTCTCCCTGGAAGTAATGGGTGCTGATTGGATTTCAAGCTGATGAAAGCACGCTCATGTTTCCGTTTGCGCAGGATTGTACATAATGGGTTATCTGAGGTATCGTCTAGACAACATTGAAACTTAAGGTTTTGTCATCACACTGCACAGAATAAGCTTCTTTTTCTTTCTCTGTGTTTCATGCACTGCACGTTCAGCAACCAGCACTCACACTTTTACGCAGCCATCTACATTTTGGTAGTTGCCTTTTAGAAAGAACATTAGCTTTCTTCAACAGAAAGCGAGACAGCAGCAAAAGTGAGAACATATGAGGTCCGATACTAGACTGCAGCATTTAGGCAATAAACTAGGAATGGGCTTGCTGTTAAAATTTCTTTCAATTGAAGGAGCTTTAGATTTGGTTGATGGCAAAGAATAAGAGTAGTTTCCGCAATGCAATTAATCAAAAGGAAGGAGCATGTCTGAATTCTCCTTAAACTACAAGGACATACTGATTCCTCCCAGTGGCATTCTTTAGTGCAAATGAGGGTGCTGGATCTACCAGCTTCTACACCAAAGGTGGTTCAGAAAACCTCTGAAGAAAGAAAAAGAAAGGTAGAAAATAACATATGGTAAGTTTCATAGGACTTTATTTTATTTTTCCAGATACGGAGATCTATGAACAAAGGATTGTCCCTTTGCTGACTGTTGTGCATGATACACAAGTCCTGGAAAAAAAATACTTGGTAATTTTCAGTATGTAACATTCACAGACTAACTACAGGTCCCTTTTTTCGTAAACCCAGTGAATATTCATCAGCAACATTCAAGCAAAGCAAGTAAAATCTAGCTTACTTCATACTACGTATACTATAAATTACACTATCAACGTTAGGTTCGCTTGTCCAAAAGATAACATTAGCTCAGAGAAATATGCTGGAATGTACAATATACCTGTTGACTACTGACTTAATGAACTGTACTCTCAGGATAGCAGTAACTTTTCTTTTGCAGCTGTCAATCTTTTATTGTCTCATTTCCAAGAACAGGCAGAAAATTCGTATTCCCACAGAATGTGGAACATATGTCAAGATCTTGACAAAGTGGAGGGGTTGTATAAAAGGCAGGCCAGTGTGAAAATACAAAAATGTTCTCTTTCCCTGAATTATGCTTGTTTTCACCTCTGCCAAGCAAGTTAATAATAATAAATACAGTTAACAGCATGAAAGAGGATCTAATTAAGTGCCTGGATTTGCACTAATGCTGCAACAAAGGTATATTCCATGATATGGTTAAAAGTTATTTCATAAATTCCATTCGTTTCAATTATAATCAGGTCAATGTTGCTGAAGTTTAGCTTGCAACTGAAGTAACAGAACTGATTAATGACTGTTATTGTGAATTTCCATAACAAGTGGAGAACAGGGTCCTGAAATGTCATACCAACATAGCCTGAAAAATGTATTTTTAAAATTCCTTAGGAACATTGGAGTCTGAGTAAAAGTCAAGTATTTAATCACCTAAAATTAGTGCAGTCTGTGATGGTTGGTGTCGTTCCCTAGATTTGCTTCAAAAGATCACTTTTGAGAATTACATGGGAAGGCCATGTTTATTCCTCCTTTAAATGCAGCTTTGCTTTTGCTAGTTAAGATTAGCTAAAACTGAACTGCATGCAGAAGAAAGTCAAAGGGGCTCTAAAAGAGGGAATGGTTCTTCATTATAAGTATATAGAGCACAATTTGGAAAAGGACATCACTAGTATCAAAATCCAGTACATTTGGACAGGTTTGCCAAAATCTAATGTGATAGACTAATTCATTCCTTTTTGATAACCAAGTTATATTTTTATTTTTTTAAGATGACTAGAGAAGGAGGGGAAACATGGCCCTGTGAGAAAATGAAGAGTACCAACCTGTGACTGGTATCATACATGGAATGAAGAAATTGCAAGTTGCTTAAAAGGCATGTTTTGGGAGAGTGAACAGAATGTCAGTAAATACTTCACCTATCATCATCTGTTTTTCTTCTAAAAACCCCCAACCTTCAAAGCTCTGAATATTGGCAAAACTTCAAGGCCAAGGGTGTAACTAGTAATGTCTTACCTTTGGGCAACTCTCTTAAGTCTTTCTCTGACAGCATACCTGTTTTATAGTGATTGGTTCCAGTTTTATTTGGGTTTTCATTAGCAGATTTCATTACATTTTATCACTCTGGATGGAGTGAATATAGTTAGTGTTGATAAAGAGCATATTGGAGCTTTTTGGTCGGTGGTGTTTATCTTTACCAAATTGTTAAGGCTCTCAAGTAATCGCTAAGCAATCTCTTAGCAAGACCTATTTCTAATACACTTAAATAATTGATCTCTTATTACTGTGTAGCTATGGAGGATTTGAAAATTAATCATCTCCATTCTGTTTGGACAGCAGAGGAAAGTATCTGCAGTTAATAAATGTTAACCTCCACAAAGAAGAGTTTGCAGAGATACAAAAGGAGTGCACAGCCCTGGCCTTCAGCCCAGATGACTTCAGCAACTCACAACCTTTTGTCTTTAAACATGATTTCTTTGAGTTTTTTAATGCCACTAGATTTTTTTTTCCCCTTCTCTTTGAAAGGAAAAAGGCTGAATGATTAATTTTGCTTTCGACATCCGATGTGAAAGTCTGCTTGGAAACCCCCCTGCGTAGAATGGCAGCACGAGAAGAACAAGATGTGCCTGGTTTGTGTCAGGAGGAACATGCCGTGCTGCTTCCACTCCCACCGCTCTCCTCAGCCTCCCACAGCCCCAGCTACCCAGGCATTAACAGGAGAGTCATTAAACTTTTTAGCATGTGAGTATGCCAAGATCCAATAGCTATCCCCAGATAATGAGCAAGTTTAGATGAAACGGAACCCTTTCTGGTTCCTGTCTTTTCTTTCCAATCACTTTCTTATTTCCACACACTGACTAAACTTGTGGGATGGTTATATTAAAATCAGTGGAAGATTTTCTACATTACAGATTCAGCAGGCTGAGATCTCACTGACATCTGTTTCCTTCTCATCCATGCCAGCAAAGACCAGCAGGAGAACTTGTACTAGAAGACAGTCCTTGAAGTCCAGCTAAAATCATGTCTTTCTTGTATTAGTCATGGTTGTTCCCCTTTGTACAGAGGAAAGCATTTCATGTAGCTTAATGCTAAATTTAGCTAAGTTAATAAATAATAACTGTTCTCATTGTCCTGTCTGCTCATACAGTAGACTTGGTAAATATACAGTGTCTTGCTAAAGAACAAGCTTGCCAGGTTGCCATTTCCTATACTTTAATCCCATTTCATTACTCAAACCTAGTAAATTCTGTTTAACTAGAAGGTAACTGTTACCTGAATAAACATGAAGAAAACATCCAGTTCTGATTTAAAGCAGAAAAATATGAAGAATCTATTACTTCCCATTGTAAATCTCTTGCAGTAGTTAATATTTGAGTTAAAAGTATATATGCCTTCTTTCTAATTTAATTTTTTGTCTGGCTACAGATTCCAGCCTTATGTTATCTTTATTCCCAGGACTAAGACTCCTTTGGCACCTGGTGTTTTCCTCTTATGATTGTACATCTTTATTCCAGTCTTTAATTTTTTTAGAAGCTGAACAGACCAGGTCCTTAGAGTCTAATCATTGTATGGCACTTTCTCCAGTTCCTGAATAGGAGCTGAGACTTTTTTGCACACCTTCTCCAGTTTTTCAGTAGACTATGAGAAATGTGGACATCAAAAGTAAATACCATATTCCAGTATTAGTTTCACTCAAGCTATATAAAGGAAAAAATATCACCTCCTGAAAAGAAAGGAGTACTCCTCTGCCTCTAATGAATTGCATGTCCTTTGTGACTCTCAAATTGATTTAAGGTTTCCCACCACTCCAGCCATTCTACCGGTACGTCTTCAGCCCTTGTTATACATGTTCTGTGCATCAGTCCATAGCTGGTTTCAGTAAAACATATTTTGTTGAAGAGGCTGAATTTCTATGATTCTATGAATTTTTCAGGTAATCTGCATCATTTTACATTTGCCCTATCCTCCTTGTTGTATACCACTCCAGCAGCCTTTGTGTCACCTACAAATTTTGTCTGCAGTCATTTTGCATGGGCTGGACCCAACACTGCTTCTTGTGAAAGCACCATCTTTTAATGATGACTTCTCATTGACAGCTACATTGGAGGCCTATCAGGTAGCCATCGCTAATGCAATTTGGTGTATGCTCTGCTTGTACTATCAGAGTTATTTTAACCTGTTGATTGCTTGGTTCAAGTAGCAAAACAGTTTGGCATCCAGGAGTCTTGAAAGCCTAAATTTCATGTGGCGGAAGGTAGCTGTAATGTTCACTCTGCCCTGCAGGCTGCACTGAGCCTAGAGCATCCCCTGCTGCTTCAATCTTGGGATGGCAATCCCAGATAAGGAGCCCAGTCAGGGAACTGGCTGTGTAATTTGTGTTCATTTTTGTTGTTTCATGTGAGGCAATCTTCTACTCCTTAGGTGTTGCTTATTCTTATATAGGGAACAACAACAACAACAACAAAATCAAGTTTGAAACTGTCCTGGAAAAAGGATTTGATATTTTCTCACAGCAGTTCCATTCTTTGTCTCGACTTCTACAGCCATTTTCTAGAAGTCCCCTGTGCAAAAAGAAGATGAAAATGTATAAAATAAAGAGGATACAGAATAAACTCTATAATTATATTTTATACCCCAAAATATACTAACAGCAGCCATGCCTATAATGTCCAATTCAGGAAAAATATGGATGCTTTCCTCTAAGGAGTAAATTTTCAAAAGTCACTTTTTCACATTTCATGAGTCCAGAGGGTAGGCACTGTTTAACTCACACTTCTTTAAATCAGATATATTATATTTATTTAGATATAACCTTCAGGGCAGCATGCATAACTGAAGTGTTTTAATGGTTGCATTTTCCCAACAGAACATGTTGAAGATCATATAGGTGAGTAGTCAACGCCATAAAATAGCTACCCCATTTCCATTGCTATGGACAAATCCTCATTCTGGTTTTCTTGGTTCTCAGTGCGACATGCTGGTTTATCACCGTTGAATGGTGAAATTCACTCCATCTCACTGAAACACTACTGTGATATACATACCTAGTTATTTCTTCCACTGTTTTCCTTCACTGTGTACACTCTTGGTTTTGAGCAGTTTCTGTACATTTACTAAATCTACCCTCACGGTTTGCAGTGCAGGGCATTATTTCTGTCTCTGGTTTACATATAGAAAATAAGGCATAGGTTGTTCCAAGGTGACAGAGGAAGTGACTGGCAAGGGGTGGCAAAAGCCCGGATGTCCTGAATTGGAGTCTAATGTTTAAACCATAAGGCCATCATTCCTCAAACACTTCATCAGGTGAGCTCTGCTGGCGTTTTGTAGCAGCAGTGTTTAAATCAGTGTGCAGCAGTACCATGGTAGCCTCGTGATTGCCTGGTTTAGCTGCTGTATACTGAGTTTGGAGATGAAGAGCAGATTTGGATGTTCTCACCATTATCCCAATGGACTGGGGAGGCGAAGGTCGCGTTCTAAAATCGGCTACTACCTGTGCTCCCAGTTCAGTTGGGAGGAGCGGGGCGTAGGGAAACATTCAGGCTGATTTAATAAATTGCATCCTAAAATCTTTTGCTGCATCCGACAAGATGAGTAATATTTTCCTTACAATGATATCAAATATATTTGTAGAACTGTCTTCTAATTCCAGAATTTATTCAGTCTGTAATTGCCTACTGATAATGTTTCCCCAAAGATCATTAATTGACTTTTTTTTCACCAAGTATTTTCTGAAAATATAAACAAAAGTAGAGTAGCACTGCAAATGCATCGGTACTGCTGGAAAACATTAACAGCTTTAATATTGAAAATAGGGCAGGCAGGTCTGAGAGTTTGTAGTACTGCGGTTTACAGGTCCAGGTGAGATACTTACTGGCTTAAATGCGCATTTTGTGAATTACTAAGGTAGACGTGACAGCTGTAAACCAGAATTGCAATTCGTTTATTACGGGGTGGGTAGATGGAAGAAAAAACACCGTAGGTGTAATGTTACCAACAGTCTTTTATTCCCAGAGGAAAAAGACATGTCAGTGACTCTCTTCTGCATTGTTTCCTGAGATAGAAGACTTCCCAAGGTATGAAAGCATGTTTCTAGTGCTGTCATTGAGATTTATCCAATACTGTAACTCTGTCATATTATGGTTCCTTAGTGTACCCTAAAGAAACAAAGAAAAACTTACTTTTTATTGTCTATCAAATGTACTGCATTTATCCAACACTACTTCCACCACAACATTTCAGTGATGTTTTAGGTATCTACCATTGATTATAACCATATTAGGTTTCTCTTGATTCACTCAGCCCTCAATCTCTCATTCTTTTCTAGAATTTTACTAAGTCTTGTTTGACTTACTCTTCACTTGCAATTTTAAATTATTTTCATTAAGAGCAGTAATGCTGTTCATAATTCTGGATCTGTACTGGTCCTGTAAACATGTTAGTTTTTAAGCAATGCAGATATTTCCTGATCCGTAATACACAATAAACAGGTTACCCTGTGCAACTAGATGAAAGATTAAATTGATGCTTTTGTTAGCTAGTTGAAGCACAGGCTTTTGCTACATTATCCAGAATGCCTTTGCCCGACCATCTGTTTCAAATGGAAATGAATCTTTGGCTTTAATTATAAATCTCTTATGAATATTATTTTTCTTTTGTTTTCTAACCCAATCTGCCCTTTTGGAGATTGCTTGAAATCTCCCTGTATTGTATGAAAGGTGGGTGGGATTACCAGAGTGGCTGATTGATAGTGTGATTTCATTTTTTTCATTAGCCTTCCCGTTAATGATTTGAAATCTGTTTATGCACTTGCTGCAAGTTGAAGCAAAAATTTGTGTTACCAAACTGTGTTTACAAATTCGCTACAAGACACCATGTTATGAAGCAATCTAAGTACAAACATGTTAAACCATATGGAAAATCCACCCCAATCTTGCTAAATTGTTCCAATGTTTGATTGCCCAGATCACTAAAAGCATGCTCCCTCTTTCTAATAGTTTTCTTCTAATTTCATGATTGAGCCCTCAGATCATATTATAATTCTTTATGTGTTCCCCATGAAGGTGTGTGTAGGTTGAGACCAAACACAAAAACCTCCTACTTCAGGTGCTCTTCTCCAACAAAGAATTACTCATCTCAGTGAGGGTTTGGTATTCAAGTGCTTTGTAGATTTTTAAATATTTTTTTTTTTCAAAGAAAGGGTGAAGTAATTCTTTTTATTTTAAATTAAATGGGAAGTGAGGAGCAGGAAGTGGCAAGCTCTGGGCTGGGATGCCGAGGAGTCCTTACTATTGGTAAGAGCCTCTCTGGAGTGCTTCACTTTCATCTTGTAAGGAGTGGGAAGGGGACCTCTCTTTCCCTTTCTTCTGGTAAGGTGGCTTCCTTTTCATTCTTGTTGTCAGCAAACCATTCTCCTTTTGATTTCTTCTAGCTGGGTTGGCCAACATGCCCTGCACATCCAGCACATACTTTTCTTTTCCGCCTACCCAGTCTGAATCATAGTACTGTCCTAACTTGCATCCTCTGTGGTGCAGGGCAGCAACTCCTTTTTATGACCGAGAAAGAAAAGAAAAACAAACTGAGTTGCTCTTCTTGGCACATTTTCCAGCTCCACTAGAGAACTTAGCCTTTGCTAGTCAGTAAGAAGACCCTGAGCAAGCAGAGGAATCTTTTTCCTGCCAAGCTGTCTTCCCGAGCAGAGGCCAACTTGTAGCGACGCAGTGTGGAGATGAGTCGGTGAGAAATGGACTTAGGTAAACACTGTTAACTGATGTTACAGAAATTTCTGCCGTGTCTCCAGAGACAGCTGCGTTTATTTCATCATCCAAGAACCACTGAGATGGGGAGGTATTTGAACACTCCTAGTTGAAATCCTAGGGTATGTGCTGGTCTTCTCCTCATAACTTTTACCCCTGCAAATTTCAGTTCCCATCCCTCCTCATCATCAGCTGTTGGTGCATGTCATCACAACACAGGCCTACAAGTAGCACCGTTTGTGAAAAAGAAAGAGTTTAGCTCATTCTCTTCAAAAGATTTCCAATTTAGAAGGGTGCTAAATTGCCTTTTTATCTTCTTGAAGGTCTTTTCTCTCCAGAATGACCAGCGTAACTTTTATCAAAACATACTTTATTCAAATGGTTTTATAAAATTCTTAAGTTAAAAGCTATATATTTTTTTTTTAATGAAGTTAAAAAGAAATGAAAATGAGAGGTATTTCTTGTTTCTTATAGCTAACTTTCATTCTACAGAAGTTGATCCAGACAAGGCTGGATCCATACATAGGATACTTGCTTTAAATAAAGACCTTTAATTTTTAGGAGAGAAATTTCTCCATTGTTCCCTTGTGGTCAGTTAGACTGTACTTGTTAGGCCCATTCTAAATGTATATTTTGTACCAGTATAATTTGTGCATGTGATTTTGCACCAGTGTAATTAAACCAATACAACATCTCCATGATCCCTTCTACAGTGGTCTAAAAGATGTTTTATAGTAAAACTCCGATAGGTTTTTTTTGCCTTTCCGCACAGCATATAGATAGATATACCTATACAGGCTTCTTTTGGGGGCACAGATATTATTCTCTTTGCTCTCATAGGGCAAATGACCTTACTTTAAATTATGTTCGGTAGAAGGCAGAGAATCCTTCCTGCACCCTTGGAAAATGCTTGACCATCACAACCCTTCTCTATTACCTTTGAACTGTGCCGATCTGCCTGTCTTGTAATTTCACACGGTGATTTGTGCAGTACTTCTCTCTGTTGCACGCCTCCCAGACCTTGGATGTCATGCCCCAAATTCTGTCATCTTAGCACTCACTGCCCCTGTTAAAGCAGCCCGTGGTTTTTTCCCTGTATGAATTTGCTCTACTAAGTACTTGTACAGAAAACGTATCTACACTAAATGTTTCATACAGCTTTTATAGAAGTCCTGAGAAGGTTTAGCTGTTACTTTATAGAATGACAGAGGCAAATATCTTCATGGTCCTCCCTTCCCCCCTCCTTCATTTCTGTACTATATTCAGTGAGTGAAAATGATTCACTATGATTCATTCTCATTCCCTCCCAAGCTGTGTTCCTCCCTGAAAAGTACAATATTTCTTTTCATATTCTCCATGAATGCTGTGGCTGTGACTTCTTTCTCCTGTGTTTCTCATAGAGAAGTTTAGCAGCAGCTCCTGTAAAGAATAGGCATCTGAGGAGCATGAGAGAAAAGCTGGTATTATATCCGGAACCAACACCCTGCACCTCCTGGAGAATAGTATATCAGCTCTTGGCAAAAGGAAACATGCTCCGAGAATTGTTCAGCTGGACCTTAAACTTTCTGGGTTATGAAATGCAGAATAATAGGATTAGAGAAGCAAGAAATGGAAGATATCTACAGCGTTCTCTTCATTTCCCTGCAAATGAAGGCTATGGCTTTACATACTCAGCCTCTGAAAAAAATACGTCAGTGACTGCACAGATATAACTGGCTTGTGTAAAGCAGGAAAGACGTTGATGCTTCATCCAGTTCTTTATCTATGTTTGAATGAACACCTCCAAACAACAAAAGCATTCATATGGATTTTTACACCAGTAAATGACTGTTTAAGACGTATTCTCAATCACTGTCTATGTGTATATTTAGTACAATAAAAGATATTTAGGCAATAAAACATAAGCCAAGAGACTTGCAAGCATTACCATATGATGTTAGCAAAGTTACTCTCACAGCAAGACAAATAGCTGTATTAAGCAACCTGCCCCTGGAATTTGGGGACCTTTTCTTTTCCATTCATAACTTCTACAAAATCGATCGCTATTGAGTATTTAGTGCTAGCATTAGGCCCTCTCTACACGTATGGTCCTTAGGAAATGAAGCTTTGAATATTTGTTTCAGGTTCCAGCTGCTCTGCTTTGGGATGTGAGAAGTGTGCTCAGACTCATTAAATCTGCAGGGCTTGGAAGCTGTTCTCGTGGTTACGCCACAGACAATATTGCATGTGAGACCCAAGTGCTATAACTCTTTGGCATGAAGTGCAGCTCATGCAAGAGTTCAGCAGCAGTTCCAGAGCCGACTCTAACACGTCTCTTTGTTTTTCAGCTGCTGATGAAAAGGTGCTTTTTAAAAAATGTCAGAAGTTAAACAGATGTCCTCAGAGAAGCTGAAGATGGAAATATTTCTCATGCGAGCAATTGAACACACACAGAACGGAGGCTGCTTTGGTAGGTTTCTCAAGAGACCAGCAACATTTCCTACAGGTTGTGGGGAACAGAGCTGCCTTGCTGTTTTCTGCCTTGAGTTTTGTGGCTAAAACATGATAAGGTGATTGACATTGAATTCTTGAGCACATAGAGGATAAAGTCCTACAGGACTAAATTTCCCCAGGCTAAGAGGGGACAGTAATTCTTCAAAACATGGATAAGCCAGCTATACTACTGTGCCACTTCAATTGCTTCCAACTATAAGCAGAGATCCAGAAGCTATTTGAAATCCATGAACTATATGCTTACAGATTTTTTGTCTGAGAGATGTCGTGGTTTAACCCCAGCCAGCAGCTAAGCACTACGCAGCTGCTCGCTCACTGCCCCCCACCCAGTGGGATGGGGGAGAGAATTGGGGGAAAAAAAAAAGGTAAAACTCACGGGTTGAGATAAGAACAGTTTAGTAGAACAGAAAGGAAGAAGCTAATAATGATAGTAACAACAATAATAAAATGACAGTAATAATAAAAGGATTGGAATATACAAAACAAGGGATACACAATGCAATTGCTCACCACCAGCAGACCAATGCCCAGTTAGTTCCCAAGCCACCCCCCCAGGCCAACTTCCCCCAGTTTATATACTGGCATGACATCACATGGTCTGGAATACCCCGTTGGCCAGTTTGGGTCAGCTGCCCTGGCTGTGTCCTGTCCCAGCTTCTTGTGCCCCTCCAGCTTTCTTGCTGGCAGGGCTTGAGAAGCTGGAAAATCCTTGACTTAGTCTAAACATTACTTGGCAACAACTGAAAACATCAGTGTGTTATCAACATTCTTCTCATACTGAACCCAAAACACAGCACTATACCAGCTACTAGGAAGAAAATTAACTCTATCCCAGCCAAAACTAGGATGGAGGTCAAGCTGCAGTTGCTATAGTAAATAGCACATAAAGTAGAAGCAACTTTTGTGCCACTGTTGACAGATGGCTGGGACATCAGAAGGAAATATTAAGTAGGAAATTATTAGTTGGTGAAGGGAGGGAAAATAAAGAATCTTTTCCTTTAAGTTTGCTCATTTCTTGAATTTAACACCGCTAACATGAAATACTCTATTTCTTTTTAACTTTGATTCTCGTTTGCTTTTGCATTGCTTTCATCTAGAGTGTGAAATTCCAAGTCACTATGAAAAAGCTGCCTTAGGAATATTCTTGGCAATACTGCAAGCAGAAAGTACAGGAAACCTCACAAGAGAGTTTGTTCCAGCAACACTGCCATCCACGTTTCACAGCTGCAAGGACATTCAAAGCAAATCTAAGCAATGCCTTTTCCCTTCTACAGAACCTCGCTGAGGTAGAAGTACCTGGGACCAGAAAAGTTTAGTTAAGTATGCCACAATCACGACCCACCGAAATAAAGGGAAAAAAAATTAATCCATGAGATAAGTTTCACAAACCAAAAAGGGGGCAAGATAGTATAACCTAGTTACTGCATGACAGGCTGGCCACCAGGCAGAGCAGGAAAACAAAGGGGAAAGATTATTAAGGGCAAATATTTCTCTGCTGTTTATTGTAGCCATATTTGGCAAACATTTGTAAGTGAAGAAGAGCCAGTGCAGTGATGCCTGTTGGAAAGAGGAAGGTAGCATTGTCTCTCCTGTTTGCCTCCAGTGCTGTTTTGTACCAGTGCATCTGTTCTAGCAAGCCAGTGAGGTTTTTTAGGATATGCTTTTGGTAACTGGTCATAGGTTAACTTTCTGAAAGCATATTTAAGTAAAGAAAGAGAGTGTACACATTTATGGGGGAGTTGAGTTAGTTAACCTTTCCAATACTCTTACAGGTAGCCTAATTTATCTGCTAAGCTTTACTGCACGGGTATATCGGCTTCATTAGTGAATGAAATTAAGTCTATTACTGGTGCAAGCTCTTAAATATCATCTTAAGCTCTATGCTCCATCTAAAAAGACTGTGAAATGGAGGGGGTCTTGACCACTCTGTTTTGACCAGGAGATTATTCCTCCAGAGAAGCCACAATGGGGGAGACATCAGGCTGTATTGCGAAGAGCTGACTGCCTCTTGAAGAGGCCAAGCCATGTTGACTTCGCCATTAAAATACAGAGGCCTCCAGTGCTGAAACTGCGTAAGAATTTAAAGGGAATAAATGCCATTCAGAACTTGATTAGCTGATTTCACCCTGTGTTTAAGCGCTGTCTTCCTTGAATGACACAGAAACTCAGCTTTGGCTTGTATATACTGTGCTACAGTTTTCAAGGCTCCTCAGGGTGCCCCTAAAGGAAAGGTAATATAGCCAAAGATAGACTGAAAAGTATACTGGCATAATTGCTCTTCTGTTTGGTTTTAATCTCAGTTTCACTTCAAGTTTGCAATGTAGCTAACACTTTTTAAGTTCATTACTTTCAGAATTAATTTGCTTTTAGGCAGTAGATGTGTTATTTATTTATTGGTATTATTGAATTTTCTCAGTACTCTATTGGAATTGACAGATCTCATTTTCTAATCCTGCCAACTGTAATAACTGCATAAGCCTGAACTTGCTATTTAAGCCACTTGTGTTCATTTAGGAAAAATCATTGCAGAGGTCTCCTAGAGTTCCAAAAAATATCTGTATAGCAGTGTGATTGTGTGTATGTGTAAACAGTGAGGCATATCAGACATAGTTTATCAGTAATTTTATCAGTAATTTTTATGCAGAAGTCTGACTTATCATTTTCTAAAATATAATACTGGAATAATACAGATTTCACTAGGCAAAAGAAGTGCCGAGTAAAACTTTTGTGAAAATGCAAAGATTTGGCTCAATAAATTAGAAAGCTCTACTACTAGCCAGAAAAATGCAGTAAATGGTCAAATGCTAGGCTGGTGAATTTATTGTAAGTGTAAACTCTTAAGTACAAATGACTGTTGATGGGCTAAAGTCTAACTGGCCCAGGGTTCAGGAATTAAAAGCTGGCCTCAGCATTAAGAATAAATCACATATAGAAATACAGTTTTGGTACAGTTCTGTTCCAGCTGCTGAGGATACAGCACCGACTCCAAAAAGACATCCTGGAGCCTGTCTTTATTTTGTGATACCTCAGCTCCAGTTCGATTCAGAGGGAAGTTAACTAATGGCATTTAATTATAGCTACGTCAAAGGCTTGTGTCAAACAGTGTAGGTAAGTCAAAATGGAATAAAAGTCAACTAATGTGCTTCTGAGACAGCACTTCCAAATATATTAAACCTAAGAAAATATCTAAATGTATTCTTAAGGTAATACAGGGCTAGGAGATAGATACAATTTTCTTGCAACAAATTACTTTCAAACAGAAAACAGTAATCATGTAGAAGGGGAAAGCATTAACAAATACTTGATTGCACTAAATAATCCTCTTAAAAAATTTTCCTGATTGTCTTGACCTTTTCTTTTTCTCACTTAGCTGATCTGCATGTTATGAGTTACCAGTTGAATCGGGTGTAAAAACATAAACAAAAAAACTCCAATTCTTTCAGAATGACTTAAGTAAAAACAGATGACAGAAGATAGCTATGCTAGAATACCAGTATTCATTATTAAGGAAATAATATATAGCAAGCTATATAGAGCACTGGGGAAAACACTGGGAAGAAGGAGTATACATTTTTTCCAGTTGTTACATTATCTTCCAAAAAACCAGTCACACACACATACTATGTTTGCAGTAAAATTGACACAAGGAAAAAAATGGTCCTGTAAAAATTTCAGTATTCAAAGAAAATTATTTCTTGTACACTGTGCGCGCACACACACACACAAATCACCAACGGTCAACTTTTGTTGTTAATAGTAGCTTTCCTTACACTTTTTTAATAAATAAGTATGAAATCTTTGAGTTATGCCATATTGGTCAAACTGTTACCAAAAAAAAAGGAATGTTCTATGTAGTTATGTTTTATAGAACTGAACTGATACGGCAAGGAAAGTAAGTAAATCTATGTGTTAGGGTAAACAAGTAAACATGCAGTGTCTTTATGCCCTTCTCATATTTATTTAACTTCAAAACCAAATTCTGTTCTTTCTCCTGTAGTATCTGTGCCAGGTGCCTCAGGACAAGATGCGAGAACCTACCTGTTAACTTTCTATGCTGGCTCTTGCTGTAGTTTGCAACAGTTAATGTATTGGCCTAAATCACTGTACGTGGCATTTAATATGATGAAAACTCAATAATCTCGATGTCTTTGTAAATGTCTAGTCCCTCCTTGTGAGTTTTGCTAAGCTGTTGGATTTAGTGACTTCTGGTAGCATTGAGTTCCACACTTTAGTTACTATGGAGAAGTATTTTTGTGTCAGTCCTGGTTTTCACACCTGTAATTTAATTGAATATTATCTTGTTCCTGGGTGATGAGGTACAGAGATAGAAGCTTCTGAGTCACCTTCTTTATCCGATTTACTTTAGCGTATCCATTTTGTGAGTTTCTCTTCAGAAAGCAGAGCCTCTGTCTTTTCTGTCCTTGCTGGTACCAGAGGTTTTATAGCCCCTTACTCACTTCTGTTCTCTTAATCCGTCTGCTGCTGCAGCACACTGCGTAATGGGAGGTAGTGGGTGCTGTACAGACTGGCTGCAGAGGGCTCTGTGGTTGCTTCATAGAAAGGAATCGCAACTTCTGTCATATTTATTCGCTTACTTCTCATGCATCCTACCATCTTGCTAATGCGTTTTTTCAAAGCTGCACATTTCTTTGAGACTTCGGTAAAGTTTCTTGTGAAGTATCAATGAAGTATGAAAACTGGTTAACTGATTAGAAAGAGATATAACTTAATAAATATAGTCAAGATAAAAGAGACTTAATAATCTTTTGTGCTCCTGGAGTGATTATAACATCGCAAAGAAGAAACATACAGTTTCATCTTTTGCTAAGGTTTTACTTTTTTTTCTTTTTCCTTTGTTTTCCTTATATGTATAATAAATCATCCATGCAGAAAATGAACAGCAATGGTGTAAGTACTGAAAACTCCTAATCATACAATAGGCAGTGGAAGGAGACAGTTAGCTGGAGGTAGAGGGTACCCTCAGGACTTATTACATGTATTTAGATTATTTACTTTTGTTTTAAGAAACTGCTTGAGTGTCATTTAGGTCACTTTACATTGATATAACTGTCATGCTTGATTTGCGTACATATTTTCATGTTAGCAATTGTACAGAATTACACAGAGGTGAAGAAGATGCCTGACCATTTCCTTATAACTACAGGAAGGTTTGTTATATACTGTTTACATTGCTGTGGCTTTGAAACCAATAGGAAGATGCTGGTGAGATGAGTATCAGATCTGGGCAAGCTGTATCTCCTGTTAAAAATGTTGATTGCTAACTGTGACTGCCCACTTCAGGTCTAAACCACAGGCTTGGCAAATGTGGGAGCAAAGAGAATCCAGATAAAAGCGAAAGCAGCATCTTAATGTAGCAAAAGCTCCTGGCAGCGAGGCAGGATTTGGTATTATTAAGTGCAATGGCCAAGGGAATGAGTTGTAATAGGCAAAAGTTACCAAGTATTCGTATCCACCACATATGGTAAATGTATTCTAATATTGTTTTCATATGTTGCATCTAATCAAGTGTTTTTTCCTGCGAAGTTGTATGGGAGTTGTAAGTTGGGAGTGGTGATGATTTTCAACAGAGTTACTCATTCTTAGTAGAAATGTTTGGAAAAAGTTGGCCTATCTAGTTGAAATGCTGAGAAATTTCTAGGCAGGTGAGATGTAGAGGCACTCACAAGACTGTAAACTCTGATTCTGCATTACTGAAATGTTATGAGACTTCTGTTTAATAGGTACACCGTGGTCAAAATGCAGTTTTACATCTTTGAAAGATCACATTCTGCTTTCCCACAGCAATACCTTCGCACTACACAAGAGCAGGCTCTTCCTGCTGGCTTAGAAAGCCATTTTACCTACTGCAAACATGAAAACCCTTTGAAATAAACAGAGCTACAGATGAGTTCTGCAGACGTTGGATTAGGTACAAAATGCCGCAGTTTGACGTGGTTACCCATACGCTCGCACAAAGACCGCACAGGCATCTCTTCCATTTTGCTGAGAAACTCTTACCTACAAAAACTTCCAAAACCTCCATTATTGCTCAGAAAGTATCAGTATGGACTAGTGAACCTAGTGGCTTTTTCATAACTTGGCTGGAATCACCATAATGACTCTCAGCATGTAATAATATTTTCCCCTTGGAGTTTGGAGAGTAAGAGTTAAGAGAGCTCAAATCCTTTATTATTCTGGGCAGCTGTAAAGGAAAGTATTTTGCATTGGGTCGAGAGAAATTACTCGAGCATGTATTTTAAATTGAAAGTGTTCACAAAACAGAAGTGATCTAAATTGAAACTATCAATAGTTGTTCACAATCTTTAATGTTTCCTTTAATTTGATCAAGGGGGGGGGGGGATTATTAAAAAAAACCAACAAAATACAAAATCCCCCCCTTCATAGTCTACTGTCTTTGCACTTTTTTAGGAAACTGACTATTGTACATTTTATTTCTAGAAAGTGGATCAAAGCCTTGTTTAATTCACGTAGTGATCCGAATATTGCGACTGCAGTGTTTTCTGTCAAATTTCAGTGGAACTGCTATTGAGTTTATGTAAACTGTCAAGGGTTATTAGGCTTACCTGGTTTTTACCATATTGGTAGCGGGGTTATTGAAGTCTAAAGCTAAAGGGAATTTCTGCAGGTAGCGATAGAGACAACGTTCAAAAATACTTATAGTCAGAATGCAAAAAAGAGAATAAGTGAAAGATATTATATAGTACCAAGAATGTCAGAAACTTACTATCTTTATAGAAAGAGAGAGAGAATGAATATACAAGTGGTGGCTTAAATGCTCATTTATTGTTTTGATTTCTACATTTAAATCAAGCATGTATTTAAATACTGCTTTTGCTGACAAACATATGGGTATTTTCACTCGTGTTAAGAGGCCGAGAATGTTGTCTAGAGCCACAGTATGAATGTGCTGCATTCAGTATTCGCAAAAATGTAATGCTTTTCCTTCCAGCGCTGAGTGATCCTGGAGATGTAGTTATTCCATTTCTACCACAGCTGAAGTTTCCTTTTGATTCCTGTAATAGGAGACACGGCAATGATGCTTATCTCCTGAACAAGACACAACAAATGGTAAGAGCAAACATCTATTCTGTTGGGTGGTGGCTGTGCAAATACTATTCTACCTGAAATACCAGTAATTTATGTTTTGTGATTCAGTGTTAAATTCATCCTTTTCCCAGGCAGAGTCAGTTGCATTCTTTCCACTAGAGGCTCGCAAGGTGATTTGCATTTCTTGTGCTTTTACTTTATCTCCTCTACAAACAAGCTGCAAATTTCAGCAGCTGGTATGGCTGTCACAGTCCTTCCCTTATTTACATTAAAAGGAAAGGAGAGGAGGAAGAGGAGGATATCTGGGGAACAAAATAAAAGAAAAAACAAAATTGAAGCTGTAGAGAAAGTAATTATACTTTCTGAGTACAGCAATTCAAATGTGTCATAAATGGGGTCAAACAAAAATCAAGGTAAAAACCCATACCAAATACAATGTGCACTTATTGTTCTGTAATTTTATGGTTTAATCTCCCTGGCTTTATCTGGGAAGTACTCCATATGCCATGACTGTTACTAGTGACAGCTGTCATTTGGTGATAGTTCCTCCCAAATTGCTCAAGGCGATCAGATAAACAAGCCTGCTTGCCTGCTAGTACCTGTTCTTACTTGTTCAGTTGCACGTTTTCCTTAATGTCAGAACTCTCTCCTCTGCCCAGCACACTCATGTATTCAGTTAGGAAATTCAGCCACGATTTGTGAAATCTTTACAGACGATGAAGTATTGACTCATTGATTGTCGTGGTTGAGATGGACAAACGACACGTACGCATTCTTATAGTACAAAGAAGTTCTTTTTTTTATTATTCCAAGCCAGCAAATTTATACCCATTATACTTGTTACCTTGTACATGTGTCTGTCCCTTATTGGTCAAAAGTTGTCA
>JAOBAS010000007.1:9610064-9622613 GCA_025311575.1 Elanoides forficatus | reverse complement strand
TCTCTCAAGGGAACACTGTAATCTTGTCAAGGTCAATATCCTCCCCAGGCCCCTCGGTCCAGCCGAGGTCCTCCACAATTGATATATTATGTTTCTGCTTTAAAATATATGCATTCATGAAGGTAAATATTTACTCTCTTAAGTAACATCATTATTTTCATCCAGAAGCCTTTGTAAATTTTCTGTAGAAGGATCCCTGTGTCAGATAGGGAATGGCTACAGACCAGTTATCTTTATCTACCTAATCTGCCTACAGTAGAGGGAAAATGTTAACACATAATATTTTTTTCATGACCCATCATCAATCTGTCACTTTGAAAAATAAGAAGTTAAATTAATTATTCTCATATTGATTCCCCTTTGCCAGATTCATTACACTATCCTACCCCTGCATAAAAAAACCCAAATACAGGTCTGGGTAAAACTTGGCAGAAAAATGCATTGCCTCCATCAAATGACTCATTTATATTTCATTGTTTTAAGAGGTTTCCTTTGTAAATTTTTCATAGATGATGTATATATGTAGATGAATATCAAACCAGAAAACTTAAAAAACCTTGACTGCAAACTTTCACGGTTCCAGATAAGATAAACTTTTTTAATCAGAAAGGAATTAACAGCTCACTCCTAGCATAAGCCGATCAGATTTTTACAAATCGTAATTGCATAAATACTAACATCTGTCCAAATACTCGCCATTAAAAACCCCATGAATTAGTAAATGCTTGCAAACAAGACTGTAGCGGTGGTTCACCTGTGTTCTTGCAAATGAGCCTTATTATTCACATCCACAATATGAGGCCCAAGTTCTATTATTTGAATGAAAATGGAATTTGTATCTATCTCATGATGTAGAACAGAGGTGGTGTCCGTGTGTTTCTTCCACACTTGTAACACTTGACAGCAAAACCCTTAACTATTTATTGGCAGTTTCTTTACATTTTGGCTGGTTCAGAGAGACCAGTGTGCTTCAACCTTACAACTGACATAGAGGATGAGGATGGCTACAAAGTAAGTACAGCCATAGTAGCTCACAAAGTAGTGACCCAGGAAGAGTCTCATGTGGTAATTGATATGAAACCTAGATGTTAGACTTGTAAGCATGCAGGGGCCATCAAAATTAATTGTACTTGAGTGTAAACTGTTGAAAAGCTAAATCTCTTCAGGGAAGGATTTGTGAAAGTGCAGTATTCTTCGGGGAACTATGCAAATCTGCATTGCAATAGCCTGTTTCCTGAGGTTTCCTTAGGGATCATAGAGGATTTATAGGAAGGCTGTATTTTTTTGTAGTTATGCCGCCTTTACCAGCTGCACAGAATTCCTTCTTGAATGGCTACGTTCCGTAAAAGCAATTACGGAAAATTCTGGGATTCTTATTTTCATTTCCTTTAGTAGTTCTGTAGAGACAACTTCTCTTTAATAAGTAACCAGAGCATGCACATGCAGTGATAGAGAATGCTTTGAATGAGCCTGCATGTTTATCCTTCTTTACACTGAGGATATTTGGAAAATGCTATTATGTTTTCATGCATGCTGTATGCTACTCAAGTGCAACAACGTATGTATTTTATAAGAAATATTAGAAAGAGCATAGGAAGATTTACTTGATGTGCATATGTTGGGTGGAACGTACAAAGGGAAATACTGGAAGCCTTCAGCACAAACACCCTTTGAGGAGGGGCTGGATACCTAAGGCCATGCAGACCGGAGATTTAATTTCTACTCATCTTTTCTAGTGTTGCTGCTTGGGAATGCAATACTCTTATCAATACAGAAAAAAAGGTCTTTTCTTTCAAAGCAACAGCACAATGAAAGAAAGCAAAGCCTGACCTCATTTGTTGGTAGCAGTGTTGAGATGAACTGCAGCTCTGACCTATTTCTCCAGAGTTACAATTATCTGCTGTAATGGTACCACTTTACTTTTTCAATCCCGGATTACTGTACTTTGAGATTTAGAGAAGTTACTCTCTTTCTGGTTACAGACCTTGTTACTTCAGGGGCAAGCCAGGATGAAGAATGAATGAATGCACGTGAATGAGCAAAGACAAGGCATGTAATCAAGTCGTCATAATGAATTTGTGATTTTTATTTGAATGTGTTTATATATATATAATTTTAGAATTTCTTTATATAATATTGTTTATATACACTTTGATGTGTGCATATATATATATATAAATATATACCAAAAAAATTGTACTTTTATGTCCATATGTGTCCCCACACAAAATGATCTAAACTGAGGTCATGTGGTGACAGATTTGGGTTTTGTTCATTTGTTTGGCAGACTGCGCTTTGCTGAGATATGATCAGCCTCTCTATGCACCATTGGAACGATAAATATAAAAGACTTCAAGAAACCAAGTTCTTACATATTCAGAACCAAACCCCTTGGTGATAGAAGTTGACGTAGCTGCCTTTAAGTCGATTTAATGCTTGCTTAAATCAGTGGAAGGAAAGTGAATTACATTACATGAGGATCTGGTATTTATAATCTGATTTTTTTTTAATTAACAGTGTATCCAACCTTACAAAACAAACTTTTTTATTCCCTGAGTTTCGTGTTTATCTATGTCACCAAAATGAATAGAAGATATGTTCTTATGTTTTCCTCAGGTCAAATTTCCTTAGTAAATTTTAAATCTTCAGAACATATCATTCATCCTTTTTTTGGTTTACCACTTAGGATACCGTTAGCAGCATTCACAGCAACACTGCACTTGTAACAAACATTGAGTCCTGCCAAACCCGATCATGCAGAAATCGTGAATCAGATTCTCACAAAGCATAGGATTAGCTCTAAACCTGAGTTTTCAGGGGAAAAAACAAAACCAAAAAAACCCCACAACAAAACTCTTACCTTTTTATTTACCCTCTGCTTTCTAGCACATTTTAAGCTTCGCCCCAACCCGTAAACACTCACAAAACACTTAGCACCACGACTCTTACACAATTGTATGCCAACTGCTATGAGTGTAATTCTCCATTTTCAACAAGAACAGTACATAGTCCATTCAGGCCATTCATTTCACATAGGTTAGAGTTATTTTATTCGATCCTCTTATTTTTGCTTTCAGTTTAATGGAAAATCATACCTTTTTTTGGTCACAGATCTACGCTATAGAAGGTGATCAAATAAAATGGTTGTTCGGGGCTTGTTTTTGCCCTGTTGCCTTTCATCCCTGTCAGTAAGATGCTGCGAGCACCATCCACAGAATACATTAATTTTAAAGAGAGAAAGCCTCACAGTGGTTGCAGAAGGCTGAGTTCAAGCAAGGATAAGAAAGTAAACTGTAACCTGAATTCTCTTAGTGAGGGGCCTCATTTGTTTTTTGATTCCTATGCGAAGTCATTAAGTTTTGCTGTGAGGGAAATGGTACTCAGTGCAGTTTTGAGGAAGACATTTATGGCTCCATCCCCGGAGGGCTGACACGCAGGCTAAGCATCTGCTAGCATCAGCTAAATATGCAGGGGAGAATACAAGTATTTGGAGGAGCATTAGGATAAGTTTTGGCTGAGGCAGCTGAGAAAAATGAAAAATTGCTGCTGTTATTTAAATTACTTAAACAAATTTTAAATCTTTTCCTGTCCTTTTCCATCAAGGTAGCAAAGAAGGGATTCAGATTCCACTAATGGAAAGTTTTGGAACAGAAGTGAACACAAGATACTGCCATGGTTTGCTCGAAAATAAGACGGAACATTTTCGTTACTCCTGAGGGACATTTATGGAGAACTGGCAAAAGGTGGGTGCATTTGAAGTGACAAGAGTTTTGCTACAAAAATGAGAATGTACACTAAAATCTCCAGTGCTAACTATAAGAATAAAACAAACATTTTCCTTGTTCTTTGAACAAAACAACTCAGCAAATACAGCAGAAAAGGCAGATGAATAATCTATTCAGTTTCTCATCTCTCCAGGGAATGTTAGGTACTCCTTGAATCTTATGGCTCATAGCATAGCAATAATGTGCATTTCTCAGATAGGACTTCTCTATAATTTTCTTCTTCTTTCTGTATACATGCAACTTTTTTTTGTGACAGCGAGATACATACATTAAGATGTCTTCCACTCTATAACCAATTACATAGTTATTATGGTTATTATCATAATCAATTACTTTGCTTCCCAGTAAAATACATAGTTACTTTCAAGGTCAAGGCAATTTATAAATGTCCAATATTTGACAGTTACTCAATATATATTCAAGTAAAATTCCTAATTAACGTCAAGAGAGATCTTGATAAAGACTTAAAATTGTGAAGTTTGTTATAAAGATTTCATGACAGATAAAAATTTCAGTTAGAAGAAACACACATGTATCCTTATCATCTAGTTGGAGCAAGTCTTACCATCAGAGACATTAAGAGAATAAAATGGACTGTATTGTCAGTCACTCTATAGATGCTGTTGACTTCAGGTGAATACATTGTATTACTCCTTGCATGTATTCAGAATAAAACACAGATATCAAAACAAAGGTTGTGGTGAAGGTTGTAGCAACAGGAAACCTCTTTTTAAGTTTCAGCCCTTTAGAAGTATCACCCATGTCCATATCAAACAGGGCTTGGTCTGAGCTAAATTTCACCAACCGTTTGGTGTCTGCTACAAACTGCACTTTTGAAGTATGTTTTCCGTAGGATACCTTGTATCATCAGCGGTGTAATAATCTAGTAGAGACAGACAATGGATGACAATGTATGTATCCATTTGTATAGATGTAATATAAGTGCTCATTATCTCTTACAAGATGCATGTTTTATAGTAGGTAATGTTCCTAGACTATACATAAAATTCTGGATTATGAAGTGTATCCCATAGACTTTTTTTCAACTGTTTATCTCATCTTCCTAGAACAGAACACTTTGCTACAAGGAAATTGTAGCGATAGCAATTCCTTGCTAAGAGAAAATATAAACACATTTTTTACATGTAGCTTACTTTTCATGATTAAAATCTTAAAGCATAACTTACCAATTCTATTTTGACATCACTACATCTTAAAGACAAAAGCAGATGAACTTTATAAAGTAGTAAACAGCTTGTCAATTTTGAATTGGATTTCAGAGTATGAAATGTTGACCAAAGTAGGAGAAAAAAAATGCAATTAACTATAGAACTGGTCAGGTTTTAAATGCTGATTAAAACCAAATATGTTTAAGAACTGAAGCATATGTCCAGCTCTCCCCTCTTCTTACTTTTCCCCTGCTAGCTCAAATGGTAGTTTTGGAAGAAGAAGAAATAAAATTTCTCTTCACCGACTGTTATCTGACATTTGAAAAAAGCCATTGTTTGACCAGTAACGAGAGCATTATCAGCATTTGGGCTATA
Source organism: Elanoides forficatus (assembly GCA_025311575.1). Classification (NCBI taxonomy): domain Eukaryota; kingdom Metazoa; phylum Chordata; class Aves; order Accipitriformes; family Accipitridae; genus Elanoides; species Elanoides forficatus. The sequence continues at coordinate 9,617,284 of JAOBAS010000007.1, read as the reverse complement.
AATCATTACCCTCTAATTTGCAAAGCTGGTACATTTTTAAAGGCAAAACAGATAATGCCCTATGTAGAAATGGCCACATCACCCAAGATACAGAGCCTCGTCCAAGCATTAAAATACCAAACAGGTGGAGGAAACCTTTCAAGGGAATATACATAGGGGGAAAAAATTGCTGTGAAATGCACGGAAAGAAAACTCTGCCAAGCTCAACAGGACCATAGAAAGTGTTATTGACCCAAGGATTATCTTTCCCAAAACTAAACAAAAGACACAGCTATGAAGAAAGATGTTCTCCTAACACAAACATCTCATCAGGAAATAGCATCTACCAACATGGGATTATCCCCCAAAGATGAAATTGGAAAGGATTTCCCGTGCTAGTTACATCAACTTTCTAAGGATCAAGTTTAGACAAAATATCCCAAAGCTGACTTGACAACTTCACAGAATAACGAAAAAAATAAAAAACAAAAACAGATGTTCTGTGTTACGGGAGACTTCATATTAATGAATCATATGCATTATATAAGCAGAGGACCAAAAAAAAAAAAAGGACCATTTGAAGGTCATGAAATAGATCACTGTTGTGCTAGGCATTGTGAAAACAGGGAGTATGAGACAGCTCCTGCCTCAAAGAGTTTAAGCTGTAAATAGAAATTGGGTGGGGAAAGTAACAGAAGGCCAAGTCAAGGAGAACGGTGATGTAGCAGTAAAACCAACGGGCGTTCGGGCTTATTTCCTCTGCTCCAAGGCAGTTTACCTGGAAGGGACTATGGGATGCAATGGAAGGGAAATGAGAAAGGAAGACAGGGACCATCGCGGAGGGCTGATGAGAAAGGGCTGTGGGAATCGCAAGCAAGGCAGAAGGAAATAGCTGACCTTCCTGAGATGGCAAGGGTTCAGTCAGGGCTAGAGGAAGTTTGCTGAATGTCCAGAGCCCTGGCTTTTCTGGGCATCCAGCTGTGCCGGGGGCTGGGACCTCTGCCTGGCTTCAGGCTCAGGCTCTCCCAGGGCATGCGAGATGAAGAGGAGGGAAGGGAAGGTACTAGCTGGGTCCTAGCTGTGGTGTTAATTCGATGATGATTATAGGGATTTGTGGTGCTCTGATATGTCAGAAGATGATGGTTAGGTGGATGGACAGATGAAGGTATCTATAGTCTATTTTTTTACCAGAAATAGAAAAGGTAGATCTCATTGACTGCAGTAGAATGCGATTTCAACAAATGTAAACAACATTTGGATAAGAAATCTGTGAATAATTGTTGTTGCTGTTTCTGCATTCTGTTTCATTTGCTCCTGAGAGATTATTAACGTGCCTCAACATTGACGAAGGGTACAGGCTCTGAAGGTTACGCTTTGAAGCCTGTGAGGGTCTGCTCTAAATCCACACTTTGCACCCACACCTGAGGCACGCATGAATGCGTCTTGGTGTTCTCGCCTGGCCTACTGTGGGGGTACAAGCATACCCTCTTGTATTATTAGATTAGCAGATCACTAATTGTCAGCACCTTATAAAGAGACTTCCACAATGAAGAAACATTTGCATTACACAGCCCACAGGAATTTCTGCATATGTGAGAGTGAAACGGGCACCCTGAACATAAGAAGGGACTGTGTCTTTCTGTTACTGAACATGAGATGCAGCTTGTACACTGCATGAGTGAAAATGGAATATGTTTCTTCTTCAGATATTCAAAGCGAATAGAGTGGGAGGGGGGAGTAAACAGATCTTTGCCCTTAGGGCTGGGTTAAGAAGGTACCAGGACTCAGTGACTGACAGAGAAAATGGCTCTACAAGTGAGGGTCCGTTCTTCACAACAGTCACCTCATCCTCCTTGTTCGATAAAACACGCTGTAAAGGATTAGTTTTAGCTGTTTGGCTCTGGGCAGAGAAAATGTAGTGCGTAAGCTGTGTAAAGTCATAAACTGTTCAGAGAGGAGCTGTGCTTTGCTTAATCTCAATATCTTAACTGTCTTGTGCTCTGAAAGAATAATTTTCTACATTTTTGGTTTTTTTACATTCTACCTTGGCTGTGGCTCTCCTCTTTCCGTACTTCCTACAGTTTTTATTTACTTGCTCATAGGGGAAAAGCAATAGGTAAGAAAAGCCTAATTGAGGCAAGATTAATGCAGTTCCACTGAGAATAAGGAAAAGATTTATTCTCTCCCTCCCTTCCACAGATGTCTTGTTAGGGACTCAGCCTCGCCTAACATATCTACCTTTATTCATTTACTTCCTTTTCATCCTCTGGGAGAAGCCTATCTCGTGTAATTTATTGACTTGGCTGCCTTGTTTATATCCACGTTAATAGTAAGATGTATTGAACGCTCACATATTAGTCTTATTCTCAGATGTGAGTGAAGGAGGTTTATCTATGTTGAAAAATATGTACATTTGGCTTGCCACAACTAGGAGTTGCCGTAAAGAAAATGTTGAAATTGGACCCTCTGAGCTGGCAAGAAATGTAAAGGTTTGAAAGAGTGGGATCCAGCAGAGTTGCTGAAATAAAGCCTCAAGTTCAGAAGAAATGGGCAGCCTTATGATCCTACTCTATGCTTTTCTTTCTCTTAGCTGACTCTCACCTTGGGCTGACAACTTCAGCTAATGCCGGCAAACATTAGCAAGTGGTGGAGGAAGGAAATATTTATTTTAAATAACTGTTTGATGAAAGGCTATGAGAGGAGACGAGGAGAACATAGGAGTCCAATGGAATTTATATATAATTGATTCAGGCAAGAGGATGGAGCTTGGGCCAAGCACTGCGTGGGCTGGTTTCTTGCTAACCTTGTACCCGAGACTCCGGTGTGTCAGAAGATCCTTTACAGTTCTTTCTGGAAAGGACAGCTTTGAAGGTTACCCAGCGGCATCACTGCAAAATTTTACTCTGTCCAAGGGACAGACCCTTACATCAAGCGAGAAAAGGAGTGTCTTACTCGTTGTCAGGTTCAAAAACCTGCCATTGACATTAATAAGCTTGAAACAGGCAGTGGGCCTTTTTACCAGACAGACGTATTTACCGAAATTGTCTGTATTTTTCTATATTCAAAATGACGTTTTCATTTTCACTTTTCAGAAGAGGAAGGCTGCTGTTGTTTGCTTTCCAATAGGCAACCTACCCCTGATATTTCACGACTTCTCACCTCGCTGAACATCTAACTCCTGGAAACAAAGTGCTTTTGGGGTGGTGTGAGTGCTAACTCCTGTTACTGCTTCCCAAACTGGTCCGAAACTGCCATGGACAGTGTAGGGACCAAGAGCGCATTTTAAAAGCTTTCAGCATTTCAACTCTGCTTGCCACAAACATATTTTTGTGCCCTTTGCTTCCCTTTCTTTAAAGTGCAAGTTTTCACTTCTATTCACCGCTATCACTGTCTCCTTCTTCTGTTATGTGGGTTAGCCCGTGCTTGGGAACAAAGGGTATGCTGTTTAAAGGAGCAGCCTGAATTCCAGGGAAATGAAAATAGAAATATTTATCTCACTTTATTGTGACTTTTGTTTCTTTCAAAGCCAGGCCACTTTTTAACCTCCCATTTTCTTTTTCAGCCCAAGCTTGTGGTTTTGGGGGCACCTACTAGAAGTTTTTCTATTAAGGTCTCAATTGTCTGTCACTTTCTTCAGTTTAATTCTTTTTTCTCACACCTCATTTTGCATAGAATTGGTTTTGGCTTGTAAAACTGTCTTGTAAACAGCAACTAAAAAATACCATTACTCAGTGTTGGAAATGGCTTTTTGAGTTTGGGGACTGTTCTCTAATTTGTAGAAATCCTAAGGCTGTTTCAGGAGTAGAGGCCTGAGGCTGCCATCAAACTATAGATAGGTACTTACTCCTCCTCGTAGTGCTCAAGGATGTTCTTGTAGCAGAAACTAATGATGAATTCCTCCTTGTGCTTCAGTTTGTAGAGTTTTGTTCAGGACAGTAAGTGTCCAGTTTGTTGTCATCTCAGGACATGATTACCTACCATTTTTATAGGGTACTGATCTTACTTCCCTTTTACCCACTTGGTCTGGCTCCAACCAGTGATTTAACAGTTCATTTGTAAAGGACAAAAACCCCCAAACAACCCCCCCCAAACACCACCAGATGCAAGTGATAGTAGCTAAAATGGATGCATGCTAACTAATGCAAAATTCCAATTGTTTTTATTTATCCGCTGCAATAGATTTAAAGTACGTCTTCACTTTTGCTAAGTAACTCCTTGTTATTTTTCTTGTCATCTTGACTCCTGCTAAGTGATTTTTACTATCTCTTTCCTGTTCCTACTTTTCCATTCTGTCTTGGCTTAAGGGTCTCCTTACCAGTGTACCCTTGGTTCACCGTAACACGAGAACTAGCCAAGACACCTTAAAACATTTTACACAGCCAGTGCTGCACTTAGGGATTTTCTCTTTTCCTGTGGGACAGGGAGGATTTCTAATAGGATCCTTTAAATATTCTTTTCTTCCATGTTCTTCTGAGCTGTCTGAAATTTTACTGGGTAATTACAAGGCCATAAGTGCCAATGCACACTGTTATTGACACAGATTTGCCTGTTAGTTCCAGAAACGTAACACTCCTGTACACCAGCCACATGTCCCTGTTCAAGGAAGACCATTCATACTCCTGCTGGTTTATATTTTACTGCAGAATCTAAAATTAATCTCAGTTCATTGTAAGACTGGCTAAACTCTCTCAGGTTGGGATGCTCAGCAGTCCGTGGTTGCACATTATGAATCTGCACTCCACTCCTCCAGGTCGGCCTTCTGAGTTACCTTCTGCACAGCCTGAAACCAAGTCAAGAAAGCAAACTGCCCCTGTGCATCTCTTCGTTCCCTTCAAAACTCCTATTAGTCAGTCTGTTTGCTACAGACCAATTTTCTATCATTTGTTTGATTCCCTATATGAGCACACTGATCACATTTAATACCTTTTGGGGAAAGCAAATGAGATGGTAATTTGGGAGTTATTTCTGAACAATGATGTTCATTTTAAAGAAGTAAATTCTGCTGCTGCAAGGAATTAGTGATTGTTTTAGCTCATGAATAATCAGTAGTATTTGAAAATGATTTCCACTGATCCATCTCCAAAAAAAAAAGTGGCATTTCTCCTCTCAGTCTGAGATGAATGCAGAGAATTTAGCTTAATCTTTCCTAAACCATCCAACCTCCAAAACTAATAGTTGCAATCAGGCAGTTCACAGGTCACAAATACTGGCCCTGGGGGGGTTGTCATGACTGTGAGTAAGCAATTTTACTGCTCGACAGATCACCAAGAGACATTTTAACCTTGGCAATTATTTTTCTCAAGGTCAATGACATCATGAAAGGAGCCAGAAATGTATTTCTTTGGACAATTACAAGCAGAGATTGTTCTTGACCTTGATATTTATAGGGTCCCAACCATCAAGAGGCTTGCAGCGAGAGGTTATATGGGTCTCTGGAGCAACCCTGCCAAAAGTTCGGAAAAGTTCCAAAATAGCAGTAATCCATGATTTCATTGTGCATGGCTAATTGTTTTTCCTGAAAGAAAATCTCACATGTTTGGCAGGTACCTTTGTAACAAAGAGATAGCAAGGGTTGTAAATCCCTGAACAGCTATTATTGCACAATCAAACTTTGTAACTCATATATATCTCCCCAGGAAATACAGTAATACGCTGCTAAAGTCAGAAAAAAATGGGATTTGGGACCTTGGTATTTCATTACAAGCTGTACAGCAGAAACTTGAAACTATTTTTAAGACATGATCGGTTAGGAAATAGATCAGTATGATATATATCAGTGTACATGTATGTAATATATATACAATGAAGTGGTCTACTAGTTCACTAACCAGAAAAAAACACTATGTAGTTTGGGTTTTTTTAAACAAAATGGGGGACAGAAACACAACTGTTTCCCACAGAAACAATTTCTTTCTGTCTATCACTGTTCAGGAATGAAAGGAGAACACAGGTAAGAGGAAAACTTTGATGAGTCAAAAATCTGGTCTACTCTGCTCTGCTCTACTCTACTCATGCCACAGTCCAAACTCTCTCTTCCTTCATGGAGAAGGGGGGGTCTCCTTTTTTGGACTTTTGGATTGAATCTTGGCTGTCTCTAGTCGGATGTTTGAGCATCTAGTTTCCATCATTACTTGGAAACAACTATGTGGAGATAGGCTTGGCTTTATTTTATTCAGGTGATGTTTATATGGGATTTGTGGTACTAGGATTTATCAGAATAGATACAAATATAAATATGGGTTTCTATTTTAAGCAGAAATAGAGAAGGGCTGGTGAGATGTCCCCCTAAATCATAATTATAATGAGATTTAGATATGTAATTTTAAGTAATGTGTAGAATTTGGCTTTACCATATTTGAGAAAGAGGAGATAAAATCTGAACAGCTGCTAGGGGAAGATTCGAGGATGACAGAGAAAAAGAAAACCTATCTTCTGATCAGAGACTAAAACCAAAGACGGAAAGAGGATGCAATTGCACTCTCAACACATAAGTGGTATTAACAGCATTGGGGGACAAGCGTAATGGAAATTAAAGGACAACACTGGAACAGAACAAATGGCTCCGAGCTGAAAGTGGATATGTATAGGCTGGGTATTAAGCAAAGTTTTCTAACTGTTAATGTTGTATTGGCATGGAGTAGAGTTTTAATCTGATTAGCAGAGGGAGATGAGAGGTGAAGCCTGGCCATATTATAAAAGGCTAAAATGGCCCAGAAGCATCCTTCTAGTCTTATACATTGAATTCCTGCGTGTGGCATGCCTAGAACAAAGACAAGGCCTGTAGGAATCAGGGAAGAAAAATCGGAAAGAAAACCCAAGTAGCTCATAAATTTCTTGCTGAGATTTCCTATTGCCTCAAGTGTTGTCATGCACATTGAAATTTCATAGGTTCAGTCTATTCTGTTCATTTTTATGAATTTGATCAAAAAGAAACAAACTAGCAAATACTCAGTTAAGTAAGCGTATTTCTAAATTAATTAAAGATGGGACAGTGAGCAAATACAGACTGTTGTTGATGTCATGAAATAGAAGCACTTTTGTTCTAGACGCTTTACTCTCATCAGCCTGTTTCCTGTTTACCCTCTCAGAGGCCATTAATTTGGTAGCATTATAACTCATCTTATACATTTGTGCATTTTAGGTGGCAAGCAATCTTTTTGTTTTAGGCTGCTATAGATTATCATAATCAATTTATTGATGTTTTTTCAGTGTAAAATTTGTTACAGATAATACTCCCCCCT
>JAOBAS010000007.1:9591327-9609964 GCA_025311575.1 Elanoides forficatus | reverse complement strand
CCCAATTATCTTTAAAAAACTCTATCAAGAATACTTGGATGATCCTTTACTGAGAAAACTTATCTAAATATAAGACTCATAAGGTGAAAATAGTCCTTTATACAAATATATAATGATCTTATAAACATGTTTTCTGTACAACAGTACCCTCAGTGTTTCTTCAATTATTTAATATTTTTTATCAAGAAAGACAAAAGCTTTTCCTGGCTCAATAGGAAATACAGTCCAGTTTTTTTACACTTTTTTTTTTAAATTATTCTTTAAAATATTTTTCTTTCTTTTTAGTTTTTTATTTTTAGTTTTTAACTAAAAATGTTGGCCACAAGCTTAACATGCCAATCATCTCTTGGCCTCAGATCTGTTGCAGGGGTTATCTGTTTCCTACACGATTACCCTTGCAGATTGTATACCTTCGAATTGCATATCAACTGGATTATTTTCTCTGATCCAGGATTTCCTACGGGAGCCCATTCATTCCCTACCGCTATCTTTCAAAATGAGCTCTTTCAGTTTTAACGATGACCAGGTAGTTTTCAAGCTCTCAGCAGATAATCTCTCTGCAAGGCTTGGCTGGAAAGCCAGCAATTAATCACAGGCAGGACTGAACCCAGGTCTCCCCTGAAAAGCCAGCTTCTGGGGGGTAAACTCATTACCTGCTGGCAACATTTAAATGCTCTGGTCACAGCTACTAAAGCCAGAAGAGATCAATAGATCACCGTGCCTGTCTCTCTCCATAAAACAGACCATTACATCTCACGCAGTCACCTCTGAACTAAACCTAGCTACTCAGATACGATGAAAATACCTTTGAGGAGAGCAGCCAGTGCTGTCTTAGGAGCATCAAAAGACAAACATCTGGACCTTGAGCAGTTTGCCTCCTGTTTAATCATTAGGAAAACTGGGAGGTGCTCTTACCTTGAATCTCCCTGGTTTGTGTTACTCCGTTCACTAGCTTACTGTAACCTCAATTTTCAACTCGATTAAAAATTTGAACTGACAAGCAGTATCTATAATACACGTAATTTCAACTACGGCATTTGCTTATAAGTAATTTGTATAAAAGCATATGCCTTCCTTCTATAGGGACACAGGAGATAATTCCCTTATGAGTAGTTCACTTATTAAACATATTCATCCACCTTAAAAAAAAAAGTCTGAAAGGCAAAGCAAATGTGCTGTACTGGGAGAAATACTAGGGACTGATATTCAACCCTACCTGTTAAGAACAACACGCTATGAGAAAGTGTCTGTTTCAGCTGAAGCCCTCTCTTTCTTATTATTGTCTTTTTCACACCAGAAACTTGTAATGTTTCTGTGAACTTCCCAAAATGTGCATAATTGGTAAAGCCAGCACCATTACTGATACTTGGTGTTTTTAATTTTTTTTTTTCTTTTTTGCTTTGAAAAGAAATGAGTAAACCTTGAAAATGACTGCAGGGAGGGCAGAAAACTGCATAGAACTCTTTTGCTTTAATCATCTAGAAAATATCTTTTCCTCAAGTCAGAGGTTTTAAGGTCAAATAGGTGTCTTATTATTTTTCAGCTGAGACTGGGAAGGTGATAAAAGAAACAGTTCAACTAGAGTCCCGTCTCCACATCCCAAAGTAAAGAAGCAATCTTACACGATGGAGGAGCTTATTCTTTTACAGATGATGAGTGGGTTTATTCATAAGCTGTTGTTGTTCATACTTCCAGAGATGGTAAATTATAAATGCAGATGAGGGCTGTACTTTAACGCTCCGGAAGCAGCCTTTCTAAACCCTTTGGCAGGGCTGTTGAACTAAACACAAAAGCTTTTATTTCTCAGAATCTCTTGGGGCATATTAATCCTTCACTTGTAGGTTTGCCAGATGAAAAGCAGCTTGAACGGTTTGGTATTTTTTTAATTGTGTCTGAAATACTGTCGGTGCTGTATACAAAGCAGATGAAGCCAGCGTCAAGGCACCCGAACGCTTACGTGATGCCTCTTTCATTTGCAAGATACCCAGCTGACATGCTGCTGCTGAGAGAAGGGATGGTGGAGGCTGAGGAGCAGCCCTTTGCTTGCACTTCCCACTAACAAGCCCATTAGTGACGGCTGGTAAAGACGACCGCTGTGCAGTAAGAGATGAGTTTGTCTAGGAGGGCGAGCCAGACAGTTCTCTGCATATACAGGATGGCTACCGTGGGCTACTAGTGTGTTTTACCCAATTGGCAGCTATAACACTGGCTAAAGTTACCTTCCTATCAAGAATTCAGTAAACTATTGAATGAACTATTGGTGAGTTCCATTAAAGAGACATCTTCCAAGACACACTATAGCTCTCTGTGAATGGGAAAATTTCACATTATCCCCTTGCGCTCTTCCCATCCCCTCTTGACTGTTTATATATGCAGTATATAATGTGTACTGTTATAAAAGTCAGCTGTGCATGTGGTTTGGGGATGGCACTGGACTAGGCTCCGTGCTCCGATGCCCGCATGGCTTTTCCTTCTGCCGTTGTGAGAGACAAAGCACAGGGCTGGACGGGCTGGTGGTTTGATGCAGCAGGGCATTTCTTATGCTCTTATGCTACTTTGATCCTACAAATCCTTACTTATAAAGCAATCTTCTCTCATATAAGTAGCTTTGAGCACTCCGACAATACACAATTCTTTATCTGAGCATCAGATCCCCATTTTCTATAAAACCAAATGGGTCACAGTCATTTTTCTGTAAGTCTTTCACTCGACAGATCTACGCCAAGGGTGAATCTGGTTCGCTGGGTTTAAGTGGAAAGCCTGCTTTTCTATGCCAAGTACTTTTTGCCAGCCATTTTTAAAGCTTATCATACCCAGGTATCCCACGCAAAAATGACACTCATTTTTTCAGCAAAATGGGAGAATAGCGTCCTAATTTAATGCAATCCCTGCGATGTCTCTTTTGAAACTCAGACAGGATTCAGAGTTGTTCCAACTGTTCCAGTTCTGAATGGCTTGCCGAGTTTTGAAAATCTATTATTCAAATCTTGCTTTGCTTTTAATTTAGTTTTCTCCCCCTTTTTACATGACATTTGTCAAAAACAAGGCAATATCTTTTAAAGCCTTTTCGGAAGGAAAACTTGACCACTGTTTTCTACCTAGTCCTGAAGCCAGGAAGACAGAAATCTAACAGCGGGCAAGAAGTCAGGCACTGGAGCGGGATTTAGTTCTGTTCTGTAAGCAGTCAGAGAAGTAACTTGGTGCCACAAGAAAGCTTTATCTCCATTAGATACCAAAAGATAGCATTCCATTAATGGCAATATCAGATTTTCAGCTTGCCACTTGTACATTTGTTCATTTTCACACATTGGAGTAGCTGTACCTTCAGTGTGAAAGTACAGAAAGTGCTGTAATCTCATCTTCAGCCCAACTATTTTTTCTCCGCTTTCCCACCAGCAACCCAAAAGAGCCATAACTTGCTTCATGCAGAGTTAGCCATAAATGCGAAAAGTGAAGAGGCCACATCTTCACTGTCATTGCACCCAAGTCATTTGGGACTCTTGCATATTCTGCAGGTATATAAATGTGTAAGAAAGGCCCAAGTATATCATGATTCTCATTGAAATGGATGATTCATATGTGAACATACAAAATCAATATACTGTTGTGATTGCAAGAAAAGTACAAGAAAAATATTATTGTGCGGAACACTGGAGATTATGTAGAGACATAAAAAAAGAGTTCACATTACACATTTTCATATTTCAGTTTTACTTTTCACATTGATTATTAACTTTAAATAGTTTACAGTAAGAGAGAGGAAAGCAGTAACATGGATAGGAAGAAGAAATGAAATGACAGACCAAAGAAAAAACATCGTTAGTGATTTACACTGTATGGTTCAATATGCCCATGAAAGAATGTGCGTGTTCTTCTTGTATTTTAACTAACTCGTGTAGGTGACTCTGGAAATCTCTCTCTTTTTTTCTTTTTTGCTTTTCCCCAGGGAGGACATATATCTGTAGGTCAAATAAAGAGGGTCTGAAGAATGACTACAACAACAAGGAAGCAATGCAGAAACAGACGCCTGAATCAATATTCAGTCAAGCCCATTAATTATGCAACACATTTTGTACTGATGTAAGTAAATCCTTAGTTCTGAAGCAACTTGTGCCTCGGGAAAAGGAGTGGAAGAGACTGTCATGTCCCCATAGAGAGCAGCTGATGGGGAGCATGATCCAGTGAAGAGATGGAGAGCATGAGATGTACAATACCTCAAACGGCCTGAAATTCAGGAGCAAGATACCCAAGGAGAGGAGAATGTGGACCTCAGGAGAAAAAATTATTTTAGAAGCATGTATATATCTGAATTTGACACAAAGGAAATTTCTGTGATGAAGAGTGGGAGGTTCTCATCAGGCCATGGAAAAATCTCTTCACAAATTCCTTACTTCCATGTTGGAATTCAGGAACAGAGGAATATAAGATCAAACTAGCCCACATGCTGCAACTCTTACAGTAGCCTTTTTTTTTTGAAAAAAGAAATCATATCTGATCTCTCCTTTAGAAAAAAAAAAGTCTTGTACAGAAAGTTACAAAAAGTTCTGGATCAGATTCTGTGGTCAGCAGCTGAAGCAGCTTACTATGATCAAAACTCCAGTCGAGCTTTTTTGAAAGAGAATTTGGATTCCTCTGTGTATGTATCTGTGCTCGAGTGGTGGCAGCGTGACAAACGTCCAACCAGCAATAGCCGACCTTACGAAGTAGCTGGAATGGAGGACAATGACAACGAACTTTGGGGTAGAGCTCCAGCTGAACCACAGGTAAACATCAGCATCACTGCAGAGTTAATTACGTCAGTCAACGTAGACATGAAACATTATACCAAATTATAGATACTATCCCAAAGAAAAAGACATCAGAGAGCTCCTGGCTTCAGAGTACCTTGGTGCGAGCTCTGTCTCTGGAAGCCTTCTGTACGAAATGCACATAAGATACGTGTGGACATACGAGGCTTGCAACTACAGTCCGCCGGGTCCGAACCTCTCCTGTGAGCCCGGAAAGGCAAACAGCATTTGAACAGGCAGCAGCCTGGCAACTAATAAACAGCACATTACTCTGCATCTCATGGATCTCCATGGAGTTCATTTATTCTCTTCTGAGAATGAATAACTAATGTGAAGCCTCTTCTTGCCAGTTATTGTAGCACTACACAAAGCGATTTAGATGTGGAAGCTGCTATTAATAGCAGCAAACAAGCTACTAATTGGATGGTTATGTAATGGCATTGTTATGAAACCTTGTTTGGGTTTGACACCTCCTGTTTTCTAAAAACAACATTAAAACCCCCAAACAAATCCATGGTTAGCAGTACATAACATGAAACAAAGACTAAATAATTACCAATCTTTCAAAAATCAAATAGGATTAAAAAGGGGGAAAAAAAAATCAATTCATTTACCCGAATTCTAGCAGACATGAGCTGGAAGTGAATCACTCAACAGATCTGCTGTTCAAAGGGATACTTTAAAGTAACTTTCTTTAATACCTGCCCTGCAAATGCTGACAAAAAATTCAAAGTGGCCTGTTTCTGTGACTTGTGAAATCTCAGAAAGTTTTTTTCATTTAAAAAATGGGCTTTGAATGAATACGAACAGAATATATTTTAAGGAGAAAGAACGACCAGAAAGTATCTGTGTGACACACGCTGATACAAATCACGTACTAGGATTAGGCACAGATCTCTACTTTTGTAAGTGACAATACAGATGCACCTACACAGTTTGACACTTTTTAAGTAACTTGAAAAAAAGAGAGAGAGAAACAAATGGGGATGACATTTTGTTCACTGCCATACAGAAGGAGAGAAAATTGCACTCCATTAGGAGAGAAGCTTTTATCTGGGGCGGCCCTTTGCAGTGCCTCTATTCTTAAGGCTGGGCATCAGTAATGCAATGTACAGCACCGGGAACTTCTTCTCCTGATGAAATCCAACTACTGCCTAATAGTTGTGAGGTTGTTTTCCTTTTGATATATCAAATGCAGCAGCATACGGAGCCTATAAGAAGAAGGATCCCTCCAGAGGTTTGTAGTTTTATGTACATAATAATATTTAAAGAGATGAAAATTCTTGGTCAACACTGCACAGCTCTAATGCTTCTTGGTTTAATCTTTGACCGTGAAATTACCTCTCAACATGCACGGTGCCAGCAGTTATTGTCTGATCAGTGTTATCTGTAACCTTTTGTTGCTGAGGTTAAATCAAGGCTGTCACTCCAGAACTGCGTCCTTAATGAAGGAGCCCGGGATTCTCACACAAGCAATCTAATAAACACTTCAGCTGTCTATCTACAAACACACGGCCTCATGTTTGTGCAGAGAAATACATAAAGTTGCTTCCAACTGAGTCACCTCTTAAATTTCAGGAAGCTATGAGAGCGGTAGCAGCGGTGTAGGAGGAAAGCAGGGTGCGGTGGCAGCACCATGACCTGTACGTAAAGGAATTTAGCCCCTGACACAGAGAGCGGGTATAGCAGCGTGCAGGAGCCAGGCACAGCCTACGTATACACAGCTATAGGCATGTCATCACATGGATTGCCTCTGTCATCTGCAGCAGTTTTGCAACTGGTAGGATATTTTGGGTTATGCTCTTTTTTATTGCTTTTTCTCTGGCAACAGATACTATACTCAGCCATGCTGACTCCATGTTATTTTCAGCTCCTTGTCGTTTTACATTGTCTAGGTGATGATAAAAGCCCTGATTTATCCAGCACAGTGTGCTAGGAAGGGTATATATCACTGAAGGAAAACTCTGCTTCAGTTCCTTCATTGTTAAAGCACCCAGAGGAAGCAGCCAAAGGGCTTATAGAGATTTGATGCACAGCGTCCCAGCACCACAGTAATTATAGCAAGCGTGCCTAGAAAGTGGTGATAACTTAGGATTCAGCAACTGTTGAAAGGAACGAGACATTATAGAAGCCAAGCAGGAATTTGGGTGGTCCAGATGTCTTCCACATGTATCCAGTTAATTATCAAGAACTAGAAATCTCTTATCCATTATATGTGTGTGTGTACATATATATCAGTATGCATATATATATAAAAATATATATACACACATCTCTCCAGACTATTAACTTCATTAGAGTATTTCGGAACCACAGTGTGGCAAATAATACCAGAATGTTCTCCTAAAATAAAGTATCGGCATGCTTTCCTACTGCTACACATGACATGAAATGAGTTTTTTCTTAAATGCATCTTTTCACTAGTAGTATAATTTGTCTGTATTGTTACTGCTCTTCTGTAATGTCATTTGCATGGAAAGGAAGAGGGATATAGCAGCTCCTCTGAGTAGTAACGCTGTTTTGTATTTCTGGAGTGGTAGTACAGAAGGGTTCCAATAGGAACAAACTTACTTTGTCACCCATTTCACTGTAGGGCAGAGTTCATCAGACCTACAAAGTTCATTCACAGTCCTCTGATTTCTTAATTCTCGATTATCCTGAGTTTATACTATACTTTTACAATACTTCAAAAACTTTTAAAATACTTTCAATACTGTCTAAATCTTTAAATGCTGTTTACATTTTAAATACCTTATAAATATTTGAAAGTTACCTTTAAATGATGTTTAAACATGGGAAATTTTTTCCTATGTCTGATGTCACTTTTTTCCCTCTGTAACAGTCTTTTTTCCACCCTTTGCATTGCCTACCTGCAGTGGTAGTACATCTAGCTACAATCTGCTCTCTGTGTATACTGCTGATCACTGTTTTTCCCAGGGTATGGCAACCCAAGCTTTATTGTTGGTTAGTGCATTGAATTATTGTCTGTCTATTGTCTATTAATAACTGTTACCATTTCCCGCTGGGTTTATATAGGCTTCATTTCATGTGTTGGTCATATTTGAATTGATTTCTGGCATTTTATGCTGATGGCCAAAATTCATGACAGAAGTGAATGGACCAGTAATTTCCAATGATAATTTTGCAGTCAGACTACTTGTTTGCATGGAGAAGTAGTTTGTTTGTGAAACCACTTTGATACAGAGTGTTAAAAATCCAGACTGTTCCTGGGCCTTCTGGTATTGTCATTCAAAGGAAGAAACACTTAGCTAGGTCGTGACTACAGCATGACTAAGGCTGGGACAGAAAAGCCTTCCAGGGTGATTAAGCTATTTAGGTGCTCTTTTCTCCTTTGTGGTACTTAGCCGTGGAAGGTGGAATCACAGAGGAAAACATGAACTGAAGGAAAGATGGTTTTCCAATGGAGAAACTGAGAAGCTACTTCTCTGCAGGATATAATCCAGGAAATACCAGGTTTTGTTTTCCTCTGGATTTTACCAGGTCTTTTTTTTTTTTTTTTTTTTTTTTAATAAATGGCAATACCTCCCTGCAATTATGAATCAGAAAGATTCTCTAGACAGAAGTCAGGATGGGGAAGGAGCTTACCTATAGCTTGTGTCTCAACCATTGAATATTCACATATTGTAAGTGAGGGTAAAAACCAGACTGTACACGAGTAATTCCCGTTGATCTTAAACTACCAAGCTCCTGCAGTTCAGACTGTGGCTATCATTGCACTTCTGGTACTGTTTTGTCCCAATAACCAGTACTCTGAGGTGTGGTAAAATGTATTCAGGCAAAAAATCAGAGAAAAAAAAAAGATAGCCCATTAGTTCTGGTGATTAATGTGTTAAATCCATATTTACAGACAAAATAACTAGTAAAGGTATACATAAAGCATACGTGAAAACATTGCATATGCCTAATTATTACTTGAGGTATGAACCACACTATATTTCATAATAATTACTAGAGAAATATTTACTTGAGCCAAAGCTTAGATATAATTAAGGGGATGAATCTAATTCAGCAGGTTTCTGTGCCTGGTATTGGTTATCAATTTTGCTTGAAATAAAAATGATAGTACCACATCCATCATATTTCACAGTTCAAAGAGAAAAACTAGTGCTCCACATGTGAAAATACCTTCTGATTATTTATACAAGTTACTTAGTGCTAATACGTTGAAAGGAAGATAGTGCTGTAAAGCTGACAAAAACCCAGGCTGAGCTGAAGTTCCTTCCTGCAACACGGTATTTCTGAAAGCTATTTGCAACAACTTTGTATGCTGGGATCTCCAACCCAAGAGGTGCCCATCCCACCCCAACCTGGTGAGCCACAGCCCTGGAGCGTCTCGCACGCTGCTCCACAGCTACGTATGCGCCCTGGCATACTAGCGGTCGGGGCCAGTTTTTTCTTATTTGCTCTTTCCAAACAGGTGTCTAATGAAGCTGCCTATTAATTCCGGTTGCACCGGAGGCCCATGTATGGCACTGCCTTCTGTCTAAGGTCACCCTTTGTTTTACTCTTTCCAGCGAAGGGCCACTGCATGGGAGCTGCTCGTGTCCCTCTAAGCACGGACTGTAGCTGGATGGCTGTAAGGGAAAGGCCTGCCTGCTTCCTTCACTCCTTCTGTAAGCTACCCATGCTGCTTCTGAATAGCAAAGGTGAGCAGAAAAAAATATTGAAATGGCTGATTTTGCCTTAGCTGGAAACGCTCTCATTTGGTCAAGTGTCCCACCGTGAAATGACTCTCTTCATTTCAAGCAAGGGGATGGCGAAGGGCTAGGCTGGAGGAGATGCTTGCCCTCAACTGACCCAAACGTAAGCAAGAAGCAAACACTTTGCACTGTAATGTATATCTGGAGACAACGTAGGCAGAGAACTGACAGGCTCATCTTTAATTTGCTCAATAAACAGAGAATGGTACATATCATTACAGTAGCCTTTTGTGCCATAAAAGCAGGGAGAACAAATACCACGTTACATATAACTGAAACACGGCGGTCACATTCACAGCTGTGCCCTTACCAAAATCTTTTGCGCTACAACAATGAGCATTCTGTGGAGCTCGAGATAGCGCAGCAAAGGAAATGTTGGGAAATGCTGGCACTCTTACAAAAGATAAAAACAAAAGGAAAAGGGGGTTTCTTGCATTACCAATTGACATTTTGCAAAGTAACTCCTCTTGAAAAGGAAACCGAAACTTCCCTTATTCAAATAGTTTTGTCCCAGTGAACTGATTTAGACAATTTGCACTTAATTCATGGAATCATTTTTACTTGGTATTTTTTGGCCAGTAAATAAGAATATGTTTGTTGCTCTGAGTGTTCTCAAGTATGCTGAGTGCAATATGCGAAGACCTAAGAAATGGCGTTCTGACAAAGTTAAATTAGTCTACAGGCTAGCTGTTCAGAAGTTGTACATACCTTTATTCTTATTTCCTTTCATTTTTCTCTTACTGTTAGCACTCCCTGCTGTCTAGGCCATGAAACCAGTTACTGCATTTCTTCTCTCCTCATACTTAAAGCCTCCACAAGTCTTACAACTATGTTTTTCTCAAAAGTCAGCCTTCTTCCTAGTCAGCACTGTCTCAACACTAGCCTGTGCACTAGTTCTTCCAAGATCTTCCCCTTTTCTGACCAAATCTTTTCTCCCCTCTTCGGTTCCATCTGTCCACACTATTGCCATCAATGTATTTCCCTTTTCTCACCACTCCAAGAATGTTCCCCTACTTCTAAAATCTCAACATTGACTCATTTTCCCCATAAAATGGAAGCCTGCCTCTTTTCTCAGCTCTGATTAACTCCATTACTGCTTAGTTCTGACCTCACCTTCTCTTGGAAAGCCTTTTCGTCTCCAGTGCTGGGAATGCCTGTGTATGGGAAGCAGGGGACACTGCTATTAATTTCCTTCTTTAACTTTCTTCATCAAAAGGATGCTCTGAATCTAAAACGTATGGTAGATGAAATTCCTTCGAGTCACCTCCCTCATTTGTTTTAGGAAATGCCTGAAAATACTTAGAAAACAATCACCAAAAAGCGTTTAGAACAACGATTCAGCACAACTTAAATGATTGCATGTGGTTTCTACCAAATGAATAGAGCTGTCTTGAACTTCTATTATATATTCTTGACTTTCAGTCCCTGGTTAGACCAGCTGAGGGTTTGCTCCTCATTGTGATTAACTGGCAATAATATCCAGCAGGCTTTGGAGTGATTTAGGAATAACTGAAGCACGTCGTATTATTCCCATTCCTTTTCACTGCCGCTTCCTGTTCAAGTTCTTATGGGAGCTGTGGTACTGGATTCATAACAGCAGCATGTCGGCACGTGGGTTTGTAGCATTTTTGGAGTTGCCTGCATTATCCGATGCCTTTATGGAGCTTGCCTAATGCCAGGGGAGCACAGCAGAGGAGTGAATGCAGACTCCTGTGCTTTCTACTTCGTTTGTAGACCCATGAGCTTCTGTGGAGTATGTCAGGTGAGATCACAGTTAATTCATAATCTTGACGATACTGAGGTTGTCATAGCCAGCTTTCCAGATGCATATATTTCTCTTGAATTTATATGACAAGGTAACACTAAAATCAGACCTCTTGCCACACCAGAGAAATGCGTGTATTTCTCAGAGTCTGTCACCACTGAACCAAAAGTAACAAACCCCTGGGAACTCTGGAAGGAGATATATTTATCCTTTCTGAGTCATCCGATCATACAGGGCTCAAGGCTGGTGCTAGAACTTCCAGAAACATTTGGAAAGCAACCACAGAAATCAATCAAACAAACAAAACCCCGGGAAATAGGTAAGAGGAAGCTAGAAAAACGCATCGGAGCCAGCACTCGCTCTTCAGAACGTCCCTTCTCTGCTCCTTCAGCTTCTGCCACACACGCCACCTCCTCCAGCACACCACCTCCCACATTGCTGGGCTTTTTGCTCACACTTTAGAGGCCTGATGCCTCCTGAAACTCTGCAAGTGAGGTTGCAATGACCGTAAAGCTGTGTCTCACTTAAATGATTGATCTGCTTATATTTGTCAATACTAGTTTCCCTGAAGGAGTTCAACTGCTCCTACACGTGAAATGGGCATTGTCAGGAACAGATCTATACCCTTGTACAGACCAGACTTCACGAGCAATTTTCCAGGGGTCTGATCAGGTGAGCTTTGTTGTTTCTCTTCCTTTACCTTTCCTTGGAAGGAGTTTTGTCAACATGATTTATCTCCCTGGCATCCTGCCTATGGCTGATCCTTCTACGTGGGAGATCTCTTTCCCATTCCTCCTCGAAAGGAGAGTGGGGAGGAATTTAATGAGGTCTGGGTCTGTATGAGTTTCGGAGAAATTTGTAACAGTTATGTCTCTATTTGTCACTCCTATGTTTCAGACCAGAGCAGTTTTTTGTTAATGTTGGCAACTCTGAAAAAAGAAAGTCTTAAAGTTATTAAATGTAAACTATGTTAGCCAGCTGATGGGGAGGAAAATCCAGACCACTTTAGTGGCGTCTCAGAATCATTCAATTTTAATTCTCAAAATTAACATCAAAGATATTTTTGCTGTCTGGAAAATTTTCACCATTTAATTTCTTTTTTGTGCTTATCTGTGCCTCACTGTACCGTCTAACTGCAACATAACTGTGGATGTCTGTGTGCGCACCCCGATATATAATTATTGACAGCATTTGGGATGTCAGCTTCTGGATGTTGTATGTAGCAAATACGGATAAGCAGTTTACAGCCTAGTGGGGTCTTAGAGAATTCAGTCTGGGGGCTCTTGTGGCTCCAGTGCCCAGAAGAAAAGTGCAGTCTGGAAAAATCTTTTCTGTCTTCCTCTACAAAATGACTTTGGAGGTTCAGCAGTAATCTTGGCAGACTGTAAGCTGGCCTGTCTGCTTAAGAATATTTACAGCTCAGCTTGTCCAAGCTGTTCTCTTTACCACGTCCACCAGGTGATCTACTGAAAACAAGGAAAAGAATCCCATTAACTTTAGTAGCTGCTGGGATAAGTCCTTATTCAACTCAGACAGGAAGGGTGATTTGCCTACAGATAAATAGAACTGATGACAAACCCGATGATAATCCAGCTGGTCAATGGCTCAATTTTGAGAAAGAGAAACACTCTCTTCCCTTTTTTAAAAATATGTTGTAACTATGCAGTAATGCTCCTGAATGTTACAGTTTATAATACATTTACTGAAGGATTCTGGACACTTTCAGTTAATCACTGGTCCTTCCTTAGTTAGATCTGAGCATTCAAAATGTTATTGCTTAGAGCAGTGGTGTTTGCTGACTTTGTCACTGAATTCCTGAATTTGGCATCCCACTGACATTGTTTCAGGCATTAACTGCTTAAGATAGCAACCTTCTGCATACTTTTCTGTGTTCTGCTCTTCCTTCTCACCTTCCAGTCCTTGCTCCATTGACTAATCCGTTCACGGCTTGAAGTATCCTTTTTTTAAAATAATATCTATCATTCAAATCCATGTCATGCAAGTCAGTGGCAAAAGCTGTAATTCTTGGAGTGTTGCTGACTCTGCTACTTGCTTGTAAGAAGAGCTGTGTAAATAATGTAATATTTTGTTTGCTAGGAATTCGTAAAAAATTACTCAGCTCAAAATTAAAGTGCATTAAAAAGCAATCACTCTCTTCAAAAGCATTATTTTAAAGGAAGATTCTTAATTAAAAATACCTTCCAATAAAAAAGAAGAAAAATGTATTCTTTAAAATTCTGAGATGAAACTTATATCTTATTACAGCATTTCTGTTTCCTTTCCAATGCAAACAAATTAAAACAGCTCAGTTTTGCTAAGCCTGTATTTTTATCCTTCACACACACACACACAAAGATAAAAAAAAAAAAACGCATTAATTTTTCACCTAGTTCTCCCTGTAGTGCTTCTAGAGGTAGGAGTTAAATGGCCAGCAATGCCTCCTAGTCTGTCAGGAGTAATGCTTTTTTAGGCCAGAGAGAAGTTCTGGTCTCCCGCATACCAAGAGCGTGACAGAATCACTGAGCTATCAAATGAGTTATTCTGCCAACATCTTTCTGGTTCACTGAAGAGTAAATTAATCCTACGTAAGAGTGCTCCAGCAGGAGAATAAGAGCAAGCACACACACCGCCATAGTCAGGTAGTAAGGTGCTTGCCAGGAGTGTAAATAATGGATAAATAATTAATTTTCTTTGGGGAACCTTCAAGGATCTACTTCTCTGAGTGCTTATGCACACACGGTGGAACAACTGCAGCGAGGGACTGAGCAGGAGAGCTTCTCCAGGGAAAGAAAACAAGCCCTGGGGCAGGTTGCTCAGCAGCTGCACCGCGGCTCTTTACCACTCACTGGTGACCTGGGGTGTCTGGGACTGGCACCAGTTTCTGGAGCCAGCGCCGATCAGAAGGTGTTTGGGAGGGAGCTGCTGCAGCAGAAGACATGAGGACACATCTTGGGCCACTGTCATCACCTGGCAATGACAGGCTACAGCGACCGAGTCTCTGGCACGCTCACCAGGTGATGTTACCGGTGCTTCTGCCCCCCCACCCCCAACTTTATTTAGGAAAGTTGACAGCTCCAGTGAGAAAACAAAAGGGATACACAACAAACGGTGCAACAGAGAATTCTGTACTGACCTGAAATCTGTTGCCTCCAGTTCAAACTATTAGAATGAACTGCAAACCCATGTATTGTCTTCTGTGTGATTTCTCACGGTTGATCCTTTTTTTATCCTGTTCTTACATCTTGTTTCCACATACCTGTTTGACCTTTTCATTGATTAACCTCTCTCCGTTTTCCTGCTGTCTTCAGGTATTCATTTTTCTATCCACTTTCACATCTATTATTTTTGTTTCTGACCCTAACAACTATTTTCTTTTCTTTCAATTTCCCTTTACTTACTCCTTTTTCTTAGGAAAAGTTTTCTGCCTTTGCTCCCTGTCCTCTTCATTTGTTATGTTTCTGTGATTCTCCATTCCTGCTAGAAAACTCATTTACTCTGTCTCTCTTCTCATCTCTCACTACACAAGTCATGTAACTCCACCAGCCACAGGTCCATTGGTCAAATTTCCCCTTTGCATCTGCTGTCTAATACCTCCCCCTTCCTCTTGCTCCCACACAGCGCTCTCTCTTCCTTTTTTGTTCCCGGTTTGACATCTCTCCTAGGACTTTTCCATTGTACTTCTACCCGCTGCCCTCCCTGCTGATCGTGCTAGTAGAAATCTTTAGCTTTGGTGCTTTATTCCACAGATCTCGGCTTCCTTCACCTCCTTGATGCTCTTTAGATCAAGCCCACAACCACCTTTTTGGCCAGTTCATTCGTCATCAGTGCGAGCCTCTGTGGAAAAATGACGATCCTTTCAACGTGCTATTAAGGAGGCATTTGGATCACATTTTAAATCAACAAGATAGGGATATTTTATTGATCAAAATACAGGCTTTCAGCTTTACTGCAATAATGTACCTGTAACTGCTTCAGTGTTTTCGATCAGTTGCCCCAAGGCAATAAGCGCTTCGCCACAAGAATACGTGCGACCTTGGGAAGGACCAAAGATTTCTGTTCAAGACCATCTGATCATAAAGTGAGTATTTATCTGAACCCAAGATTACTCACGTAGTCATTTTCTGTCTAGACCTCTGCTGTAAATGGCTGTTGGATTTGTTCGCGAACTAAATATACAGTATTCCTAGCAGTCCTCATAATGAGAAGTCTACTGGAATGACCTTTTGAAAGCCCTCTGACTCCTTCAAAACAAGCAAATTGAAAATCTGTATTTGCAAGATCAGAAATAAAATGAAAACCTCACTTTGGCTGTCTAAAAATAAAGCCATATGAAACAAAGACCTTGCTGAATAGCAGACTCTTAAAATAAATACAATTTCCTTTGCCACAATAAATGTTGTTTCAGATTCTACAGTTGAATATATAATTCATTCCACTGAGCTGTAACATAACAATAAGTTGCAGGAACTTTAGAGGAACAGCTCTTCAGTGTCTTACAGACTTGAACTGCTTACTGCTCTCTTAAAAAAACTTCTGGAGAAGAGAAACACACTCTGGGATGTTTTTTAAGCCTTTTTTTGGTTCATTATTGAGATCTAACTTCCTGCATCCACTAGATCAACCACAGATTAATTGTTTCTGTGGTCTTAAGAGAAACCTGAAGCTCTAACCAGCTTTTAGAAGTTGACCTAGTGGGCCAGATCCTTGGCTGCCATTCTGGCTGCTTTGGTCGGCTCAGGAAGAATTTGGAGAACATATGGAGTGCTTAAACGGCAGCTACAAATTATGGTTTTGTTTCAGCTCAAGAGTGAACTACATTTAAGAGATGATTGTTGTAACAAGAAAAAAAGCCTCTGAACTGAAGTGTTTCCAAGCTATTCATCACTTTCCTAGTATGTCTCCTGCTGGAAATTCTCCAAGTCCTATGATACTGATAGTGTAAACAATTATTTTCTTTCCTTACCTCCTGCAATAAGATCCATGCTTGATATTTCTGTCAGAACTCCTTGGCCCTTTCTTGGATCTTTTTTTTTTTTTTTTTTTTTTTTCCCCCCATATTGGGAAATGGGAAAAAAAACAAAAGGAGGTTTTTTTTAAAATCTCATTTTGGATCATGCATCCTTATAATGTCATTAAAAACACCACACAAATAACAGCAAGAAAAGAAAGTGAATTGACTTAAATAATTTCTTCTAAATAGTTTTTTATTAAATAGTAAATGGCACAGTACTAACAGCTGGTTTGGCCAAATGCTTGTTGTCAGAATATACTGTTAGGAAAAAATTACATAGGGCAGGGAAATATGTTTCATTTTTTGATGTCTATGTATATATAGATAAGGAACCTGGCAGACATGCCCCCATAAATACTCATAATCATCAGACCACTCTGGGGTTTCAGTACTGCTGATTGCATTATTTATGCAGATATATACAAAATTATGCACAACTCATGTTATATTTTTTAGAGGGAACTAAAAAATATGCTACCGTTCTGAATACTTTTTAATGCATATTCCCTTTCACTGATCTTAGATTCATTCTTGCTTCAATGTAAATTTGCTGGTCTAAATTGAAACACCCTCCAGTCTTTTCGTACTCGCACTGCTGCACATAACATTTCCCTGGAGAGGAACTCGCGGAGTAAACGCTTTGTACTTGCTCACAAGTTTCAAAGACTTCCTTCGCTGCTGCCTTTATGCCTTGAATTTAGTGTATTTGTATGAGGTGCAGCTGCCTCACCCAGAGGAAAATTACCCTCGTACACAGGCTTATGCATTCACATTGTATGCGCACAAGGGTTCACGTTAGTTCAGGGAAGAGTTGGCGTTTTTTTAGCTCTTCCTACAAGATGACAGCTCTGGATCCTGACTCTAGAAACACTGGAGCTTTAAAGTAAAAGAAGCCTTTGTGGATGTATTTTGTATGCCTGTCTTCCCACGTATCAAAATAATGATTGAGATGCTTTAGACTGCCTACTTAGACTCAAGCTACATGCTGCCTTGGGTAGCGAAGGTCTAGTTGTACCATAGACTGACATACTCAACACTTCAAAGTGCTGTGCAGATGTTAATTTAACTTGTAACTTATCTTGCCACCACTTAGTTTATCAGAAAGGAATAAAAGCAAAATGATACGACTTGCCCAAAGTGAAACAAATAATCATTGGCAAAGCCTAGGCCAGAAATAACAGCACAGTTACAAAGGCACTGGTGGCACATACACATTTGAAAAGCTTTTTAAAGGAAAAATTTCGAAGTTGGGAAATAGGGAGTTTTGGTTCTGAAAATCGTTACAGTTCCAACAACTAGCATTTCTTCGTCTGCCACTATTACTTTAAATGTTTTAGAAAAGGAAATCTTATGGATAATCTAAACATACATACAATTTTCACTTACCGCCCCCCCCCCAAATTCCACCACACAAATGCTGTATTTCAACAATGTTTCTAGTATTACTTTCAGAAACATTAAACCAATTACATTCCAAACACTTCAAAATCAAACGCATTTAAAGTATCTTGCAGAACTCTCTCTTGAATTTCAGTACAACTCAGATGGCCTGGTAACCCCCCGTTTTGTGTTCATTTGTGGTCTTTGATGATGCGGTCACGTGCTATTTTAACAGAGAAGCCTGCCCTTATTTGGGCCAGAAATTAGCCCAAGGTCAAAGAACCAAGACAGCTGTTTACTATTACATTTTATCTTGATCACCACACACGTGCGCTCTGCTTTGTGTTCTCAACCCTTCCACTCTATCTGTGAAGCAAATACTGCGTTAATTCTCGTTCCTTGGCGGCGCTGGGTTCGCTGCGTGCGGTGCTCCCTTCGCGGCACGTCCGTCTCCACGTCTCCTTAAAGCTATGGCCAACATCTACGTCTTGACCTTCCTCCGAGCTGCCGACGACTCCGGTGACTTCCCCGGCCAGCGGTTCTCCTTTGGCCGCGCCCGCTGGCGATCCCTCAGGCTGGATCTCCCCCCGGACGCAGGGTGACCGACCGCGACGGCTGCTTTGAGGGAGCTGGCCCCAGAAACGAGCCAAGGGACGGGCAGATACCGCCGGCGTTTAGCGCGACCCTAACGTCACCGTGAAATTCAGGGCGAATCCCTGCCTGAGGAGACAGTCAGTGGCGGGGAAGCTATTTATGCCCGTGGTCCCTCTCTCAGGACCTCCCACCCGGCGAGGCGCTGAGGCCTCGACGCGAGGCCGCCGATCCCCTCACAGGGAGCATCGCCTCCCGCCTCGAGCACGGCAGCGCGTCCCCGCCAACCAGCCGCTTACCGCCCCGGCCGTAGCGAGGGAGGCCGGGGACGGGCCCGGCGGTGCCCCGAGGCCGCCGGGCGACCGGGACCGGGACCGGGACC
>JAOBAS010000007.1:9566646-9589607 GCA_025311575.1 Elanoides forficatus | reverse complement strand
GGCCGGGACCGGCGACTCTCGGCCCCGATCGCCATGTTGGCGGCCCGGCGGGGGCGGGCGGAGGGGCGCCGGTGTCTCACCGGGCGGGGACGGACGGACGGACGGGGCCGGGGCCGCGGCCGCGGGGTATGTGCCGGTCTTGGGGTTGTGAAAACGTGCCCTCCCTCCGCCCGTTACGGTCGGGGATCGGTTCGGTCACACGGCTCGTACCCGCGTTTCTGACCAGAGTTGACTGTTTTGGTGAATAAAATCAATGCTGACCGGCACTCTCTGAAAATCCTTTTTTTTTTTTTTTTTTCAAAAAATCCTGCCGACATCACACCTCTCACTGAAACCCGTTAAAACCCTCGCGCTGGTAATGGCAGTGAAGTGTTTCAGTTGGACTGACACTTTGTCCGCTTCTTGCTTTCCAGAGGGGCGTTCTCCGTCGTCAGAAGATGTATGAAAATCACCACAGGACAAGAGTATGCGGCCAAAATTATCAACACCAAAAAGCTTTCAGCTAGGGGTGGGTATATTTTAATCTAGTGTTTATGATGCCTTCCCGTTTTTTTTTTTTATTCTTGTGGTAAGCATTAAAAAAATAAAAATAGCTAAATGATTTAATACATTTCTTAATCCTTTTTTCTTTTTTTTTTTTTTTTTTTTTTTAATCTCACTGGGTTTGTTTGTTTGTTTCATTTCCTTGGTCCTTGTTTTTTTAGCTATGTTAAATGTTTCATGGGTTGACTGCAGGGAGGTCTGGGGTTGCTGTAACGCATTTCAAGAAAAGATGTGCGGATACTAAAACAGTTTAACATAATGCAACCTCTTTGTTTTAGTATCTAAATAACTTTGAATATCAGCTTGCAAGCATTTTGCAAGCGTATTTTTGGGGGAATGTTGGGAAATAATAAGGTTCCATTACAGCTTTACTGAATTCTGTTTCCTTTGCATGTAAACATGAACAGCAAGGCCTATCTGACTATGAATGCATGAGAAAAGTGTATTTCTATCTCGTGCTAAACTTTGTTATTATGAAAATTATGGTAAGAAAGAAAATTTTCATTTCATGAGCTAATCATTTGTGAAGCAAGTCATTGTGATTAAGCGATGAACTGTGTTATTGTTACAACCCAACCATAATACCTGCTGTACAGCTTGTTTATACTTTCTGTGTCATGCGTATATTTCCTAGTTATTTTCAGTGTCAGTGGATAGGTCTTTATGATACATTTGAGGTAAATACACACATACTGTGGGCTACTGTTGTTGAAAGCAAGCCTTAACGGTGATATGTCAATTGCTTGTCAAGTCCAAGTCAGAGTGCTTGTGTTAGGATGTTGAGGATTATGGATTATTCTCCCTTAACGTTTTGTGTGTTTTGATATGAGTTTGTGGTGTGGTAAAGAACATGGAAGTGAATAAGCAAACAGTGTCAGAGTGTGAACCTGTTTATGGCCTGGTTTGCTTTTGACGCAAAGGAATCACTGCAGTAAACAGCAGTTTGAATTAATTCATTACATTTAAACATAAAATATTACATATGACATCATGGCATGTTTTGATAACATGCTGCTCTGATAAAGATCTTTCAACATTGTGTCAGTACTCTTTCAGATGATTAAAGTTGTGTGAAAATTTACTTTTTACCTTTTCCTGAATTTTAATCTTCATATTCTCACTGTGAGATTTGTTCTGCTCTATTTTTCAAGAGGTACTTAAATTTAAAATACTCCTTTGTAGAGTTACGGATTTTAAGTTAAGAGAACAGTAATACTTGAGAGAAAATATTTTCACAAGTTTGCTTAAACCAGATCTTCCGTTTTTTCTTTTGTTGGCACAATAACATGATCTATTGAATTTTGACGATGCTTAAAGTTAACCATCGCATTCTGTGTGATTTAATAGATCCAAGTAGTTTTCAACGTGAGAAGCTGCAGCAAAATCGGCACCAGTTACTTATGTGCCATAGGTTTTATTTATGATTGGATAAATCTTGAAATGCTAGGCTAAATTAATAGAAACTTTGTCTTCCTTAGAAGTTGTTACTTGGAAAGTACTATATTTCAGGTTTTAATTTTTGTACTTCTTTGTTCATGCGGGACCAACTTGGTCCTTGATGTAGCCCATTAATGAGTGGAAGCATATTTGGGAGAGTTGGGCTCATAAGATTGAATGAGGCAAAATTCACACAAAGGTTTTTCTACAGGTTTAGCACGTAACCCCATAAAGGAAGGGGTTACATTTCAAAGCAGGACTGTGAAATACCCTTTCTTATCAGAACACATGTGATGCCATGTCCATGAATGCAGGGAAGGCATTTCCATCTCTATTTTCAGAGATCCTAGAAGTATTTGAGGTTTTTTATTTGCTTGGTTGTTTTTTGTGGTAGTCATTTTGGTTTTTAGCTTTTGGAAATCCACTAAACAGCTTTTGAAGAGCAAGCTTCTTGGAAAATCTTCAGATTCTTATTAGGCAATTCTTTAATTGCAGAAAGGTGCAATTTAATTGCACTTGTGGTGCAAAAAGTAAAAGTTAAAAAGCCTCAAACTGTGATACTTTCTCCTGGCTGATAATAGGTATACAGCTTATAACTAAGACGCTGTTTTTCAAATCTAAATTGTAAGTTTCATTCTAGTCGCATCTGAACTGCTTTATGATGAGGTAGCAGTTCGCTTTTGTTTCATACTTTTTACTTGAAATGCCAATTATGGTGTAAATCTAAAGGACTGTTCATTGGGTCAGCTTCATCTGTGAGCAGAGGTAAGAAGTTCTTGGCTTGGAAATGCATATCCCTTGTACGGTGCCTGGCTCTCTGGAAGTCTTTTAAGCTCAGTGTCGAATTTGGGCCTGTTGTTTGCAAGATTGAAGAAGAGCAGTTTCAATGTACGATAGTTTCAGTGTATAATATGGAGGAGTCGAGACTAAACTTCCTTAAGGTAGCTTTGAAATTAACAGTTATTCAACTGGCTTCAGCCCAGTCATAACAGTATTTGTCTCCCCATCCCTCCTTCACCTCATCCATAAATGTTCTTGGAGTTTTATCTGACTCCTTAATTTAGTAGTCCTTCTAAACTGAGCAACTGATCTGGTCACAGATTTATGCTGGTGAAGGTGTGTTCTCGTCTGTTTCCTTGTATAGTTACAGGGAAATTTCAGACAAATGGCGTGTGTGCAGAGGCATGGGCTTTGGAAGGGAAAGGAGCTATGCCCCCTGTTCTAGCAGAAGTAACCTTTGTGCTTTTAAGTTGATGATCAGTTGTAAATAAGAGCACAGCAGATATAAAAATTGTAGTCCAAAATGTAATAAAAACACTTGAAATTACGATTTTAAATATTTGACTTTACGTGGCAATTCCAATCCCATGTTTTTCTGGTTTTAGTAATAGAAATAATAAATATTTGCAATTTAAATATCTTTATTTCAGTATAGCAAAAATGCTTTTGCTTATTAGAATACCATATATTCTTAAAGTAGTCTTAAGCTGCACTTAAAAGTTCTGAGCTTTGACTTGGCATTTACTAAGTCAGTTTAAGTATTAAATTGATATTAGAATATCAACAGCTAGTTTTGTATCAATAGAATATGTTCTAAGCAAGCTTCCATGATTTGATTATGCTGATGATTTTTAAAATGGGAGGGGGGGGAAGGTATGTAACACCCCTCTAAAATTAAGTGCAACAGTGAACAAGCACACAGAAAGCTAACAACAAAGTAAAGATTTTATGTTTGCTGGTTCTGGATTCTGTATCGCTTCATCTGATGAAGTTGTTGGGATTTGCTTATTACTCAGTTTCTAAAGTGCGTTGTTCTGGGCTTCTGTGTGTTGTTTTTCTTGTGTTGGAAGCCATGTAGATAAAAATCAACTTCTGTGAGGTGACTTTACTTTTCCCTTGTCTGTTCCAAATAGGAAATAATTAACAAATCACTTTCTTCTTTTTGTCATTATCTGTACATCTTTTATCTTCTGAGTGTCTTCTGGCTTTGATCCAAATTGTTTTCATATAAACGGATCCCCTTGTCTTAACAGGTTTGGGCCACTTTTTCTGACTTAAAAAAAAAAAAAATTAGACAAGTGTTTGCTTCTCTGAGCATAATTGAAAGGATCAGTTACTAATATATTTTCACTGGGTGTAATTTTTGCCAGTAACTCATATTGACAATCTCTCTGCAGTGGCCAAAAGCATTGTGTCTTTGGTGGCAATTCGATGGCATTTGTGAGAGGAGGATGATGTTCCAGTCCATTTTCTTTTCTAGGGTGCTTTTGTAAATACTGCCTAGACACACCTTTCTCAGCCCTTGGATTGCTGCAGCAGAAATGTGAACCTCTTTGTTTATGGGCGTACATTTTATTAAGAGTAATGTAAGAATCAGCTAGAGGTTATCACTTCTTTGTGAAAAAGGTCTCGTGAGCTTTCAAGGACCAGCCATTCCATTAGTTTTTGAGCTTTAAGTCTTGGAGGCTTCACTAGTTATCTATATTCCTTCCTAGCAGGAAATTTCCCAAATCTTTTTCAGCATATTCCTGTTTTTCAAAGAAGAGAGTGTTTCCTATGAGCTTGTGACTGCAGACGCGAGGCATAGCCAGAGGTGACTACAGCCATTGCGCTTCCCGGCAGCAAGCTCTGATGGAGGGGGCTGAGCTCTCAGGAGGCTGAAAACCCCACCCTTTTGGAACAGCGTTTTAGTGGCAGCATTGAGTAATCTTGCCGTGGGAAGAGTATTGCAGTGTCTAAAGCTGTCCAAGTAGAGCACCCCATGATCCCTAAAGTGACTTAAAATACATTACGGAGATGAATGAAATGTGAAGCATATAGGGTAGTAGTTTTCAGTGTAGCTTTTCATGACATGCAGAGAAACATTTTTGTTGTGTCACTAGACTGAACAGTTCATTTAGTCAGGTAACCTGTGTCAGTCAGTGCCAGATGTTTTACAGGAAGGCAAACTCTAATAAGGCTTCCTGTGCTCCGTAGGAAGAGAAAACAATTCTTCCTAATCTAGCTAAAGATCTTTATGTCTGAAGTGCATATTTACCTGTGCAAGTTTATTATAACACATCTATTTTTAATGCTAATTTCTGTTCTTAGGTACATATGAAGTTATTCCCACACATAGAGTACTATCCTTAAGGGCATTTAGTTGCCAGTGAAGCAGGCTTTGTCTTTGTGAGGACAAGAATTAAGTTTGGGATTTTAGCTGTTTCCTTCAATATCTTGCTGTAGTCTGTTTCTCAGGTTAATTACCTGTCAAGAAGCAGTATGTTTGCCTTCCTCCATGTTTTAAGAATGATTTTTAAAATGTTTTTCCATAGTATGTAAGAATGCTTACCTGCTAACATGCGGTTGCCCTTTTTTAACATTTGTGCTCTTTCTGTCCTTCAGCATAGTCATGGCATCCTTTTCAGTTTAACGTACATGTTGTGATTTAACATGGATATGTTTGCATGTTTACCTGCAAGTATTTGTTTCAATTGCAAATTACCATAATTTAACAGGCTACAGATTCTATCTCTTAAAATTGAGTTCATTCAGAAAGCTCAGAGTAGTAGAGAGCGCTTGCGAGAGTGTTATTTAAAAAAAGAATAAATTAGAAAATTGGATTTTTAATTAGGTGTTCTGTTTTTAAGGTTTGAATCTTTTGTTACATTTTGTTCTTGGGGAAAATCTGAAGAGCTTTGAAATACTAGTGAGAATGAGGACATTGAAACTCATTGTGATAAGTGTTGGCTGATAGTAACTTATTCTAACAGTTTAAAGTAGATTTGAAATGAATTTTCCTGGCAATTCATAGTTAAGTTATCCATAGCAAATATGATAAGATTTCGATAACGCCGCTTCTGGTGTTCTTTGAAAAGGTTTTATTTTCTCTCTCCATTGTGACTGTTGTTGCTCTTGCAAAAGGAGATTCTCTTTATAGCTCATACACTGATGGGCCTTAAATTACGTTAGAATTTGATGATGCATGTATTGCTCTTGTTATCATGAAAGCTTGTTGCTGGTGTTATTACTGGGAGGTATGTGCTAGAAAAAGTTAAATTTGTAGTGTGTGCTTTAACATATTTCCACCTGGTGGATGGGGGAAAGGACTTCTAGCATACTCTGCTGCTGTTCTTGTCACATGCTTCAGAGAAGTGTCCTTGACACGTAGCTTCGTAGTTTGAAGTGATACTCTAAAAACAGTGCTTACAAGTTACCCTGAAAGTTGAAGTTTGTAGAAGCGTAACCATTAATTGCAATGGACGTGTGACCCAAATCCAGTGTGTAAAATAACTTGGGGGAGGCATGGAGAATTAAAAAGGTGTTTGCATCATCTCTCATCTCAGTTTGACCAACCTCAATGGCGGGGGGGGGAGTACATAAGAGACATAAGAGATTTTTTCCTGTCTGAACTTCAAGATTATTAAGCATGCCTAAAATTATAAATTGGTTGAACGCATCTGTCCCTCTTGGGAGCTTCCCATTTTCTCTCATTGTGCACCACTACTTTGGCCTGGACCCCCTCTCCACTTTCATATCTCTTCCATTGAAATGTTAACAACAAAGGGATTTTGGGGCATTTACTTGGCTACTGCTTTCCTGCCATTTTTTGTCAGAAGTTGCAAATTCTGGTACCGATGCCTGCCTCTGTTTTGTGTGCTTGCTTGCTGCAAACTGAAGACTTAACTGCACATCTGAACAGCTCCACTTTCAGAATTGCTGCTGTTGCGAGAGAAGGGAGAACTAGATGCAGGGGAAAATATGAACTGAACACATTTACCCAGCTTCCAAATCTGCATTTTGATACTGAAATATGAATGTGTTCTTTTCCTCTTGGTGTGAGAGAAGTTGTGTTCCCTGGTAATGTTTTACTACCGATGTCCAAATCGTACTTCCAAATTAAAGCTTTTGGTCAAATATGAAACAAGGAAATAAGCACAATGGTAAACACTTAACCTTTATTGTAGATTGGTTCTGTCTGTTTGCACATAATAGTGTACATAGAAAACATTGTTTTAGGTCTAGTGCAATCTGCAACCGCAGGTCAGCTGAGGTATTTAAGTGACTTGCACCTGTCCTCATTGACAGCAAGGTAGAACTACACTTGTTCCTGGAAGAACTGAGACTGAATTTCTGAGGGTTTGTTCTGCACCTAATTTCAAACCCTCTCTTGGTCTTAAAACCTAACTAAAATAAAAATGGTATTACAATGTGAAAGTCCTACCATATGTAGATATATATTTGTCCAAATACTAAAGATTATTTATTCACTTTATCTGGTTATGATTAATGGTATGTGAAGTCATCTCTGCTGCTTTTATTTATGCTTTTATGATTCTAAGGTCTGGGTTTGGGTTTTGGGCGTTTGTGGGGTTTTTTCCTTCTGATGGTGAGCATTTTGACTATTGCTTGGAAGACAGAAGGCTGTATTTTTTTTTTTTTCCCCCATTTAATTGTGAAGTGCCTGTTCTGAGAGGTTGAAATATAAGTTAGCTAAATATTTTGCTCTACAAATGTAAATACTGCCAAAATAGTGCTTTTCATGTATCTGTCCTTCATTTGACCTCCGGAGAAATGTAGGCCAGGGTGTTTCATATGTCAGGGTCCAGCTTCCTCTTTCATAGATGTTTATTGCACACTTGTCAAATGCTTTGTAAGGATATCGTGGGCATTTTTAAAAGATTTATGTGAGAAGCATAACTTCCTCTGTTCATTGAAGAAGGTTAATAGAGAACAAAAACCTAACTTAAAGATGGTAGTTCCTTTTTTTGTTTAATTCCTTATTAAAAATAATTATGCCTTGAATTTGAAGAAACATCTGCTATGTTTTGGAGAGACACAGAAATCCAATCTGTCTGTTTATTCCTTGTATGTATTGAGCTCTGTGTATATCTTTGTGTGCATGTTTGTGCAAACTCATCCTCTGTTTAATCCTAGTATTATGAGAAATGTCTTGTGCATGCTATTGGAGAGAGTGGAGAATTTGTGTGACATGGTTTTAGTATTTTCTTCCAGGGGAGACAGTTGTGCTGTTATCCAGTGTGATTTTCTAGATTGTTGTCAGCTTGTTCTGAAATGCATTCAATTTCAGTTGTTTGAATTAGAAAACGTGTTTTAAAGCTTTGCAGCCCTGTTAATTCCTGTTGCATCTGATTGGAAGCTGCTGGATATATTCTGCTGAACTGAGTGTTTACTTAATTTCTCTTCAATCTGTTGCTTCTGTAGATGCCACTGGGTAGAAGCAAGAGCTGTAGCTGAGAGTCAAAAAAGCTGGGGAGGAGGAGCTTACCCAAATTTGCAAATATATCTTATTCCTGATTTAGCTTTTATTCTAATCCAGGGCTTCTTTAGTGGAAATTGAGAAGCATAAATTGCGCTACAGCATATATTTGGTTTTTGTAATTAAGTTTTCAAGTCTAGAGAATGGTTAATATGCTGAGCGGGCTATTACAGGTAAGTCTATGCAACTGTTGGTTTAAGTTGGTTGTATTTGGTAGAAAGGAACTTTGCCTACCTGGTGATTTGAGGTAGCTTTTATTACGTGAATTCCTGACCTTTTGTAAGTAGCAAGTATTTTGCAGGAAACTTGGAGAGTCAAACATGTAGGCTTCATTTAAGAAAAAAACCCCCAAACCTCTCAAAAGTAACAACGTAGATTTTGTTTAATAATGGAAATGTGAAGCTGTGGGTATTTGCTGGTCAGATGTTTCATCTTGTGATGGGAGGTATTTTTTTATGCTTACCACTAACCAAGAATTTATACACTGCTACAACAAGTTAACATCCTGCTGATGCTTTCCAAGAGAACTGTCTGGCATCCATAAAAACAGAATTAATTTATGTTTTGGCAGTCACTTTCACCTTGAATGTAGAGCATGCTTGTTGAAAAAGTTCACAACTGGTCATGTGGTTTCTTTTGCTCAGTTACAGCCAAATCAGTCAACTGGTTTGTCAGTTGGACAGCCTCTCCCCCATCCTGAATGTGCTGTAGAGGGAGTTGATTTTTTTTATTGTGCTTCAGTTTTGACTCTGCCAACACACAATTGGCAGTACTGTGGAAAGCATGGCTGCGGTTACATTCCACTGGATGTAGCAGTTTACCCAAACCCATCTTCAGTCAGAGGTGGTTGTGTGCAGAAATAAAAACTTCAGAATCTGATCTATAAGCAAAAAAAAAAAAAAAAAAAGATGGTGTGAACTGAACGTTTGCTGGATTGAGTGAGCTTGTGTGTGAATCTTGACAGATGTAAGGTATACTGAAGAATATATCAAACCCTGATGGTAAAGTTAGTTCACAGTTGTTACATGTATAGTCTGCAGGCAAATGTGCAGCCCTTCCTTCATCCAACCCTGTGGCCTCCAGCTGGCAGCTCTCCTTACCTGTGAAACTGTTAGTTGATTTGTACAGCATTATGGGCAATGCGCTGGGTCACGTGGCAGAAAGCGGTCTTCCACACACTCTCCTTTCCCTGTTCTACAATGAGCAGTGTACCTTGCCAGTGAGGAAGATTAACAAACCTCCATGTAACTGGAAAGGATAACATATCTCTGCTGTAAAGTTTCATCATCTCAGCACGTGAGAGGAAGAGAAACACAAACTTACAGCGTGGAAGCTCATATTTGTGACAAGCTATCTCTTGCATGTGTTTTCAGAACTTTGTACTGATTTAATTATAGTCAGGAGCTGCTTACTTGTAAATTTTCCACAATGTGAATGCAAGTATTGCAGCAACAGTCATGTTGCATATTCATGTTGCTGCATGAACAGATGGGGTTCCTACATAATATCCATATTTGACAATCTGATGGGATTTGCCAAGCCTAAGCCTTCATTTAAATTTTAACCTCTTGGAGAGATAGGTTTGTGATTTAATCAGTCAAGGGAGGCCTTGAAGTTACTTGTATTGCATAGCATTTCAGGCTAGTGCTTAGGTGTGGTTTTGGTTTGGGAGACTTCTTGTAGAAGTCTTAATAGGCTGTTGCTCATTAGAATAAATAGTCACTAAATTCAAAGATTTCTCTTGAAACCTTATTAATCTGGCTGATTTTATTCATATACTTCAGTAAGTGCAGTTGTATTGTATATTCAGTTAAAACATCGTGTAACATGGACAGAGTTCTCTTGCTGTGGTACTGCCTTCCAGGGAGGATTTTGTACTCTAGGGCAGATGACCTTCAGTTTCCCTTGGGGTGGCTCCAGGTGCTGCTGAACTTTGGTTATTAAAACTCGCTTCAAGACTTGTTTTCCACCTTTTTTTTATAGAAGGATGTCACAAATGTTAAGTGTCTCCAAGATGCAAGTAAATTTCAGTACAGAAAGCAACCTTCAAGAACTATTTTGGTTACTTATGAAACACTATAGCTGTGAAAATACAAAGCTCACCTTGGTGCTTTTTATACTGTGTATACTGCTTTTAAAATTAAAAAAATGAAACTCACTTGTAAGGTAGATTGCTTAGTATTTGCTTTCTTTACGCAGCATGGACAGCTATGAAATTGTTGTTAGGATTGCATTGATACATGCTCATGGGACTAAATGCTTTGCTGATCATGGCTTAAGCCCCCACCCTTTTTTCAGGGCTTTTTAGTATCACCACACCAAAAGGAGGGGGGGAGGGAAGTTCTCTGTCAAATTTCTGCATTCTTTCCATGGTGCTCCTGCCGATATTCATCATTTATACCTAGTAAATTTTAGCATTTTAAAACCGTTTCTAGTTGCTCACTCTTTCAGTTAAAGCCTCCCAGTATTTTAATACTGGAGAAGTATAAGATTTAGAAGATGATGGGTACTGGTGCTGGGTGGAAGAGCTTCGAAAACCTAGTGATATTTCTTTTATACCTGTAGCACTTTTTTATCTTTCGTAGCTGTTGCATTTGGGGGGCGGGGGGGGAAGGAAGATTAAAAAGGCCACTGGTATAGCGCTCTGTGTGCATGTGCTTGCGCACATGTTAGATGCAGAAGAAGATCCAGCAGAGCTTGTGTGTACCCAGCTGGCTTGTTTGCTGTAGGAAAATATTTCATGCTAAAAGACCTATTAACTAAAGTAATTTTACTTGTAATGAGGGCAAGAATTGCTGTCTTTAAATTTTTGTTTATTTATGGTTAACATGATTTATCTCTCTAAATTAAGTAATAAATTCCTTTCAATGCCATGTTAATCAAAACATGTTTAGTAATGAGATTAATTTTCCCACAGTAGAAATTGTTTATGTGTGGTCCATCCCACCTAATAGGAGATGTCTGTTAATATTACAGATGTTTTGGGGACCAGATCGATGATGCAGCTAGCCTCGCATAGTAGTAGTGGTAAGCTCAGTGTATATCAGAGATGGTTTTAGGCAACCCGAAGTAAGGGGACAAGGATTCGCAAATTAGGTGTGTTTCAGATCTGTAATACATGGAGATTTTTTAAGTCTCAAAATAACGAGGTTTAATACTCAGTCCGCATTTTTTGAATTAGTTCTATTTTAGTCACAGGACATTCTTGTAGCCATATAAATATCAAAAAGTTGTTACATCTCAACAAAGTTTGTACTCCTTAAAGTACAAAATATTTGAAAAAACATTTCCTTTTTCCTTTAAATGGAGTTGATTCCTCTCAGTCCCCAACTATCTTCTTGCTTAGATAGTTTTGAATGGTAGGGATTGGTCATTTACCAGTTTAGAATCAGATTTTTTAATTATTTTTTTTTTTGTTCGGTGATGTGTTCTTTGTTTTCCTGTTTCATGTAGCAGATGCAGTCTAGCTAAAACTGATACCTTCTAGTTTCAGATCACATTTATCCACTGTCAGACTTCTACAGGATAAGGGAACATTAGATTATCTATCACCAGGGGTTGACCTTAGGGGAAAAATGGGAAATAAAATGAAAGTGTGTCCAAGGTGAAGTTGGGTCCTTCAACAGAGTAAACAATCTCATTCAGTAATCAAACTCTTAGAATTAACTGGGGAGGTGTGGGGCTTAGTTCTTTTTGCTTTACTGAAGAGAGAATTTAGTACTGCACTCTTTTACTTTGAAGATTTTTCTGATGTACAGCCCAAATTTATTCATGGACAGTGTTTGTTGTCTGTGCCTTGGTTGTGCTTCGGAGAATTCTTCATCTTTCATCAGTGTATTTATCAAGGACCATCTTGCTTCCATTATTTTTTTAACAACCATCTTCCTTTAGCTTCCTCCTGTATGACAGATTTGCCATTATTATGGCCATTCTTCCTTATGTATGCTCTAAGCTTATATATATATATATATATATACATATATATAAAATATATAAAATCTATTTTATATATAAATATATATAATATATTTTTATATATATAAATATATATGGATGTTTGCAATGGGGGATTGGATTGACCAGAAAAAAAGAATGAAGTCAGGTGAGGTCTCATGATTTGGTAATCACCTGTGTCTGCATGGGAGGATCTTGTCTGGTAAATTCCTGTGTTTATTTACAGATTCATTTGACTGATTCTGAGACTGATACTGAAGGAACCTCTTTAGTAATTTCACTTCAATTTTCCCTTTCATCAGTACATTTCCTGTCACCCCTCCTACCAATTTCAAAGCTAGTTTGATAATCTTGGTTTTTACTAATCTCCAGATGTCTCATTTTTTTTGTTTCTACGTCTTAAAACAATGGAGCCTTGCAGGAGGCATTGATTCCTGCCTGGAAAAATTCCCCAGAGTGATGTTTTAGAGCAGTACCCAACTAGTAACTGATATGCATAGATGTAGGTAGATGCTTTTTTCTTCTTTTTTTATTTGTTTGTTTGTTTTGTTTTGTTTTGGGTTTGTGTTGGGGGGGGGGTTGGTTTGGTTTTGCTACAGTTTCTCAAGATCACCCGTATTTAAGACCTAAGTCAGAAACCAGTTCTTTCCATCACAAGCATGTTATTCAGTTTCTGCCATTACTCTCACCTCTATGCAAGATCAGGTGGAAACTGGTGTGAAAATAGCTCCATGAAATGAAGCTAAATTAGGAATAGTTTCTGTTGAGTGTTGACTTTTGTTTCTGCAACCACAGATGCTCATCTATTCAACAAGATGGCTAAAGAAAATGAAAACTGTGCAAATGTACTTAGAGCAGCTTAATTCATTGTTTAAAGAAAAGTTCTATTGATTCACACACTAAATTAACTGAAACACTTTCATAATGCTGCTAATTGTTGTTGACTAGTTCAGTCAATAAAATATAGTGTGTAAAAATGCCTAACTAGCTCAATATGGATTTTGAGGGTTTTCCAAGTGCATAGCATGGCCTTTTTTTTTCCCTTCCCTTAGAGGTCCCTTCCCCTTAATGTTTCTCAAACTTTATGAAATACCAGCTGTCTATAAACTAAAGTTATGATAGTGGACAGCAGAAAGTTCCTGAACAGGGAAAACATATGAGTTTCTGGTTAAATGAATTGCACTCTGTGCAGTTCTCTTGACTGGTTTGTATTTACAGGTTTTTGTGAGGAAATTGTGGCAGTTACCAGTGAATATGTTGGTCTGAGGGGTTGTGTAGGAGGACTCAGATGCTGCTTGTCTCACATAAGTGTGCTGGTGCTCCATGGAACTGCCTGTTAGAGCTTTTCCTGGGAGAGGAACTGGCAGAGATGAATGTGAGTGAGGCACCTTGCTTCCCTGAGCTTTCTGTGGGAGCTAGGCCCTTGGTGCCACTTCCAGTTCCACGGTGAAGTGCATCTAGAGCTTCTGGAAATAAGGGCTAAGTAGGCAGGTTTAAAATCCTGAACTTGGTGAACATATCTTTTTGGAGCAGAAACGTTCATTATAATTATATCAAGTCTCTACAATCTGATCTTGAAAATGAGGTGATTTTACATAAATTACCAGTGGTTGTGTATTTAGCAATTCAGATAAATGTGACAACTAACATACTGCGTAAGCATTTCTGAGTTCAGTACCTGGGTTTGCATCTGTCGTGTTTACTTTCCAGTGCAGAAAATAGTAATCTTTATTAAAAATGATATGAAACAGGTTTTCAAACAGAAATATTTATTAGTAGTAAACCAGAAAGCTTCACATAAAGCCACATGCTGTTTGGCATAAGCTTTTTCTTTTTTTTTAATTTGAGTATTGTTTTTATAAATATGGGAGGTGTGTATTTAAATGAATAGAATATGAAGCTTCCTTGCTCTTGTGAATATTTAGGTTCATTGATTTAACTTCTAAAGTAGAAGTGTGTCCCTTGATGTTGGGCTTGTTACTTAATAAATCTTCATAATGAGCAATCAAAAACTGATACTAGACGGATTAAAACCCAAAACAACAAACAAAACGCTGATATTTTTAGTAAAGTGTTTTGACAATTTGTTGAGATACTCCCTGCTCCCTTCCTGTCCTGGATCATCCTCATTTTGAAGGAGGAAGGGAAGGAAGTCTCTACAAAGAGGAGAGTAATGCTCCCTGGTAGGATGTTTTGCAAGCTGTAAGACACAGTTCTACAGAAGGGCGGGGGGGAGGAGTTAATAGCTGGTTTCCAGTATTGAAATACAAACAAGAGATATGAAACAAGTCTATGGTAATTCAGAGTTAGCACTGGCTCCTTTAGTAAGTAATACAATTCTGCAGGCATACCAAGTTAATACTAATATTATCAGATTTCAGCAGCAAAAGTCAGTTGAATCAAGATGCATATTCTTTACATCTCTTCAATATTTGGGAGGCCATGCAAATTCTATATAGAAAAATAGGATTATGGGAATGCGAACAGAGCTATATACCTAATGCTACAATCGTGTTACTCCCAGAAATCTGAGTAACGCATCAAAGCTCAGATATCTGAAGTTGACCCACCTGAATCTGTATTTCATAGCACAGAGTTACTGAATAATCCCAGCTGTGATTTTTAATGATTTTACATAAATGCATTTTCAGTGTAAGAATGACATACACAACACCAATCTGAACTACTCAAAGTGGCTCCAAAATAAGAGGTAAAAAACCCCAACAGTTCTCTTATTAAGCAGGGATCATCAGCTCCTTTGGGAATTTTACTATAATTTTACCCAGAAGGTTTTTATGACAGCATGATATGTAGCTATATAAAAGTATCCATGTGAATTTTGGGTATTTGCAGACTAAATCTGCTTCTGGACTTGCATGCTGGGATGTATAGAACGCAAGCATTTGCATTTGATGTTTTCTGTCTTTGAAGGATTTCCCCCCCCGCCTCCATGTTCTTAAGGTACTGATTATTTCTTTGCCAAGAAAAGAGTGTGTGAAGGAACCATTGGAGAGACTGTGTGTATAGACTTGGTCTGAGAACCTCAGTAGATGATGTTTAAGTTAATGTGCTTTATTTTGCAACTGTGGCAGACTTAACTGCATGCAGTCAGGGAGTTCCACTCGTGGGCAATAATTTTCTTCAACTGCTGTAACTTGATCATGTTTAGTCTAGTATCTGTATCCTTAGCAATTTCTGGTGAGATAATAGAAGGATGTGGATAGTTTCAGTCTGTGCTATTCATATGTCCTTCCCATGCGCACTTATTCCACCAATTTTGTTAAGATATTAAATAGCTCCTGGTTTGAAAACAATTGCTCTCAAGTCTGATGCTTGAGAAGGTTTATAAAATAGGCCTCTGAGTTTGGCATGTGTAAGTTTGGTGGGGTTTTTTGGTTTTGTTTTGGTCGGTTTTGTTTGTGTTTTTTGGATTGAAATTGTTACATCCCATCTCTGTGAGATGGGGCCCTTATAACCTCATTACAGTAATCTGATTATTTCAAATACTCTCTCTCATGTTGTTCCTTTTGCTTGAAATGTGCTTTTTTTCTGTGTTATGTGAATAGTCAATGGAACAAAAGTTCTTGGTAGTTAAAATGTTAGAAAATCATCTTTTAAAATGCATGCTTATTTGAATTGGATGTGCTTAGGTTTTGGATGTATTTCAATTTTGGCATACATTTTGACCAAAGTAATTCCATGTACAGCATTTAAGCACCTTAAATGTGCAGTTAGTATCACTGCAAACTGCACACTTATGCCAGAACTCTTATTGAAACTTATAAAAGTGTTTCTGAGCTTAGGTTTGCTCTGGTTTTATTTTACACTCTTACTCTTTCAACTCAAGTCTGCTCTAGTACTGCAAACATATCCTTAGCATGTGGTAGCATTTTCTGAATGTCACTTTTCTTTCATTTACCCATTCCTACCAGAAATCCATGCTGCTTTAATTTTAGTTCAGCTTTCTGAATTTCAGTTTTAACCTATCTATAATCATGTGGAAATAATATGTGGGGTGCCAGCTGGGATCTCTTGGTGTACCAGGGGCTCTTCTGTTTACATTGTGTGAGTAGGGACTACCTGCCAGATAGAGGGGAAGAGGCTCTAGAGAAGAGGAAGCATTGGCATGGATAATAGTCACCAAGAGAGAAAACTTCACGGTTATTTGAAAGGATTACAAATCTGGACGGGAAAAAAACCTGATTATCTTATCTGGAAAGTGTGATGTTCATTTAACCTGTTTTTAGTTGGTAGTTTTGCCTTTTTGAGAAGTGAAGATACTGTCCTGGCATTCCATTATCCTGCCATCCTAGCATAAGAGCTAACGAAAAATGCATGAAGGAAAAAAAAAAAATGTCTGCTGCTGACAGAGTATTAGGTAGTAAACTATTAGAGGTTTATCTGTATGATCTCACATCAAAATATAAAGCAGAATAAAACTTTGCAATGTAGTTAACTTTTTAAATTGTATATTTACAGTGATACCTTTACCTTATTAGTGTGGGAAGATTCTTCGTATTTTCACAAGACTTTCTATGAAACAGCTGAATAAAATGGTCCACCACTACTTCAACCTGATTCTTATTAAATAAATCGATATTCTGTGGTGGATTGTTGAGTGACAAGCATTGCAAATGCACTTGAAGTTTTCCTTAATGACTAAGCTTTCTTGCCTAATATAAAAATGAAAGGCTGCGCAGGAGTGAGCGATGTTGTCAAACCTGTCATCAAGTTCTCAGAGTTGGTTTGAGTACTTGTAATGTTCTTCCTTTAATTGACTTGGAAATTTGCAAAGGTTGATTATAAAAGAAGATGGTGGAAAAATTTAGCTTCATAGTTAAATGTGCAAAGGCCTAAATAATTAGTTATGGTTTTATTGCCTGCTTATATCATTCAGTTGAAACATAAACCTTTGTCAGCTTAGGTTTTTTATCCTTTTTTTTTTTTTTTTTTTCTGTAGGGATAAATAACTTACTGGAGAATCTACAGTCCTTTGAGAGTGTTTGGAGTTTGAACTAAAAAGAAAAAAATTGAAAAATATTCCATTCATTTGTTTGGTGTGAGTCTGTTGCCATTATCTGAATGTCACTGCTTTTCTTATTGTCAACCAAAGAAAAAATCCCACCCCACTAATAAGGTAGTCTAAAATGGAAACTTTTAGTGTTTTGACAAATGGCAAACGGCAATCATTATAGCAGTTTGGTGACAACAGGTTGAAAAGTTAAAAAAAAATCAGAAACTGTCATTTTCGGAAATCTTTTGTCTTTCTCTACTGCAGAGGTGGTAGTTAGAAAGCAATAGTGTGCAACAGCTTAATAAGAGCTTCTTTTAATGTCCTAATAATCATCCATGGCAAAAACCTGCGAAGCTTTGGGAGCACAGCAAGGTGGGGATCTGAGAAGAATCCATGATGAACTCTCCTTTATCTGATCTTTGCTTTATAAGCTTCAGTGTAATCCCCCATGTCAGTCAGAGCCACAGGTAGGGCAGCGTAGTTGTATCCTGTGATGACTGTTTGCTGCGTTTATCACCAGTGTTGTGATCGATGCTTAGTACTGCCTTTCTGTCGTACTCTTGTGGTGGGCTGTGTTTGATGTCACCATAATGATACATAATTTCTCCTCTGAACTGCATTTTTCTGATTTGTTGTCTCAGTAGATTTAACTTTAACTTGTGAAACTGTTGGATTTATACAATCGCACAGCGCCAAGGACAGATGGGGAGGCAATGCTATTAAAATGGCAGATGGCTTTCTTGTACCCTCTGCCAAAGAAATTACAGTAAGAGACCAAGTATTTCCTTTAACTTTTGATTTCTGATGTTTCTTTTAGGAAATAGCATATTACATTTTTCACTCTTGTGTACTTTTCCAGTGATTCCCCTTGAACATCAGCAACTAAATCAGGAACCAGAGAATTGCCCTTAGGAAGATGATAAAAATTCACATTATAGAGGGCTGATTTCAGAATTGCCTTTTGTCTTTCAAAAAATGAGCAAATTATTGAAATGATGTCAGTAATACTGTTTATGTGGTGATAACACTGCATCTTGTGTCAAACCAAGCACAGGATTCTGAGGGTGATGCCTTCACCAGCTTCGGCCGAATCCAAGGAGAGTTTAAATTGGTCAGAACATGTGGGTGAAATCTGTACTGTAACATTGACAGGTGGCAGTCAGTAAAATTGCAATTTCCATTCCTTTCTAAAAACATGCATGTAACTTTAACTTGTAAATTTTTCGGATTTCGAATGATGTTACACAGCAAGTGACCACTAGAAGTAGTCTGTCAGTGGTTTATCCCCATTAACACTGGAGCCAATAGGAAAAGTGCAGAGAACATCACAAACATTTTATGTATGTATAGCATTGCTGCCACTCATCCAGGCAACGTT
The DNA here is from genome assembly GCA_025311575.1 of Elanoides forficatus. NCBI lineage: Eukaryota > Metazoa > Chordata > Aves > Accipitriformes > Accipitridae > Elanoides > Elanoides forficatus. The sequence goes on along the minus strand of JAOBAS010000007.1, from coordinate 9,571,022 downwards.
GCGCCAAATAAAGGTAACTTTAGCTGTTCTGATTAGTAGAGCGTATTGGCTGATTGTGGTAAATGGACTATGGAAAGAATTTTCAGGCGGTCTGTTCAAAACTCTGTTTTCATTCTGCTTTACGCTCAGTGCTAAGTACTGTTTGTCTTCCTGCTCCTTCTCCAGTGCATATGGGGAATTTGTGTTTGTCTAGTGTGGACTATGTGAACACTTTTACAAGTAGTCTTGTCAGATAACCATTTGATTAATACATAACCTACTTGATAGATTTAAAATCTAGCACCTGAAACTCTGTAATATGCTTCCATGATTCAGTAGTGGCATTGAAGGTTTAACGTACAAATACTTATTTATTTATTTAGAAGTTGGTTGACCTTTCCTGGGAGGGAAGTTTTTGCCAATGTAAGCTTTCTTTTTACCAGGGCTATTCTTCGAGCAAATCTCAGATGTCTGATTTTCTATCAGACATCTGCTGCTCTGTTAGATGGAGGACTACTATTTTGTTGTTTGTTTGTTTGTTTTATTGTTGAAGACATGTTGGTAGATTTGAAAGGAGACATCTAATTTATTTTATGTAGTAATAAAATTAAAAGTAATTGTCCCAAGTGACACTTTGCCACCAAATTCTGGTCTATATCCAGCCAGTCATTCTTACACCACAGAATTACTGTATACTTTCTACTTCTTGAATTGCACTAGCTTTTAGATTTTTGAAGTATTTGCTACCAGGCTGTTTGATAAATGATGTGCATAGAGCTTTCAAATGAGGAGTGTTAATTCTGAAGTGAAGAACCAGAGCTAGTATCTTCCCACCTCTAGAATACTAGTAATATAGAAATCTTCTGTATTATATGGAATACTTAGTAATAGCTTGGAAAGAAGGCTTACTTCAAGAAAGAGATGTACACTGTCATTTTTCCAAAGACTTTGGTGATAGTGCTTTTAGTATTAGTGAAATTTGATATTATGTAATGTTAAAAATAAAATTGTAAGGTGGTGAAACTGTTATTTAGGAAGCTTTAGATCCTGGTAATTAATGATATAGCTTGAAGCCTGTGAATAATCCATGGTACTAAACTTAACCTGAAGTCTGCTTCTGTTTACATACTCTGCTAAATTATAATTTTAAATCCACTTCAGACCCAGAATACTGATCGTCTTGGCTTGCTCAGTGATTGCATACTTCTAATAAAAAGAGGTACATATTAGTAGCACAGGTAATTAGTGTATGTGATAGATTTGGCAGATAATGCCAGTTGGTAGGTTGGTTAATTTGACATGTGACATTTTTATATTTATTTATTGATTTATCTATCTCTCTATCTATCTCTATCTGCAACACATGGAACAATTACCAGAGTAATTGAGACTTGAAGGATATTATTTGTTTACTATAAAAATCAAGAGGCGAAGAAAGCTAGTTGCAATTTTTTAACAGTAGAACTGAACATCTGTAATATTTTTTTATAGTCGTACTGAAAAATCTTATTAGAACATGGCCCTTAACTAAAAAGCCATGTGGTGGGTTTGCTGTTGAGAGGAAGGAAATGAGGTTTGTGTCCTTGGATCATAACATAGCTTAGTTGTCCTTTCTGCGTGTGTTGTGTGGACTATCCATGCAATCTGTAAACTGATTACTGGTTTGATTAAATCATTTTCCTGTTAAACTCTTATGTCTCTTTCTTGCCTCTCCTTTTGGGGCATAGTGGGGGATTCTTTGCCGGTAGCACTGGGAAGCAGACTGAGAGATTTTAAACGCTTGTGCGGTGTTTAAGAGAGTAACAAGCCAGATATGCGTGTTTGGCACCTTGCTTGTACTCTGTCTGCCTATTGCAGCTTCTACAGTTTCGGTGTAATCATATTACGGGTCTTCTACAGTGATGAGTAGTATTTTCTCTTGCTGCTGATACGGCACAAACATGACAGTCCCTATAAGCTTCACTTATAAACACTATTATATAAAAGCCATCAAAAATTTGAAAGCTCTAGTAATGTCTTGGTTTGGGTTAGCATCTCTGAGTTTTAACGACACGCAGAAGGGAAATGTAGGCTTCTGTTTTCTCTAAGATGTTTCAAACCCAAGCAACTAAAAAGTCTTTTTATCTTCAGAAATGAATGACGTCTGGTGTCTATATAATACTGCATTAACCTCTGTTACTTCTTGGTCTTTATTTGCATATGCCATAATAAAACATTTTTTAAATGGAATAATTTTTATGCCATTAGTTGACTAAAAATAGGCTAGTATTCAACATTTTTAGACTCAGAGGATGAAATGCTTTGATCAATATTAAAAACTCCGTGGAAAAGCTGGGAGTAATTGATGCTGAAAATATTAAGTTTTTTTTTACTGGGGGGAGAAGGGTAGTGGTGATGAAAGGTGAAAGGCTGTTTTGCTTTTTGTCCTAATTTTGTTCAGCTTTGGCACACTATATTTAAAAATGACCGTTTGGTCATATGACTGTAAAACATCTACAGTGTTCTTTAAACAATATTATTTCTGACAGAATTTTTCCTGGGAGTCGGGGAATAATGTGCAGCTTAACCGCTGCAAAATACTTGCTGGAGAAACCAGCCGTGCCCCTGCCTGGGATGATGTATTCCTGTTTGCAGTGAGATTGGTAAGTGACTCAATTACTGTTAGTGAAGAAGGTGTCGTGCAGAGGAGATTACCAAATTGAACTCCTCTTAATGAAAGTCTGACGCGGGATGCTTGCCATGGTTCCTAGTTTTCAGATCTGCTGCTACAGAGGTGCCACATGTTCTCCATGAAATACAGGTCTTGTAATGCTTGTTCACCTTTCTCAATGTCTTTGCATGCTCCTGAAAGGGATTATCTCTGTCCGATAAGCTCCTTAGTTAATCTGCACAGGCCTTTTCCTTTACAACTATTCCTTCAAGATATTTATAGGTACAGCATTAACAACATATGCCTTCTTAGAGGGCTGAAATGGATATTTATATAGGCTCTTACAGGCTCATTTGGGTGCTAGGGAAGTTCAGCTATTGGGTGTCTTTAAATTTTGCAAGATGTTCCTATAGAGTCCTATGGAATATTTGTTTCTTGTGAGCAATGGCCCTGCTAGGTTTTTTTCCACCCCTCTTCCTACATTTCTGTGTTGTACATGAGACTAGGTGGCTTGTGAACATAAAGAAAAAGCAGCAGGAGAAAAGAGCAAATAGAGGGGGTGAGGATGGAGCAAGACCATAACTGAAGAGCAGAAATTATCACTTCAGTTTTCATGGAGGTCTCGTATAGCTTAAGGTCATTTTCACATTAAATATTCAGGGTACTGTTCTTCCATGCTTAAGTGTGCCCGTAAGCTATCATAAGTTACTGCATAGATGTACAAATCTTCTGAGGAAGCTATTCAGCTTTTATGTCTGCATAAACTATTCTTAAAGAAATTGCTAAGCTGTTAATATTAGGTTATTTTAAAGAAGTCTATCCTAGCTGCTCTTGCCTTTCTGGCAAAACCAGGAATCATGTCTTCTCTTTTTGCCAAAAGCAAACAAGTCATTGCTGTTTAACTTGTTTTGAAAGTAGTAACGTAATAAAGGTTTCAGTGATGCTACCTAGTAAATAATTTTGTGTGCTTTCAGACTTTGCAGCATGCAGTCTCTTTATGAAGCTTTTCACTGTTAAAGCAGCAGCTTTGGTTTCTGTTATTTCTCTTAGAATGGTAGAATATCATTGGGTAATAGAATAATTTCAAAGAAGGTCTAGTGAGTTTGGATAAAATAATTCTGTGGTTTATACTTGTAAATGAAGCTAGATACTTCTGGATGAGTACCTTCTTAAGTTCACAAATTTTGACATAGATAAGACAGAAAAGCTTATTTTGGGATAATTAGGTGAAGTAGAATCTTTGTCTGAACAAGTCAAGAGGTGAAGAGATTTGTGAAGTTGAAAATTTCAGAAGTGGAATGAAACATGCTGAGCAAGCTCTTCTGATTTGGAAGAGGAAGAGGGGGGTTCCCCTTTGTTGGGGGGGGGGACAAAACCAAAAATGCAACCAAAAAATAACGGTTCCTCTAGAGAAAAATGGACAATTGAGGAACTTCCTCAAGAAACTTTGATATCTTTTGCCCAAATTGTGAACCAAAATCTTGCTGAACTGCTCATGGAGGGAAATGAACGGGAAACACTGTAGTTCTTGCGTATCGGGGAGGAACTGAATGTAATTCTGAGAGGAACATTCTTCTTTTCTGTCTGGGCAGAATGAGTTCTTGACTCCTTTTAAACTTGAAGGAGAAACAGCTATATTTTTGGATTAATGTTCTTCTGGGTATTAAAGAAGAAATTTTACTTAGCCGTAAGGAACTGAATAGTATTTCTGCTTAGTCTGTCCTTTACTCAAAGCTAAGAGATTACC
>JAOBAS010000007.1:9555455-9566454 GCA_025311575.1 Elanoides forficatus | reverse complement strand
TTTTATTTTTGTTTTTTGGTTTTTTTCTTTTTTTTTTTTTTTTTTTACAGGTTATTTACCAGAGGCCTTTTCTCTTAATTTGAATAAATCAAATTTACACCTTTACATTTTTTAGGCATTTTTATCCTACTACTACCATGCACATTCAGTACTAGCAACTGTTCAGGTTGAATGGCAAGATGATATAATTATTAAAAAAGTAAATAAATAAAAAGTCCCTCCAACTCCCCAAAAGCTTGGTTACATGCAGGCAAAATTATCCAGATACTTGTGACAGTTCATAATTGAAAAAGTAATAAATATTGCTTTTGTTGGTGTTTTTTATGCCCTTCTGGGTATGATCATAATGTGATTTTCAACAAAGCTACCTTAACAAGTCTTCTAGCCTTAATGAAAATGCTTTTCAACATGTTCACTCAACTGGCTGTTTACTGATGTGCTAATCTCTAGAGTCATCTGAAGACCCAAAGAATTTTAACATCGAGTGAATGTTAGACAGGCTTTTCTGATCAAAGGTTAATTCACTCTTAAAGGAGACTTTTTCTTGGTGGCTCTAGGAATGTTTTTTGAGCATAAAAGTCCTCCATGTTTAAACCTGGTCTGAATCCTTGGGTGGCATCCCAGTCCTTTTGATACTTGAGTTGGTTTCATTGAGTTCAGATTTGAAATATTTGGTTTTGACAGTATTTTTCTTGTGGTGATTTTCCTTTGGATCTTCACTATTTCCTTTTGCTGTTGGGTTTATCTGCTGTGTAGTAGTAAGCATGGCCAGTCCTTTCAGGTTCTTTTGCTACATGATGTTTCTTTTTTCTTCAGCTATTGACTTCTACTTCCTTTTAAGATTTTGCAGTGAAAACTTTTCTGCGTATCACTTAAATAGAAGATGACAGTAAGACACCCTTCTTCTTTTCTGTGGTTTAGATTCTCTCATTCTCTCTCTCTGCCCCCCTCATCGCCCATGAAGAAAGACACTTGTCTACTTTAATGGGGTATCGGAAGGGTTTTTGAAAGCCTATGGAATGTCATTTCCAAAAATCACTGTAGTTGCTAAAGCATTTGTACCAGGGAATTGTCAGAGAGGTTTGGGGCTGCTAAGGCCAAAGTTAGACTAGCCCAGTGCATTGAAAACCAAATGTAGCCAGTTTGTGAACATCCTTGTGAGAGCACTCTGATTTGCTGAAGCCTTACTTCACAAATCATTAAGATGGTAGATGGAAAGTTTTAAAACACATGGATGTGCAATGTTTAATTGCCATCAGAATACACATTTTATTTTTATCTGTTAAAATTCAGATTTTTATTTCATATTTTTAGAAGCATTAGAAAAGAGATAAAGGAGTAAAATTTCATTGTTATTGATAAATGGACAATTTTGCTCAGTATGGAATCCCTTCTGCATCCCATTAAACCTTTTGAACTGTCTAATTTGATCTATAAGCAAAAATATTGACACATGACCCCTAACTGCAGATACATTAAATGGAGATAGGAGTGAGCAATGAAAGACGTATCTTTAAATAGAAGTGCTATCTGTACAGTATCCAGCCCGTTAAGCAAACTGTCACATTGTAGCCTGGTATTATTCTCTTTCCTGAGGGAAATTGGAAATTGAAGTTCTTGAAGTAGTTCAGTAGTGAAGAAAATAAAGGTGGGAATAAGGAGTATGGAAGATGGGGTTTGAAAAAGGTAAGCGTGTTTAAATCTCACGTGTTTATTGAAGTAATTTAAAAGTGAAAGGCTGAACTTAGAATGTTCCATGAGAGGTGGTTTGATATTATCTCACATTATTACACTCTGAACAAATATGTTAAGGATGGGGGAGAACTTTTATTAATTTTACACCAGGTCAACCATGGAGCAGTGACTTTACATTACTCACATACTGCACCTGATTTGTAGCTTCAGTATCCTTCTGTACACTGAATTCTGTAGCCTTTTCAGGATGTTTCATGACATTGGGTAACTTAGCTAAGCACCAGAGATACAGTTGTATCCCCATGTAGTGCTTAGTGGTTCAGAAATACAGCTTTGAAATTAGAAAGGGTTGGATGATGTTAGTTTACCTGAAGAACTACATAGGTTCTGAAGGAATCAGAAGTTTTCAGGATGAGACTGTATTTCCTGTGTAACTTTGCAAGCTGTTTTTCCCTGTGATATGCAGAAGGTTTATTTGGTTAATGCTGTGGAGCTTAGGGTTTTTTTTTCTTAGGGAGATACCTAAATAAAAAAAAAAAAAATAAAAGCACTCTTAATTTTTGTTTGTTGTTTTTTTTTTTTTTTTTTTAAATGTTGCTCTAATTCAGTGTAATCTTTTATGAAAATCGTGAGAAAATGTGATGATGGGCTCTGTGGAGTCGTGTGTGTTTACAGATAAGTTGGTACAATGTGTTCCTATTAAAACAAACAAACAAACCGTAGTTCCTGCTTTGCTTTCCTAAGCTATACTAATGTGTTATATATAGTGGTGGCTCTTCTCCCTCTGTAGTTTAATGAAGTAAAAATAAAGCTTGAAAAGCCGTCACTCGTTGCTGGCACTCAAGGACACACTAACGTAAAGCAGTCCCAGCTATGGTGGTATTGGGTGAAGTGATTTCTTTTATGTCTATTCTGCTCTTGCTTTTGTACAGCGTGACATAGTGAATTCACATAGGCTGTTACTATTTCCATTTGGATCTGTTGATGGATTCCTACATGAGAAGAGCTTAGGTTGTCCTGGTGGACCATGTTTCTTCACTGAAAAAACTGAGGTACAAATGCAGAGGGAAATCTCAATAGAAGTGTGGAGTTTTCTTATTTAGTTTAGTTTTCCCCGTGAGGGTTAGAGTTCTCTTTGGTAGTAGCAAGCAAAGCCTTATGTGCAGAGCTTAAAGCTATTTGAGGATTTGACCCATTGATCTTGCTTTCTGTTAAGTTAGCATGGACAATTAATTGGCTGTAGAAACCTGATAAACTTCCAGTTGCTTAACAACGTCAAAGCAAACAATGACTACCATGTGTTTTCTCTAAGCTTGTTTGTATTTAAAATAGCCGTGAACATGTCAAGTGGGGACATGAATAAAATGCTGTCCAGATAAACTAATTATATAATTAAATTAAATTGAATTTTAAGTACTCATTTGTTTCATTTGGTGATGTTACATTGTGTAAACATATTAATTTGGGTTTTGTACAGCTGTTTCACTTACACTGGGACCGAAAGGTCAACTTGTGTTTCTTTGTGGTAGTCTCCGGTTTATATACAGCAAACATCAGATCAGACATTAAAACACTTGTGCAATGCCAAAGGTGCCCAAAATGCTCAGCTTTTGAAAGTCTCCTGACAGATTGAGAGTAGTGAAGAAAATGTATTATTTAATAACGTCTAGTTACATTAGAGTAAATTAGCATTGTGTAATCAAACCACGGGTCATTTGGCTTCATGAATTAGAAAGTTAATTTTGTAAATAAGGCAAATACTGATCAATGCAATGGAATTAGTGGGTTACGGACAACTTTTTTGCATGAGGGTTGCCAAATTAACTGCAAGAGCTTGACATTATTTAAATAAAGGAAAAACTCTAATTGTAAAAACCTAAGTATAGAGCTTATGTGGCTGAAAGCTTACACAAGAATTGAAATTTATAGACAGTAGTTGATGCCCTCCATTATCTACGAACTGCTGCATACAAAAGTAATACAGTTTCTATACTTTAGCTGCATGGTCTTCAGGCAGCAGCCAGAAACTTGCACCCAGTTGTGCGTAGGAATGATTTTCAGGCATGTTTTGGCATGCAGGCAGCTTTTTAGTGTCCAGCTGCTGTTTTCACTTCCAGTAATGTTGATTGGCTTGGTGCAGAAACATTATGAACCTCCAAAATGATAGCCCTAAGTATTTCTGAAGTTGACCATGTTGTAAAATAGTTGATGAAAAATAGTTTTGTGGCCTTGGAAGGGGTAAGCATTTTAACTCTGCTGTTTAGATGGAGTAAATGAGCCCAGAGAATCAAATATTGATTGATAAAGAATATTTAAGACCTTATTTATAGCAGTATGTGCATACGAGAGTATTTAAGTAAATAGGAATGTAAGCAAAGATTGGTTAGTTATGTGTAACTCAGGGAAGTTGTATGTGCAAGTGGAAGTTCAGAACCACATAGGAGAGTTCAGGTGAGCTGACCAGCCTGGCCCGGTAGGAGAACTCTTCAGCTTGGGACCAATTTATTCTTGGATTCATTAGTCTGGAGCGATTAGGGGAAAAAAAAAAAAAAAAAGTAATTACTTAATTGACTGCGTTACGTAGTGTTTCTTTCCTGTGCAAAACTTCCTGCACGTTTTTCTAAGGAATAAAATGGATGCGGGTCAGTCAGACAGTGGCTGCTTCAGGCAGGGAATTGAGATGTACAGTCAGAACAGCCATATCTTTTATGCAGTGAGAAATGAGACCTTTTTATGACTCTTTGTAGCTTTTGTCTGGAAAATTTCACTATGGTGAACGCTTATTGGCCTAGTTCTGGTCAAAATTGCATGTTGTCACATACTACTTTCCACGGGCCTTGTCTGCAGAGTGGTCCATTGCCAACATTGTATGTTTTGGTCTATCATGCTTTTGTTAGCAGAGAAGTTCATTTTTAATCTGCAGCTGTTTATCTTTTCAGCTCCTGGTAGTGGTTTTCCCTCTTGACCCGTTTAGTAGTTCATCTTCTGCCAGAGTAAAGGGGTTTAAATAATGTTTGATTAATTAGATATATAAAGTAAATCTGTAATTAAATCGGTCACATCAGCTGATCATACCTCTCTACTAGTGTTTTTCTTTTCCTTTGTTTATAGGACATAATGCTGCATACCTTAAATGACATTCTGACCACGAATTACAATTGGCTAGGCCTTATGGCTTTTTTATTATTGTTGGATTACCTTATTTTACCATAAATGAGTAAGAAGTATGTTTTGTTCCAGTTGAATGTTGGTCTTACTGCTTTTTAAATGAAAATGGGCGTCACTGTTTGAGTTACTGTATTATTTAACAAGGGGAATTTCCTAGGTAATCAAGTTTGGATTACTTATTACAGGTCAGCTGTACATGATTTTTTCAATATTATGGTTTAAAATTAATTTGTACCAGTTAAGATTTGTTTTCTAGTAATAACATTATATTGTATGGCATCAGATAAAACAGTCTCATCTTCTATGCTAATGCTTCTAGGTATAAATAGAAGAGTTACTCTTCATAATTTATAGCTGATGGTTAGCTAGTTAGCCATTTAATCTCTCTTTCACCCCTCTGAAATCTAGGAAGTTCTTTTTTTGTGTGACATCCTTTGAAGTGCAAGCTTATATTGAACCAAAACCTCTTACGTGTAGACCTTGGTAACATCAGTTTCCTGTGTTTGGTGTTATCCTTACAGTGCTGTACCAGGCTGCAATGCCTCCTAGGAAACATGTCATTTTTCTGCAGTGGCTTTGTAAATGAATAGAGTGTTAATCAAAGATGTGAAAGGGAAGTCCCTGCCACTGTGGCTGGAGAAACAACATACACATACATGTATATACAGCCGCACATACTTTTCATTCGTTTCATTCATGAAACTCTAAGTCTGTATAGTTTTATTTTTTATGCCTCACTTGATATATATGCAATTTAGTTAGGAAGATCATCAGAGCAGATAATTTACGTCAGACTGCCTCTTGTAAGGGGACTTTTTAAGAGAAGCTATGAACTTCCAATATGGCGTAGTTGAATTACTTGAGTTTCAAGATGTGTCATCCCTGAGGCAATCCAGAAGGGTTTTTTTTTCCCTCTTTTTCTTAACTGAAGTTAAGTCTAATAATTACTAGAAGAGATTGTATTATGTCAGTGAAATGACAGCATGCAAGGTGTGGTGAGCAATTTACATGCTAAGTAAGCTTGTTTCACACTTCAGCTTGAGACCTTCAGGGCACAGCTGGTCATAAATTTGCTGGTGGTGTTAATGAGGAGGTGCTTATTAGTTGGAAGTCTGACATGGGAAGTTTCTGGTTTAAAAGAATTTTTTATTTTGCAAGGCAACTTACAGGTGAGGTATTCTGTACATCTGAAAGATGACGCATTGCTGACAGTGGTCTCTGTCAGATTAAGTGTCCTGACACCTGGCGTGGTGGGATTAGGGGTCAGTCTTGAGTGGATTCAAAGGTGGTTGGGAGAAGATGAGCTGAGGAGAATGGATCCCTTCCTTTTCCTTGCTAGCAAAAAGCTGAGTTCCTCTTGGTTGTGAAAATGAAACCAATTGTAATTGCTGCAAACTACCTTCTCTTCCTTAGGATGAGAAATGGGAACAGGGAACGGAAACAAAGAGGGAGAGCTGTACAAAGGCAGTGATGCCTAGAAGCTTGTGACATGAATAAAAAAATGTTGAGAAACACTGTTCTACACACTACGTGGTAACTCAGAAGCGTGACACACCTTTGCGGCATCCTTGGAGAGGGTGATATTCCAGGAATGAATGTATTTGAGAATTCAGCTGTTTTCAATACCACAGCATTACAAATTTTGTTTATCGTACATTTGCTGAAAGGAATCAGGCACATAATATTGGAGTAATTCAGCATCCTGGTAGAGGAATGCTGTCATGCATTTGGATTAATCTGTAAATAATTGTTGGTTGGATTTGATTGCTTAGGGCTGATCATTAATCTCCAAGAGTTGCTGTGATTTTTTTTTTTTTTTTTTTTTTTCGGTCAACTCTCTTCTGACCTCACCAGTCATGCCAAACTAGAAGTGTATTTAGTCATTAGCTTTTTTAATTAGAAAAAATAGCTTTTATTAGAAAAAATATGTTTTCAGATCAAATAGAGTCTGAAAAATAATAGATTTTCATTTTAGGCATGATTTCTCAAAAGCTTCCCAGTTGCCGCTCCCCTAATATCAAAACGCATTCCTGAATATCTATATGGATGCATTTCTCCCCATAATTAAATTCATTTTTTCAGAATGCTCACTAGTGGAAGCAAGGATCCATAGGGATCTCGGCACCATTGGCTAATATATGCGGAAGACACTATCTACATGATGGAGTCCTGAAATCATGTTTCACTCTCTGTACTTTAACATGGCTTCAGAAATTTCTAAAATCGGTCTGGTTTTACAAGTGTTATATAGCCACATGTAACAACAGTAAAAGGAAGATGCTCAGGAGGGCGGGGGAACCTTTTCTCTTTTGATCTAGCCATGAAAGACCATTGGAGCTGCTTTGAAACTGTTGCCCTGCTTCAAAACTACTGCTCTTCCTTCTTGAAGCTGAGGACAGGAGCTGTTTTTTCTCCAGTCTTTCAGTCGGCCATCCTTTTTCTTCTCCTTTAAGTCTTGTGCACTTTTTCTCCATTCTCTGCTTTTTTTTCCTCTTACCTGCCTGTCCACGTTTGTGGTCTTTACTGAATCTTTTTTGTGGGAGTGCATTTTTTTTTATTTTTAAACACATTCTTAACTACCATAAGTGTTACCCGAAGCTCAGTAAAGTTAGGCAGAACTGTCATGTGCCAATGTAACAGCTGTCAGTTGAAGCTTTTAAGTGTAACGCGTCTGCGGTGATGCTAGCAGTAGGAGAGTAAAACCATCTTCGGGAGAGTGACCACATCTCCTCCACTTTTTCTTTGTCAATACGGCTGGCTAAGTAGTTGTGTGTCAGTCATGGTGCAGTGCAGGAAGTTTACCCTGTACATGTTGGGAATGTTAATTCTCAGGAGGGGAAGAATGGCTGGGTCAGGCAGCTGCAAGGCACACAAGTGGAATGAGGCAGAGACATGTGATATAGTTTCGTGGTAATATTTGATCAGCATTTGTGACCAAGCTTGATATGTTGAGTCAACTAGCCGTGCAATGCTTTGTCCTGGAAATGCTTTAGATCACCCTTCGGTGACTTAATGTGGATAGCACAATGAGAAACATTATTTTGTAATTGTAGACAGCTATGATAAGTTATTTTTCAAATGGAGTACTCTTAAGTGGGAATTTGAAAGAGGTTGCATTTAAAATTGTGTGTTTGTTTGGAGTTTATTTTGCTTTTCAGTATTTGAAAAATAAGAGAATAACTTAGTGGTTCACCTGTTGGATCATTCAAAGGGAACTTTGGGGTTCATAACTCAACTCTGAGCACGTTTGAAGTTGGTGAGAGTAATTTGATTAACATTAGTTTTGAATAAAGCATGTTAATCAAGAGTGCTATTTCAAGGGGCAGTAATACCTCTCTGCTGCTTTTCCCTCCTGTTTCTACTGCAGGGAATTATGTTCAAAACTTTTTGTCTGATTTAGGTGCTTTAGCAGTAAAAATACTGGCCTGATTTCTTACATTATAAGGAGTCAGTTGCAGAGAGAATGTGGTTTGCAGGCAGAAATAGAAAGAAAGACACAGTTTTGTTTGCTGAAGTTTTGTTCTTGGTAATAATACAACTCGATTTTTGAATTCTGGAACAAGATTGCATTTCAGAAAAAGGTTAATTCTGCTACAAAGACTGCAATGGATGTAGAAGCCAAGGGAATGCAAGTTACTTTGTTCCATTATTTTTATAAAGCTCTTCTCGAAGTAGGATCAAAGCAGTAAAATGAAATGTGCTGTGTTATCTATGTTGTTATGCTACCAAGTGGAATGCTATCCTGGTTATACTTAACACAGAAAATTACTGGCTTGAATGCCTTATTTATGGCATTAAATCCTGAACTTATTAATTGGCACTTTCAATTTTGAGCACAAAGTTAGACCTGAAAATCCAAATTCAGATTTTTAAATCTAGGGCTTTGTTTCTTCAGTGTTGAAATTCCATGTTTTTGTCAGCAATAGTCAGGTTTGAAAATCTGTAAGTTGTATTTGCAGTATTTGTGAGAGAGAGTCAAGAGACACATACAGGAATGCCTAAACAGGCACTTGGCCAGAATGAACTTTATGTAGAGATACAGTGCTTTTGTAAGTACTTGCTGTCCTTTATAGATCTCTGTGTTGAGAAGAACTGTCTCTAAATGCCTATGCTTGTGACCGAAAAATTGATGTGTTGCGAGTTGTCAAGTGATGTGTTCTATTTACCCCAACGTTTATAAATGAAACTTGAATTGTGTGTATGTCCCTGTGTGCATGAGCACTTAAATATTTTGCCAGGTGCTACTGAGAAGGTATAGTGTCTCAGTGTGCCTATATGAAGCAGCAAACTTCCACTTGTTTGTGAACCTCCACTGACTGTAATGTACATCATATGCTTTTCATAATGTGTTTTAAACTACTTTATGGACTACACTCTATATGGTGTTCAGTGACAGAGAAGATGCTGAGGGAGTGGAGGGGAAGGTGCCACTGATTGGTTCTTTTCTGGAACCATTAAGGGAGCATGGTAAAGAGCATGGGGCAACCCCCTGAAACAGTGAGGAAAAGAGCAGCCTCCCTTCCTTCTCCACTTTTTCATCCTGAATTTTGGATGTGTAGACATCAAGTAATAAAACACGTGATTGGAAAAAAACTTAATTTTGTGAATGAAGATTTTGAGGCTTACTTGGAGATTTATTTGGCAAGAGTAGAGTAGAAACTTTAAGAGCAGTTTGTGGTACAAAAAGGTGGAAGGAACAGGAGAAGGGGAGCAAGAGGGGTGGTATAGCCTAAAATAATGGAAAAGAGTGCTACATAAGGATGCTGAAACTGCAATAAGATTTTTATGCACAGATGGTGATATTTTTTTTCTTAAATCTCTTGTGATTTTGAAAGTAGTGGGTGTCGGGTTTCAAAGATCCCTTGCAAAATATCTGACTTGCCTAAAATACTGTGTTCTAGAGTAAAATGATCAACCCAAGAATGTATGAAAGTTCAATTATGTTTTAAGTGAGACTCAAATGTCATAGATATTTTGGTGCCTCCCTTGCTGTAAATGATACTGGGTCTCTGCCCTGGCAACTCAAAAGCATACGTGTTTTCTGCATCGGAATGCTCAGCAAGAGCTGTGACCATTGATTTCCCTTGATTCTCTTTTAGTTTCATTTGCTTGACACTTCAAGCTGTGAGTGCTTACAAGTCCTACTGAGGTATTTCAGTGCTTCTGTTTCAGCCTTCTAGCGTATTAAAATGTTCCTCTGGGTATATAGCTACTGAAAACACAAGCCTCATTAACACGTTTTTGTTTTGCTTTTTGACAAAGCAATTGCACATTTAAGTAATGCGCTACTTGCAGCCAAGCTGCTGATTTTTCATAATCTATTGAAGATATTAAGTGGATAAAAATAAATGCGTCTTAATCTTAAAAGATGAGTTGCTAAAACTGCATGTAGCGGGCGGCAGCTTCTTAAAACACTTTTTGCTTACACCTGAAGCTGTAAAATAGCTCTTTTCAGGAGCACTGTTTCTGAAATCAGGCTTATAAATCACTGGAGTTGGGAAATGTTATTTATTGTATTTTATTGCAGAATTCACACCTTCATGAATAGTGCTATCAGATGCTTTCAGTATGAAAATTCTAATGTTGAGTGGTGCAGCCTTACTTAAAATATATACCAAAAGTCGTTGCTTAGGGAAGAGCATTAATTTTATTGCAAAACAATGAAAACAATAGGAGAGAAATGTCACAGCTTTACCAAAACTGCACTTACACCAGGGTTGCTTAAAATGCTCTTCAATGAATGTATTTTTTAAAGGACCACTTAGTGTCATAGGCACTCTTAGTAGTTTGTGTCACTGAAATAATTTAGCTTTGCAGTTGTTCTTTCTATTTTAAGTTTTTGCTTGAGTTTTTATAGATTAACTTCCCTGAGGGAAAAGTCTTGCTTGTTTAAATTCTTAGTGGCCAGGCCTTTTCTTTACATAAGATTGTGTGTTACTATGTACATCTACTGTGCTGGGAAAGCAGTGCTGTGAGGGTGGGGGGAAAATGTTTGTGTGTTGGTCTGTGTGTGTGTCTGCTTTTTTTTTTTTTTTTTTTTTAATACACCTTTACCTTTTTTGTTTATGTGAATATCACAAAATCCCGCCTACACAGCATTCACATAACTTTTCTGTGTGGGGGAGGAACAGGGAGG
>JAOBAS010000007.1:9500882-9531943 GCA_025311575.1 Elanoides forficatus | reverse complement strand
CCCCTCTGAGACACTGATCATATTTCCATGTTTCTTATAAAACAAGCTTAGTTTAGTTTGCATTTCAGATCGTCTCCCTGTGTGCTGTGTATGATATGGCAATTGGTCAATCCATGATTAAGTGATGGCCAAAGCTGGCAGGCATTAAGATGCTGTAACTGCATATGTCTGTGCTTGTGTTTCAAACTTGCTGCGACTGAATTTAAAAATCTTAACATAAAAGCTCAGTGAAAGAGTTAAAGTTTATAAAAGAACTTTGAGCTTATCTTGCAGATTTTTTAAAATTTTTTTTTATATTTTGAACTTCTGAAATTTAAAATTACTTGTTTTTTTAAATTAACAATAAAGTAAACACAGAAGAGGGCTAAGCTGACAAATTTTCTCATGCAAGTGGCATAGGCTTTGAGGTCTCACAGAGAATAATGATGGTTCAGTTGGCAAGTGGTGACTAGCTCAAGAACTATACCTCTGGGCAGAAGACCACATACTTCTTAAAGGAGTATAAAAATAATCTGAACTGTTAACATATGTAGAATTGATTCAGTTGTTCTTATTGTTAAAGTTGACTGAAAATATTGGGAAGTACAAATTATAGAAAAAGTGATGAAGTTTCCTTTCCTGTTTTTTTTTTTCCTCCAGGTTTAAAAAGCGTTTTACAAACTTGGAAGTGCTAACTATTTTAAAGATGGAGTTTCCTTTTTATACTTTATTTTAAATCTGCTGTTATAGTTGTTTTAAACATACATATGAACTACTTGGACACTTTGCAGTAAGGATTGAGCTTTTTAATTTTCTTCTAACATATGATGCTAAATTATTGATTCTAAGAGTTGTCATCCATAACAACTTTTTCTAAACTTGTTCATTTCTTAGTATTTTCAGAACTAACCTTACCATGCAATTATCGTGACACGTGATAATTTTATTTAAGGGTTAAATCACCATATTTCAATTGTAGCATATTTTTCACGTTCCAAACAGTTGTATTTTCCAGAGTTAATATTTTGGGAAGTTTGTGATGCTTATTGTGGTTGTGTCATAGTAAATATTATAGTTTAATGTTCACATACTTTCTTTTAAAAAGTACAGTTGTTGTAGAGAGAACAAACTGAGTTATGCCGTACATCTCTGTGGGCTTCAGAAAATCTTGGAAACTTTTCTTTTAGCAAAGAATACTGTATTAAAAAATTATGTCTTAATTTGTGTGATTGGAATGAAAACTGCTAGCTTGTTACGTGTTTCATTTGTGTATTTTTTCAATATGGGAAAAAAAATGAGAATAGCATCCCTAACAGAGGGGAAAATGTACAGAAGAGCTCCTTTCTAATTAATTGATATTTAAACATGCTTAAACTGCATGTTATTTGCCTTCAAAAGATCTTTCTCTGGCTTAATTATTTCAGACGTATTGCAGGATAGTGCTTATTTTTCTAATAAATTGATTCTTTTTTTGTCAACATAGTAAGTTAGATTTGCAATGTAGAAATCAAATACTTGGATTTCTCTGAGCAAGTATATTTGCTATATGTTTCTGTATTTTTTTTTTCGATAATTCTGCCTGTAGAGGCTGACATTTTGCATTGTGACTTTTTTTTTCCCCTTTATTATAGAGAGAATTGCTAGACCAGCAGAACTCTGTGTGTTTGCCTCAATCTCTACTACTGAATTAATGCCTACTTTATCATTATTTGATTTTGGAAATCTCTTTTATTTTCAGAGAGTGTAAAATTAAATAATGTGCCTTTATATTTAGTTTTACATCATATATTTATCTATCAGTGTCCTCATATTTACTTTTTTTGTTATTATAGCATTTAAGTGTTAATGACAGCTGTGTCCAGGATAGTTTGATCTTTCCTTAACATTCATACCAAACACAATTTCTGCTGTCTTTTTCTTCTTGCAGTCAGTGGTTCTCTGATTTACATTCCCTCTCACTTACTGAAAAGGCCCTATACAAATGCTGCCTATGTTTTCTGCAAAAATTGATGTCTCTGAGCAATCCAATTATGGTACTGCTTGTTTTTTGAGGTTGTTGGGAGTTTTTTTGTTTTGGGTTTTGGGGGGTTTTTTGTTGTGTTTCTTTACACATCAGGTCTGTGTTGGTAAGTTGCCAGCCAGTTTGTGTGTGAAACCTGGTACTCCGTTCCTCTTGGAACACGGCTTTGGCACGCCTCTCCTAGTATCCCTTCTGCTGGAGTTGCATGGTAGTGCTCGTGTCACAAATACAGATTTGCTTGGTTTTAACGCATGAAATTTGGTGGATAACGACAGCGTGTCCCTCCTTCCCCTATGTCTTGAAGCTGCCCTAATTTCAAATTTGTTGCAGTAGTTGAACAAAATTTTACAGGACTTGTTGCGTTCAAATTCATTGCTATTTGTTAATGGCCTCTTTGGTGATATTATTAATTGTGCTTACTGAAGTCTTTACTCCTTATGCCTAAAAGAGTTGGATGGATGAAGTGAATTACTGAAGAAATAGTGCTCACTGAGAATAATTACTTGATAATAAGTTGTCAAGATCTGTCACGAGAGCCGGAGACTTAGTGTATCTCTGCTATTACGATTTGATATGATTTAATGGTTTGCTTTCCAAATCTATGTAAAATAGGTCAGTCTGTCTTGCTTCACCCAGATTGGTGTGATGTTAGCTTTAAGGAGCTGGTTCTGAATGTTTCAGACCCAGAGTTGTCTGCCAAGTGTCTCTGTGCTGTAAAGGTACGTGCTACACCTGAGACATCTTCCGTAGGAGAAGGTTAGGATTTTCCTGCCTGGCTTGTCCCTTTATCCTCATGCACTTTTAAACACGGTGGTCAAGAGTCATCTTCTTGAGTGTGTTAAATAAGCTTCTACATTTTCTAACTTCTCTGCATACTGTGCTCTTCAGGCTGTATAATGGCACTTCTTAGAGGTCAGCTTGGTTGCTGTTATTTAACTTCAGAATTCCAAGCTTATGCTTTGCCAGAGTGTGACACTTGCGGTCTATATGTATAAACCTTTGGTATCCTGCCCGAGTTTCTCAGAACATTTTAATTAAGTGCAGCAGGAGGGTAGTAGGAGTTGAATCATTTGGTAACAGTTCACTTAAAAAAACCACCCAAAACCCAACCCCCTCCCCCAGCCACCCCTCAAAACAACCAACGACCCCTCCCAAACCCCAGCTTCCACAGTTCATCAATAAATTAATCTTTGATATATTCCTTTAGCCATCATTGCTTTTATAAGCGCTGAAGTATCCCAAAGGATTGGAATTGTTACTCTTTGTCCTTTTATTCATATCATTGTCACACTTAGGAGCTTGTGTGTGCAGTCGGGAGCCGATTGTCCAGTGCATTGTGCGAACAGGCTGTCGAAGCTGACTCGCTGGTAATGAACACAGTCAGTGGCAGGAGAAACAGCACTCAAGATCCCAGTTCAATCCTTAAGAGTAATGGCTACTGGAGCAAGCAGGATATATAAGTAATTCTGTGACTTGAGCCGCCAGCCTGGTGGGAAGATACCTAGTTTGTGGTCATCGGTCCCACCACAGCTCCTGTTTTACACAGGGGCTGTTGATGCTTTCCGCGTGAAGCAATCCTCGCAGCAGGGAGGCCCTGTCTTGCTGGAGCAACGTGAACGCCCGGGATCACCGCCGCGTGCCCTTACGCACCCACTGCTCCCATCTGCACCTACTGCTCTCACCTCGCTCATTCAGAGGGTCTCTCTGTCCTGTTTAAGGAGCCATGTGTAGAGCACCTCCACAGCGGGCAGGCTGAAGCCAGAGCTATCTTCAGGAAAGTAAAGTTGTGGTTTCATTAGACAGAAATTCTTGGCAGCAGCAGAGGCCGCTGGCCATCCTCGCTGTCGCACTGTGCCACCCCGTCTCCCTTACGCTGGCACAGCCATCTGTGTAGAATTTAGTTTTCCCACTTTCAGGGTGACTGTGCTGATCTATGTTTAGATTAAATCTCTGAAAGGAGTAGCACCCAATGCTTGATTGGAAAGAGTAGAGCTGGAAGTGCGTTTTCCACAGAGCCCGGTCACTGCATGCTGATTAAATGTGACTGCAAATCTTCCTGTTGCCCTTTGGCTGATTTAGGAAGGAGAAGCTTCTGGATTGTGGTCAGCTTATTAGGACTCCCCACAGAAGAGAAAGGTGAAAGGAGGAGTCCTGAGGCAATTTGTGGAGTCGAGCACTGAAGAGGAAGGGTTTTACAGTGTGTTTTTTCTTGAACCCTATTCTGACTCTTGTCCAGTAGACTCTGATGTCAAACTGGTATCAGAGGGACTATAATTTAGTGACGTGGAAAGATAACCTAATTACACTGATGGTATTACGAGAGAGAACAGATGCCATAATAGATCTGTAAGAGTTACATTACAAAAACAGGTAACTTCTTAATTCTTGCTGTAGTATTTTGATGCCTAATACTCTTCTGTAGATTAAACTTTTTGTGTTCTCTAAATGCTGGTTATTCAACTCAAAACTTACTGTGTGGACTACTGTTTTTATGGGGTGGAAGGACAGTTAAGAATTTCCCCTTTCAGTTGTTAGGACTGTTCTCAAACATAATGTGGTTAATTAGGATTGTGGAGATAGCACAACCCGAATTACTTGTGTGATGTTTGAAGTTTGAGTCCCTAAGAGGGATTGGTTATCGTAATATCCTTGGGTATCAAATTGGAGCTAGTTAAAATAATAGCAGAAGAGCCTCATCTCCAAGAACATTTTACAGTTTATTTCTCTTCTAATCTTGAAAAATTATTTTTGGCTAATATTATAAAATTGAATCTGTGCTGCTTTTCTGCCTTTTGACAAGAGCTTAGTATTCTTAGCAGCCATAGAAATTATGCTGCAGAAAGCAAGGATAAATGCACTAGAAGACTGTTGGAATTACAGGATTACAGTAGGCAGTAGGTGGCTGTTTTTATTATCTCCAAGTATTTTATTGCCCGAATTATCTCTGTGTGTGTGTGTGTCTGTGAGATGCTGCCTGACACTAGACATTTTAGCATACCTGAAGATCTTCAGCTATTTCCAGTATAAATAATTTATGCACCCCCCAACACTCTCGTATGTATTCTATAAAACAAGTATTATATTACTTAATGTTAACCAAAATGCAGCAGAAGTAGTACTATAAATGGTGGTGTTTGGAGCAAATATTTTAAAAGTGTGCTATGTAAAAAAAAAAACCCCAGCTTAAGTAAAATGGAGTTTGAGGCAGGTAGTAGTATTTTATCTCCAGAAGTGTCATTAGGGCTCAGTAGTGTAGAAGTTCAGACCAACAGCCTGCTGCTCTACCCGAAGCTTAAAAAAAAAAATCAAATGGTCAGGAGAGGAGGAGCCAACAGATGGTACAGCTGGACCTGCATGTTCAGGGTATCTTCAGGTTAATGAATAATCAACCTGAGAAGGAGATTAGCCCAGCTGGGAAAATAATAACCGCTGGTCATTAGTTATCGGAAGTTCCTGTAGCATCATATTGCGGTGGGAGCGCATGGTGGCAGGAGTGCTGGCACTCGGTCAGGTGGCTGCCACGTGTCAAACGGTGTACCTGGTGCACTACTAAAGCAGTTAACAGGTAGGATTTAAGGCAATGCTAGAGGGTCAGGTTGTCCATATTTTGATTAATGTTGTAACATGGTTTATTGCCTGATAATTACAGGTCACGGCATGAATATTTCCTGTTCTCCTCAATAAATCGACAGCTTGATTTTTCTAATGGAACTGCCTGTGGTAGTCCATCAAAGAAGCGGTTGGATGCAGTAACCTAATTCAATATTACAAACAGTTCGAATCTAAAATCTTAATGGATCTAAATGAAGGAGGTATTTTTTAAAGATCACATCAGATGGTGTATTTTTTTTTTGCTTCTGTAAAGCAAATACACTGAACTATGTTAATTTTCATACTAAAAGCAACTGTTCTGCTTTCCTTTGTTGCAGATCACCAGAAACTGGAAAGAGAAGCTAGAATCTGTCGCCTCTTGAAGCATCCCAATATTGGTAGGAATATTTAAGTGCTTTATACAGTAGATATCAGTTTAGAAAACTGAGGGGAAAATACAAGACAACAAATACAAATATCAGCTCAGAGAAGTCAAGTGGAAATATCTCCCCGCAAGACTAGTTCTTTATAATGTGGTGCTCCTTTCTAATTCTAGTATGGGATGTAACATCCCAACGGATCACCTAAAGCAACGTGTACTGTTCTCATCTTTTTTGAGCTATTGCTCTGCCATCAATGAGCTATCTATGCCAGGTGTTTGGGGGTTTTTTTTGAGCAGTGTGTAGGAGGAGTTATTTCCAGTACCACTCATGACTTTTTGAAACCTGCAGGATTTCATCTAACAGCATATGTTGCGAAATGACACAGACCAATGTCGACAGAGTTAGTGTTCTTTTTACTGAGGTGCTTATTTTATCCTGTTTTATTTTGTGTTTGAGATTCTGTTCTTCTGTAGAAAAGATAGGTAGATGCAGAAAGATCTACTCCTTTTATTTCCAGAACTGTATGTTTTCTATGCAAGGGTTCATGGAAAGCAAAAAAAAGATACTTGGGGGGGTTGGGTGTGTCTGTTTCCTTGCTTTAGAAACAGTAGAAACAGATAAGTACCTTGATCTTTAAGGAGTTGTATCTGGGTTTTTCAGACAATGAATTATATGCCAAGGGTCGGTCTCATAAGAGTATTTGCTGTACCGGAGACTTCTGCGGAAGGGTGGGATTTTCCTATTCGTCTTGTTCCTCTACCCCCATGTAGTTCATTTTTTTCCTTTTCATTTTTAACTAACAAATATTGGTCTTTGTGACATTTTTAGACTAATATAATTGTTTCATGCCTGGGAAAGAACAAGCTCCTTCCTTTTAATAATAATCATAAATTGAAAACAAATGTACCACAGTTCAAAATGAAATGTCGAATCTCTGAAAAAGCTCTCTTACGCAGTCTCAAAAGCTTAGAGGTTTCACATGCAAAGTTGGTTAAAGAGTAGCGTTATCTGCGTTATTTTATGCGAGCCAAAATTTTTGCATTGTAAAGTGATGCGGGCCACATTTGTTGCAGGGAGGAGGTGCAGCTCTTCTGCAGTTACGGAGAGCAGTGGTTACACATATGGTGCTGGTCTGACTCTAGAGTCATTTACCTGTGCCTCACTGTAACTAGAGTGTATTTGTGAGTTTGAACAAGCCAGGGAAAGTGAATAAAAAACAATAATAAACTGTTGAAGAGCCGAAGTGCACAGAAGAACTCAGTTGTAACAAATGCCTAGATTGATTTCATGCGATTGCATGTCTTCAGTTCGTTGAGTAGCTTGGACCAATATTAGGATGTAGTCCAGATCCTCTGTGGCAGGCCAGCTATTCCATATACAGCGTTCCTATTTGGGAACATATGACTTGAAATGCGAACAGGAGAAGACAGCTTTGTGACAGGCAGGTAGGGTTCTGTAAGTCAGCACAAATTCCGTGCATCATTACCTGCACCAAGGTGCACAACTCAGTCAAAGGATTATAGACAAATTCTTCTACTCCTGTTTCAGAAAAGATGCCATGTTCGAGATCTGTCCGATAGAAGATTTTCATGACTCGGAATTAACATGCCAGGGTTTGGCAGCAGGTGTTATATTCTGTCATCGTCGTTCTGTTTCTACTGTCAGCTGTTCTGCCGGCCCTGCCTGGGTATCTGCCTGAAAAAAGCCTCTTCCGATTAGTGTGGTTACAATAGTTCCTTGTTTGCAGAACTGCTGGAGTGAAGGCCACTTTGTATCTGGTTTCTCTCTTGGAGGAAGATCATAAATGTGGTCTGAAATCGAGAAACCGTTTCTGTAAACTTAGAAAGGTAACTCTTCCCGAAAGCAGTAATTTCAAGCCTCTGAAGGCCGTCACGTAAGCTTCTGGGCTGAAGAGGTTCATGTCTGCGTGCTGAGCTGGCGGTCCAGTCCCTGCCTCGGCCGGGTGCCTACCCCCTCCTTCGCCCTGGGGCTGCCCACCGGAGGCTGCTGGGCTGCAGCCCAGCCCTGGCAGCGGTCTGCCCTCACCCCTGCTCCGGCAGTCGTGCCCTCAGCCAGCTCAGTGGCAGCCCTCAAAATCATGCTAGGTGCGTGCTGCCGGTATCCAACCGAACCTCTTACTCTTGGGTCACTAACACATCCCCTTTTTCAAGAAGTCATCTTTAGTGGGTAATAATGCTACGCCACGCTAGAAAGCACTAATAGCGAAAAAGGAAGTATACCAGAGTAAGGTGACTTGGCTGTAACAGCAGAGATTATAGTGCGTTTTGTATGTCTCAAAATGGTGAAGGTTAACCCTTGTAAACAGGTTTTACTTGCACCATGTGTACGTCAAGAGTATGCATGTTTAAAAATATTAGCAAGTCCATGATTATAAAATCGATGCTTTTCTCTTCATCTGTATTTTCTCCTGAATTTACTGCCACGGATTAATTTCTAATAGCCCAGAAAAGAAAAGATTTTTTGAAAAGGAACTTGTCATGTTAACAATAATTTAAAGAAAATTAGTAAAAAATTGTAAAAAAATTTCAAATGTGATCTCTATAGGAAAGCAGAGATCTAGTTTAATTGATTGGGCAGTTTCTAAAGATGATCTCAGTGATTTCCTTTATTTTCCTCCAGTGTAGGTTTTTTCACTTGTCTTTTTTGAATTACAGATTTGTTGCGGGATGGCAGATTTTTGAAGTTAGAATTCAGTAATCCTTTCACTTTTCTTTCAGGTTTATCCTTCTTTATTCTTCCTAGTTAGATTGATTAAATATCCCTTCTAAAAATGACTTAGTTTAAAGGTGTCAATTTCAGGGTAGCTCAGTTTCTAAAATAATACATATGTTATAGTACTCATTTTTAAAGTGTTGTATGGTCTCTTCAGTTAATTAGCTTTCCAGTCTTAAGACTGTAGCAGATACTTTAGGGTGAAAAACCCTTTTTAGTTACCTTTTTCATACTTCCCCTCCAGTCAGAGTAAAGCAACACAGCTGTGGTGAATCACATTTTTAGATTTTAGCCTGTGAGTAAACACATTGTAGTTTTCACATGAGCAAGATTTTTCTTCTTTAGAGAGAGTTTAAAAAAAATTCTAAACCACTGGAAATATTTTCCCATTATTTTTCCAGAGAAACTAGAGAATTATCGAAATCTTTTACAGATCGCTGGTTTTGTATTTTCAAGGCAGGCGACCAATTAGTACCTATCTAGAAAAATATTTAGTATTTAGTTATTTCAGCAGGATAAGAAAGAATTCAGGACTAAACTTCTTAACAATCGACATACCTATTTTTAGCTTCCCAACAATACTATTTTTATATCCATTTCATATCTTGATTTGATGGTGGATTTATTAAATGGCGGCCATTATGCAGTTAGGAAATCTTAGGATGACATTTAAAAAAGGCTTTCAATTTTAGTATATATTCATATACTAAACTTCAGAAGTTCCTTTGGTATTGGGAGAGGAGTCTTAAAATTGGACATGAGTGTTTTAATTTTTTTTTTTTTTTTAATGTAGAATTTGAACAAAAGATTTGGAAAAGCACAGCATATGGGGGGAAAAACCAAAAGCTAAATCAGAATGCTTTCTTTCAAAAGGATAAAACTCTGAAATTTGGAAAGTATGGTGACACACATGAAAATACTTTCATTTCAGTTCTTGATTTGAATCTCCCCAGGTAGTCACTGTAAAATGTTAAACAAAAAAAAAAAAAAAAACCAAAAACCCAAACCTGAAAGGAAACAAACATTTTCTGTTGCCTTTTTGGAAGTATTTATGACATCAGAATATTATTTCAGGAATCAACATACCTACAAATGTTGACAAACAAAGTATTTTAAGTGTGTATTGAGGGAGCTTAATTCTTACTAGGCTTTTCTACTGAAAGAATGGTTTTGAACTAGGGTAAGTTACCAAGTTCTGAATTCATATGTGAAAATTTAAATCGCTGATGATTATTCTCGCTAGACATGTGTCAGGAAGGGAAGCTAACTAAATAAAAATCCAGCTATCTGGCACTTCCAAATCCTTACAAATTGAAGAAATCCATGATAATTCATTTTGATACACAGATGTTGTGTTGCTTGATAGGGATACATGTATTTATGCATAGCTAAGCCTATAGGAGCATATGGTCATTTGAAAAATGCTTTTTAGATGCAGCAATTTTTATTTTTTATTTTTTTAAGAAACAGATCTTGCCAAGTGCATTTGATACCCTTTTAATGACGTCATAAATGTAGGTACTAGCGTAAACTGCCTTCTGTAAGGCATTTGTTCTGCTGCTGTGTTATGTGCTTTTTTTTTTTTATTATGGAAGATCAGCATATTCTTTATTAGAGATATTAAGAAAACAGATAACCACAATAAAAATGTAAGATGGTAGTTCTCATATGATGGGATTATCTGTGGCGGAGTTCTAAAGAAGTCTCATTCAACATTTTTATCAACAGATTTAAAAAACAAATATTGAAGTGGTACCAGTTTGATGTGGGGGGACTAAGGAGCCTTGCAGCCAATAGATGTGAGCCTATGTATCTAAGAACAAAAAATGCATGTCAGTCTTAAGAGGAGTGCCTGCATCTTGGAAAAGAATGACTTTGAAAAGCCTGTGACGACAGGAAATAACTACTTGAACACAAATCTCATTGGCATGCTGTAACACCTGGGGCAACAGCATTCTCCGATGCATGGAAGTAACAATCAGAAAGAGGAAAACAATATTTCTTTTGTATCTGCCCATAGAAGTCAATTCTAGAGTACTGTGCTGAGCTTTGACATCCACATGTCAATAAGTATGATCTAGGTAAGGGGGGTAATTTGAGGAGGTCTACCAAGATAACCAGAAAACGTTATTTGTCAAGCAAAAGGCAAAAAGAAACATGACTATGGTGATGAAATTAAACACAGGTGTCAGGTTTTTGGCAGTAAAATTAGGAGAATAACTTAGTGGTATGCTGTTTTCTGACTCGAACTTTGGACTGGTTTTTTTAAGCTTTATACTAAGAACTGTCTATTACTGAGGATGTATATAGTCCTGGTATTCAGAACTATGCACAGGCCATTATTTTTGGAAAGCTGAGTATTGTTGAAGAAAGAGTGAAAGGTAATGATTCTGTTTCTGTAGTGCTTAGGAAGCTGGACGGTTCTTACTGGTTACATTTATATCCAACACAGAAGTGGCACAGAAGTCTTCCCTGAAGAAGATGTTTGCACTTCACATACAAGTATAGCTCCAGGATATCTCTGAAAGCTGTCCAGACACTGCTTTGCATATGACTAATTCAGTTAGTTTTTCATCATCTCTTTATTTTATTCATTTTTTAATTTGAAGAAATCCATGATTTCTTCTTCTTTATCCAGCTATGTAGTCATGATGCCTAATGAATGGTATAGGAAAAAAAGTCTAAAGGGAAAGTGGATTAGAAATAGTATTTCCTGTTCTTCTTTTTCAAAGCTCCATTTCCCACTTAAGTAATGGATATGTGAAGGTTTGTTTAAAAAAATACAGGATTTCCTCATCCTTTTCACCTACAACTTATTCCTTAGCAATACTCATTGCTTATGTTGTGATTTCTGCCTCTTCTCACCTCAGTTCTTTGTATCAAAGTAATCGCAGTAGAAAGCGAGCCCCACTGAATTTTGTGTGAGAATTAAAATGATGCAAAATCCATTAGCTGCACTTTGAGGCCTTGAGAGAAAACTTCGTGGAGGCTCAGCGTCCTTTCTTCCTTTTCAGGCTTTGGCAATACCAGTACTTTCTCCTTTTCCAGCATTTCTTGAGTAAACTGGCCTGCTGCTTCTGTTATATTGTGGTAGGAAATTTCTAGGCAAACATAGCTCCTGTTCCTTTTGTAACAGAGCTCCAACAGTTTGTGCTAGGCTGCAGTAGTTTGTACATGAGTCTGATTTTTCAGCATTGCTGTATTTCTCAGGTTCTTACAATGATGAGATGACTGTAACAACATCAGTGCTTTATAGGTTTTCTTTTTTACTTACTACAGCTTGCTAACATAATAGCGTTTAAAATGAAAGATGTAAATGTAGGTTAAGCCTTACTGTTTGGAGATCCTAGTGCTTTTTCTTTGTAAGATTACACATCAAGTAATGTTAAAAGCTTATCTCCTTTACTGAACAAATACCCACGAAGGATTTGTCATCTTGTGTAACTATTAATTTTATAGCTGTTACATGTACTAATGCTTCCAGTTTTTAATTAGAAATTTGGAAAGAAAATTTGAAAGGAAAATAATAATCTCTTTACCAAGAAATCCACTTTCATTGTCTCGTTTTCTGGCCTTTATCTTCTTTTGGTAAACTTTGATTTCTTGGTCCTCTTTTAACTTTAGGTAAAGTTGTATTTTTAGCAAGGTGACTTCTAGTGTAGCAATCCACATAGTTTTGGTGGTATAATGCTGCTGCACCATCTTATTATTACTTTTGATGTTGATTTAGAGCCCACTTTGGTAATTTTTGCTTAGAAGGTCCCAAAAGATGATAAAAACTGCATTAGGCTGCTGATGCAAGTCCTGACCCAGTCTGGAAAACCCCTGATTCAAACCTGGTAAAAATGTGGTGGTTTTCCCAGGTTGAGTTTGCTCTTGCAGGGTTTGTGCTGAGTTTGGGTGGTATTTTTCTAAATCGATGTTACACTGTCTCTCTTTGTAGCTACTGGAATGGCTTTTGCTGTCTTTACCTTCCCACTTGTCAAAAGCTACACACAGCAGAATGATACGTGCAGTGTAGTAGGATCATGTAAATAACCAGAATCTCTTTGTTTTCACATGGCAGCGCTAACATGTCTGGCTTCATTACAGCACATCGTTCCCCGCCTGCTGCTGCCTCCTTCCCTTTGCTGTATAGACACTGTACAAGATATGGCAAGCAGACAGGATCCATTAGCCAACTACATCAGGCTCGAGTCTGCCTCTGATGATTCTTCATCCTTCCCGAAAGGCCACAGCAGATTTTACTGACATGTGGCAGCCCTTCAGGTGATAAATGAAGTCCTTTTGGCAACAGGACAGGTTGTCCCTGAATGGCTTTGTAAGTCAGGATATTTAGAGGTAAGTAGGACTGCCAAGCAGAAACGGTGCTATGTCAGCTCTAATAGGCCTGAGCCAGCTGTGTGCAGATCTGCTTGCGTAGCCTAGGTTGGAGTGGAGCTGTGGCATTGCCGACTAGCATGAGTTGCCGTGCTTTGGACGGTAGAAAAGTCTTTCTTCTATGAAGAACTATAGCTGTACCAGCATATGGGAATATGAAGCAGAATCTTTCCAAGGAAGGGTAGCTTTGCAGCAGGTCAGGAGGCAGGCTAGATGCAGGACAGTCTGGGACACCAGCAAAAAAGCCAAATCACTAAACCGATTTCATGAATGTGTTGGTGTCTATTTGCAGTCTGCTCTAGTTTCCATACTTTGAGCTGGGAGCTTCTCATGAATTGCTGAGGAAATTGATAGCACCCAGACTTGGCACTGCTCCTCATGAAACTTCATGCTTGTGTTCAGCTTACTTATTCAAGAGTGTACTCTTTTGCCTGAAGTAAAGGAGGAAAAGCCTGTGTTTTGGGCTTTTCTTATCCCTCCCCTCAGTAACACAAAACACGAGCATAGACGTTGTCAAATCCTTCACGTGGGGGAGACATGAGAAGCTTCGTATTGTCTTGTCCTTTTTGGACGGAGAGTAATTAAAGATATGTGGGTTTTCTCTGTCCTTTACGCAAGGCAATGTGTCCTTTATGTTTTATATTCACCAAGTTTGTGCATGGGACTTCACATAAATTCACACGAATATACAGCAAATGTGGATTTAGTAAATCCTTTCTGAATTTCATTTGACTTAGTGTGGCAAAGTCAGGAGTAGCTCAGCTGGGATTAGTTGAGTTACTATATAAACCAAATATGGAATAAAAGTAAGGCCCATTCAGGTTTGCTGCATCTTTCCTGATGCAGTGAAAGTCAAGTCCTCAACTACATAAATTTATGCTCAATAAACATGGTCCTCAGGAATATATTAACTATATCTATGCATATAAATATATGTATAGTTTTATATATATATGTACATGCACACACAAAAGCTTTTGTTTACCTCAACAAAACCAGAAATCTGTAGGACTGATCCACGTAGAGGATCTCACTTACTTTAATTATTTTTATTGCTTAGATGAGCTGATCATTTCAACAATTTTAAATCTCATCCATTCTGTTGAATTAATTAAATTTGTCATTTCCATGATGAATAAGATGAACCATAGTCCTTGAGAGAATTAAAATAAAACATCAAGAAACCAAATAAACCAGTGATATAACATGATTTGATACTTAATGTAAAAGCCAATTTAATGAGTATTATAAAATAACAGGTTCAGTGTTTAAATTCAGCTGTGGCTACAGTGTGTAGCTGAATAGTCAAGTGCAACAACAGCATACAGAAGCTTTTTTTGTAGTAGCTATTTGTAAAATTAAATGTACTGTAATGAAACTGAACCAGGCAAAACACACAAGGAGGGCATCGTGGTTTTTGTTGCAACTGGCTTTTCTGCAGTCTTTTCTCTTCTCAGCAGTTTTTGTTATTACTATGCATTTTGATTTTTTTATTGGTGAAGTTGTTGTGAATGCACGGTTGATGTTTAAGATAAGGAGACTGAAAGTTTTCACTTCTGATGTTGTAAGTATTTGGTGGGGGAAGGGCTTTCTGTAGAGCTGTTGGCAGCCCTACCAGCAAAAAACCCAAACCTTAGTTAAAATACTATAAGTTGTTTAGTGCTAATCAGTGTGTCAGCCGTTTTCAACATGTAACATATTAAGCATCAGATAATGTGGTCTGTCTGAGTGTGAAGGCAGCTTTATTAAGTGTTAAAGCTTTTGTCTCTGTTTCGGTTACAACATAATCCTTTTATTCTGGTAAAAGTGACATTGAATTTTTAGGTTTTACTCTTCTGGGTTACTGTGAAGCATAAAAATGTCTTTTAGTATAGACGGTGACACTACTCTTTGCCACACTAGGTTAATTCTCTTTCCTTTTAATGGAGGACAAGATTATTCTAGCTCAAGTGAAGCATTGCTGGTTGTAATATCCCTGATAACTGTAGCAACATCCATAATATACCGAGGAAATGAGGTTTCACTAGGATTTGCCACAAATTTCGTCATTTTTTGCCTCAGAAATTATATGCATAATTTGCACCAAAATAGGTAATGATAAAGTATAAATCAAGCGTGAACCAGACCTTGAAGGATTTTCCTTGCGTTCTTATAGCTGGTTTTGTACGTTTACTTAAACGCATGAAAATTCTTTTCATAGTGTGTCCAGATTCTTCTAAACATTCTTTCTTTCCATAAAGTCAGTTATGCTTGTGTAGCCAGTCATTTGAAATGTAAAGTAGAGTAATCCACAGAAACGGGAAGTGGAATTTAAACATCTCTCTTGAGGAACCTGCTGCAGGGGGTGAGTACTAGGATGGCTGCCACACTTCCCATTTGTATTTTGATCTCTTGTTCTGCTTTACTTTCTATATACGCTTTCTGGAGAGAAGAGTTTCATAATTGCATTGCTGACTTCAAGAACCATATAAATAAGCTAGATTAAAATGAATTGCTCTCTTTTTGCACACAGAGGATGAATCTTTGAGAACTTACTTTTTTTTTTGTTTGTTTGAAAGCTTTGTTTATTATGAATCTGCAACCACGTGTTATGCATACGGATAGACATCATGGCTCCCAGCTAAACCACAAATATGTAATTTTCCTCTGGACCCTTTCCTCCAAAAACATAGATCTCTACTACTTAAGCTAAAGTAAGCTTTTTTCTGTCAGTAAAGCTAGCACAGACATTTTTAGAGCATTTTTAGGGGATATTGTAAGTTCTGTTCCCTTTGCTTTGTACAGACAGTGTTGATGATTTAATAAGTGAATTCTGCACTGGTTCTTGCATCAATACCCAAATGCTGGAAAAAAATATTGTCAACTTCTTATTTGAGGTGGGGGGGGATACGAGACCAAACCCAAACTGAAAAATGTTTACAGTATGTTCCGTAGCGTGGATGGGTGTCACTGTTTGGATGGCATTAGTGAAGCTTCTGTATGGGTGGTAAAATTGTTGTTGGGTAGTTTCCACTATAAACCCAGCTCCAGCCTTGGCGTTTGTGGCTGTGGGCTGAACTCGCTCTGTGGGACACTTTTGTCTCGGCTCGTTCCCTTTGCCCAAGAGAAAACAGAGAATTATCATTTGGGCAGCATTTGTTTCCCAAGCAGCCTAAATCTGCCCATTCGGAGTGTTTGGCATCCTAACCCAAGGAGGGTGGGCTGTCTCCCCTACCAGCAGGGAGGCTGCTGGAAGGAATCAGTACGTGCCTGCGTGTGGAAAAGGTCTCTCCGAGGAGAAAGTGTTTGGCTGTTCGGACCGCCTTGGAGCTCAGTTCTACCCTTACCCCTCCTCTCTTCTGTCTCAACTTCAGTTACCTGTGACATATGGAAAAGGATAAATTCAGGCATGGGGCAGAGAGCGGGGAAAGGAGTAAGGGTGGCATGACCGGTGGGGAGGAGGAAGCACTTGAGTGAGGGAATGGGGGAAAGCTGGAGATCGGAGCTGGGAGCGGCAAGAGGCAAAAGGAAGGTCTCCTGACTTTGGACCATGGATCATGTTTTGAATTAAGCATTCATAAATTGGGAGTGGCACTTCGGGACCTCGCTGGGGAGCTTAAGGATGTCTTTGCTCCTCTTCCAAAGACGGTACAAACCCAGGAAGCTCATGAGGAGAGGCAAAGCTCAGGGCTACTCCCATCTAACCAGACATCTCGCTTTACTTACATACCCTGCCCCCTGAAAAAAAACATCATAAATCATGCAGTCATGTGGGTTGGAAGGGATCGCTGGAGGCTATCCAGTCCCAACCCACTGCTCAAGCCATGTCCAGTAAAATTAGGTTACTCGGAGCCTGTGCTGCTGCGTTAGGAGAATCTCCAGGGAAGGAGGTTGCACAGCCACTCTGGGCCCCATTCCAGTGTTTGACCACCTTCCTGTCAACATAAATAAATAAATAAATAAAAGTATCTTTATGCCTAACGGGGATTTTCCGTGCTCCAGCACATGTCTGTTGCCTCTCGTCTTGCCATTTGCACCCTGGAGAAGGCTGTCTCTGCTGTCTTGACAGCCTCTCCTCTGGCAGCTGATGGCAGGAGCGACATGTGTTCCAGCCTTCCCTTCTTACAACCGGCCCAGCCCCTCCTCATGTGCCACCTCTAGACCCCTACGCATCACGGTGGCTGGCTGCTGGAGAACGCCCGAGAGAAATAATAGCTAGCAACAAACTAAGCTGTCCTAAGTACTAAGACTGGGCTGACATAAAGAGTTAATGCCGCAGGTTATTTCAGAGGCACAAGGTAGGATGTAATTCAAGGTGTAGTCTGTTTTCGTGCTCACAGTTTTAGGTCTGAGCACTGCATTAGTCTGGTCTTCGGACACTTTCTCGGGCAAGGTGCTGCAGAAGAAAATAGTTTAGGGCAAGGAGCAAGGCATTCGCAGTATGTCGTTCTTGAAAATCTTTCCTGCTGATCAGGAAACAGGGTGGTGGAACAAAAAGTGGATATTCTGGAATACAACTGCATCCCTGTTAGGGTGTTTTGTTCTTTTCTTAAAAATACATCCGCTTTCATGTTTACATATTGTGACATAAATTCGTAATGGAAGTGTAATTTGACTAAAAACTGTAAACAGGGCCTGACTTCTTGGAATGCAGTTTTTTTAATCAGTTGCAAGGCGTGCATTTGGAAGTACATTTTGTAGGCTGAACTTGTCTACTGTCATGTCATGTGCAGAAATCCCTATTTCCTCTTGCTTTTTGCATTTCTTATGCATCTTTTACATCTCTACCAATGGAATGCCCATTCAGTAAGAGATTTTGTAATATCTTGGTTCTAATATATTGAGAACAGCACATTGAAAATCTGGTTACTTACTAAAAATTTGAAATTCACATAGAAGATAATGAACAAAGCACAGTGAAAATGTGTACTGCTGTGACACTAGGAGGCTGGCTGAACATCAGTCCATGGCTCTTTATTTAGCAACACAGACCTCGGGTGTGTTCTCTGTCTATGCAAATGCACCTTGTGAGTAGTGCCAGTACAAATTAACCCTGTGTCGTGTTCTGGAAAAGTCATGAGAGAGGAAAAACCATAGTACAGTTTCTTTCCTTGCTCAGATTGTGTAACTGTGGTGATACTAGTGATGACTGCAACTGCCTGCTAGAGACTGCTGGCCAGTAGATCTCACAAAAATCACCAAAAACTTCCAGATTTTTAAGAGCTTCTTGTCTACATCTGTGTTTTCCTAAGAGGAGTTCTCTTTTAAACTACTTACCACAGCAAAATGAATTTTTTTTTCTCCCCCCCGACCCCAGTATAAGGCTATTCCACAGGTCTGTCCTCATCAGGACTCAGGACTGCCTGCTTAGCCTAGCGTGTCCGTAGCTCTGCTGGGATGTTACCCTTTACTGTCCCCCTGCATGGCAGCGGTGTGCCAGTGGCTGGTGCCAGTCTGGCTAATCTTCCCCTTGTGCTGGAGAGTGAGGGGACAAAATCGATCCGATCGGTTCCAGGTTGACAGCTGTCCCCTTAACCATTCCCTGTCTTGTAGCAAATGTTTCAGGTGTCCTTTAGGATTTCCTCGCTCCTTCAAATGTTTACTTTTAAAGTCACGAATTCACTTTTCATCATGACGGGAGGCTGATGTGTTGCTCTGCTCCTGGAAGTACCTGTCAAAGCCATGGCATTCCAAGGGATGCTGGCTGGACTGGTCTCTTGGCTTTTCATGTGCTGCAGCCTAGCACAGAGTGAATGCTTTTGTCCTGCAAATACCACTAACCTCCATCACTGGCAATGGATAAATATCTTGTAATTGCTCAGTTCAGTCTTTTTTTTGCAGATTTCTGCACTGAAGACTTTCTTACTCCTACAAAACTGCTGATCCAGGATTTTTTTCCAGTTGATAGGGGTTTAATGATACCTCTCTCCTCCCAGTCACCTTCCAAATTTGGAAGTTCTTTTTTTAGTGGCTTCACCAGAGTGTTAGTATTCTCATGGACTGCCCATGGGAATGCGCTTCTAATTTTAGTTTGTCCTCTACATGCCTGTCTCCTTCAAATACATCCAACTTGTCATTACAGCCATGCTGGGCCAAGCATGGCACTCTGCTACTGATACTTGTGTATTGAAGATGTTCTGGTATTGTTTTGTAATCAAATCCACAGCTTCTGCTCTTGTGCTGCACGGCAGTGAATAGCACTCATGTATCAGCAGTTGTATCATCAAAGTGGTGCTTTTTGATTAATTTATTGTTGTGCATTTATTTGTCAGGTGACCTTGAGGGTTATTTAATTGTATTCTGTCAATTTATACTTGGTCTAATATTGATGGTGTTATTGCTAGGATTACGTTGAATTTGGCTATGCAGCCTTACTGGGAAAAAATTGGTTGATGATCTAAAGTCATAATTAAAGCTAAATGGCTTGCAGCTATCTTCTGTAGCATATACATTTTGGGAGTTACTGGATATGCTAAATAAGAGGAATATTTAGAGAGATGCTTCAACTGCAACTAGTAGTCTAGCTTTGTGAATACAGACTGGCTTTCCAGCGCTCTGTTGCAGCTTCTCTTCCATCCAAGTTTATGTGGGTTTTCACTGAGCTAATTACAATCTTACAAATGGTCCCACAGGACAGGACAAACTTGCTAATTTCCATTTATTGTAAGACTGTGATTAAAAGACAATGGCAGTTTCTCATCATAAGCCTCAAGTTTGTCATCTATTAAGCTAATAGGCATTCCCTGCCTTTTGTGAAACAAACCCTTTCAATTATTTAGGATCATCATTCACTTGTAAACTTGCACATTAGGAAAATAATAGTAATTTATAGTTGTCTTCAGTTCTGGTAGCATGACTTACTGGGATAGTTAATTGACAGAGGGGGAAGCCACATTCACTCAGAAAATAATACAGATGGCTTTGAGCCTAGCCCAGTGGATAGAGATGGAGTGGGATTATTATGGAAACACCCTGTCTTGGTATAGTACTTTGAATCTCTCAGTCTTCTGCTCTGTTAAGTTACTGAAAGCTTCTACTGCTTATATGTTGTCTTGATTAATTGTAGAAACGTTAGGTTATCTAGGTTACAGCAAATTTTTATTCACCAGATCTGATGCTGTATGGATGTCAGCAGCATCATACAGATAGCTAGAAATAAGAGACCACTTATGTAACCGTAATTTTTTTTTTTCCTTGAGACTTATCACACAGTCTGCTTTTTCACATTTGTAGTGAGTATAGGAAACAGGCTTTGCATCTTCACTGTAACCTGTGGCATAGTGTAAAGATACCTAGGCTTGCTTTTTGGCTTTGCTGTTGTTGAAGAGCAGGTTAAATAGGTCATGCTGATACAATTAAACTAATAGAAGTGCACACACCAGCTTGTTTAAAGTCAGTTTGGATATCTCTACTCCATGTTCCCATTTGCCATGAGGACATGTCCTAGGAAACATACTGGAACTATAACAATTACAAATGAAAACATTTATCTGTAATTGATATGTGCTAAATCATGCCCTGCTAAGAGAAGGGGAAGTAGCAGCAGAAATCCTTCTGCAAAGTCAATAATCTTCGGAAACATCTTGATTTAGTCAGTGTTAGCTAGAAGCTTCCCTTTCTGTGGTACTGGCTCTGTGGGAAGCTCTAGCCCAGCTGCTTGTTCGGAGGAGGTAAGCTCTTCCACCTACCGTAGCCTATTGCTGTTTTGTGTACTAACCTAGCACAATGCTCAGTTAAAACAGGAGAAATTAATGGCGTAGTTTAATATTTAGCAGAGAAGTGTGAGCCTATTTGCTCCCTGACCCCGTATGTTCAGGGAGTTTTCACTGCGTAGTAACCAATATATTGTCATGAGAAACTAATCAGGTCCTAATAAAACCTGTGTAATTGCTCTTTTCACAATAGTTATGGCTTCCTCAGGAAACTGATGCAAGAAAAAAATGTAGTCCCTACATTGCCCCTGTTGCTACCCTAAAGAAGTTCTTGCACAAGGAGTGGGTAATCTCAAGTCTGAGGGTACATCTGAGTTTTATGTACCGCAGACTGCCATGGTATGCATTGCTGCAGTGGTATGCATAGAGCTGATCTCTGGGTTGATCGTATTGCTCACATTCAGGATATTCAGGACTGATGTTTGTGAAAAAGGACACCCAGGACAGAGATGAGATTATAATTACGTTTTCGGTCCGTTGCATCCGTTTTAGGTCTTCTTCCTCAAAGCTGATAACACAAAATTTTGGGACCTGATCCTATGAAAGTGGCTTTAGCCTTATTTTCATGCACAGATATAAAAAAAGCTATCAGATAAAACCACAGAGAGGCTAAATTTGCAGTGGTATTGTGTAACATAAGTAAGTAGTAGGTTAATTCCCCAAAATATAGAATGCGAAATGATAATAGGGCAAAAATGTTTCCTTTTGCCTTGGTTCACTTGGAAGACGTTATTTTAATTCCCATTCTGTGAATGAGAAGGTCGTCTTACAGACATGTTCAGACAGCCTTCATCATCTACAAAGAAAAAGTATAGCCATACATAGATAGCTATGTGATGAAGCAGTCCACAGAACTGAAAGATTTAGCCAAGTAGATGGAAACTGCAAGAAAACGTGCGTAGCACGATATACTAAGAATTGCAAAACCTGAAAAGGTAGGAGTGTTCTGTTTGCGTTTGGTCCTTTGCTCACATGAGACACGTCGGAACGGCTGGCTGCGCTGGATCCGATCAAAGCCGGTCTGCCTGGTGTCTGAGAGTAGCTGTGGAAGCCGGGGAAAGACTGTGGAGATGCATGTAGTGATATTTCCCCTGAAGACTTCCCTGGTCTCCAATAACGGCACGTCAGGAGCTTCTGAAGGAAACGAAAGCTTGTATGTAGTTTAGTAGCAGTGTGGGTCTCTCCTGCGAAGTTGACTTTATTGTCCTGGAACTAACTTTTTTTGCTGGAGCGGGTCCATCGCCTGCAAATGCTGCCATCACTTCAGAATACAGCATTTTCTGATCTCCGAGGACTACTGCGCATTAGAATAATATACAGCATAATCAAGAAATAATTTAGAGATAATATTGACTTGGTATCTGAGCTTTTTTTTTTACTTCTGGTTTTTATTTGGGAGAACACTCATATCCCCATTTTAATGCCATATTCTGATATTTAGTATTGCAGTCAAAAGTGCTCAGAGTTTGTCTTAGTGCCTGTAGTAGAGGATAAGTGATTTGGTTGTCTAGTTACCAAACTAAATAAATAGTCGTTAAATTCCAGATGCCCTCAAAAGGTGGTACGTATTATGATTAAGTGAATTGATGTGCACTGTTGGTGGTTGTACTGCATAAAGATAGTTGTGTGTAGGTCTTCAGAAAATGAGCTCAGATCTGTTTGTCTAACGTTTATAACTACTTCACTAAAAAATGTGACTACATTTGTAATGTAATTCATGTGTTTTAAACTTCCCGATCTTATAGAAAAGGTAATGATACAATGCATGATCTTCATTGCAAATCTGGAATATTTCAAGATCACTGATTTCTGTTGTCCACAAAGACAATGTTTAAATATGTTTAATCTTTCATGAGAGACTGGCAATAGGAGTTAAATTTGATATAACGCTTGTAGCACAATGGTACTTAATGGTGGTTAAACTTGCCACGTAGGGAGTAGAGTTTTAGGTCTATCTGCCTATAGAAGCTGCCCCAACTTCACCAAAAGCTGATTTATTTTTAAACTGATACAGCTATTTTTTTGTGGCCATCTACTGTTCTGTAAACTGGGAAATTGTTTCAGTTTAAGTTAGCTGATATTTTGTTTTAAGCTGAATTAAAAGAGTATAAACTTTGTTTCTATGCCAACATAATAAATGAGGGAAAAATAAAGTTTCTTGGTATATTCCGTTGTCATCTTCCCACTGAGAGGGATGGCAAGAATTCCCCAAGACAACTTTATCTGAAAATAAGTTAAAGCTTTAAAGGCAAAAGAGAAAATACAGTAAGACGACTAAACCCTTTTTGTTGTCAGAGCTGAGGTTTGGATTTGTTCCCGAATCGAATGGGATGGGGCTATTCTAGTTCACATTCCCGGCTGATGGCGGTAACGGGGCGATGGTGCTCGCCGGCGGGGCTGGGGCCTTCTTGCCTGGGGAGCGGCTGGCTCTCGCTTCGGCCTCTGGCCTCCCGCTGGGAAAACCAGGGCCACTAAAATAACGTTGAGGTCTCTCTTGGCTCTCTGTAATCCATTTGTACTTTGTAATAAGAAGAATATTAAAGTTTGCGTTTTAAGGATGATTTATTCCAGCTTGAGGTAAAAGGAACTTTGTAGTTACTGTTTACAAGGTCTTCAGTGTAATTTTTACCAAAAAAACAAAGCACGGTCGCAGCTTTTTCTGAACTTATGTATTTTCAGGAGATCAACATGACAGTAGTGATAATTTTGAGATCTCCATCTATATACTGAAAAACTATTTTCAACCTATTTTATGCACAGTGTCTAACATAGTAACATATATTTAAGGCCAGAGCTTAGCAAGTACTTTGTACCCCCATCCCCACAACAGTCAGGAGCAAGAGGAGCATTCCTCGCACGTTATGCTGTTACCTGCTTAACTTCTTAAATCTCAAAAGCCATTTGTTCCCAAGGATTCCCAAGACACACAGCCTTCCTATTCAAGGTGGTACGTGGCTCGTCTGTTGCTTCCTCATCTCAAAGATTCGCCTTGACCAACAGGGAGAGGGATCCCAGCGTGTTTCCATTTCAGAGAGTGGTTGTGGAGCAGCTTCACGTGGATGCCAGGTGACAAGTCCTGCAAGGTTTTCCTTTCTCCCCCCCCGGCAATGGGTCCATTACAGAGCATTTGCTCTGACATTTCCTGGATGCTGGAAAGGGATGCTTCATGCTGGGCTCAGGGACCAGCTTCTTGGCTGAGGGAAACGAAGCTCAGAGTCCAGCTTCCCCAGATCAGCAGCCTACAGAGAGGTTTTTTCCCCGGGTTCACACTCCACAGTTGGTAGCGGGATGTCACTGGAGTTGAATGAGGCAGTTCCAGTGCACTTGTGTTTTCTGTCCCCTAACACAGTAATGTTTCAGCAGTAAAATTCATTTTGTTACGTTTTTCTCTCCAAAAGCCTGTTCTTGTTTCAGAAGTATTATAGGAAATGGGAAGTTTCCAAAGTTCAGCCTCATGGAAATATGTTCCTGATTCTTTTTTATAGCTGCAGATGAAATCAGTTGGGATTCTTTGATGACAAGTGTCAGGGATTTGTTTCCATAGGGATAATTAGTCTTCCTTATTTACTTCAAAAAGCCAGTTTGCGGAGCAGTTTTTTATGTCTAGGATGAATAACATGATATAAAAACACATATCTGTGTGCACAATTATCACTTTCATTAGAAGCTACTGTGGAAGATTATTGAATAGGCTTATTGACCTCCGGTCCTCGTGAGCTGTTTTATACAGAAATCCAAGGAGAAACCATTTTTATGACGATAGCGAGTCAAACTGCAATTGGATATATATGTTCTTTTGAGTTACTTTAGGGGGTTTTCAAAGATGGGAACATCCCAGTTGTCATCTCTTTTGGCTCACTGTGGACGTACAGCCTTGTGTAACTGTGAAAGGGTCGGGGGTGATAGAGGGATGTTGCAAGTTGTCCAAAGGTTCTGTTAGCTGTGGAACCTGCTGGAATAGTAGAATACGAAAGTACAACAGGAAAAACAAGTTTGCATGCAGGATTTCTTCTTTTTTTTTTTTTTCTTTTTTAAGCAGATGGAGTCCATATGGAAAGGACTTTTGCAAATATTTACATGTGTTTCTTTATTTGTATGAGCATATTTGTTACAGATTTTTGTTCTGGTCAGGTTCTTAAAGTGGTTAAGTGCCTTGGTACAATGAAGCACAATGAAGCCACTTTCTGTGGCCATTTTTATCACAGCTGGGGGGAAATTAAATCCTTAATAATTAAGGTCTGCATTCCATTAAATAGCAAAAGAACAGCTTGCTATCTGTGATGTTACATGATCGTCTATTAAATTCCTCACAAATGTAGTTTGTTTACAAACATCTTCTTTACCAAAGTTTATTGATCGCATTCCACCAAAGTGACTGGGATGCTTTTCTAAAAGTGTTCAAGAAACTTTTTCTGTTTCTTTTTTTCTCCATAATATAACTGCTTTACACAGAAAATGCCTGTTTTGTCAAAAATCTGAAAATACTTCCTTCAACAAAATGAATGTATTTTAAATCAGTATTGGGGTTTGGTTTTGGATTTTTTTTTTTTTTTTTTCATTTTTGTAAACTGAAAATTATTTTTTAGTGTTATTAGTAAAATGAAAAATTTTGTGCATCTTGGGGGTAAGAAGTGGGCAGGAATGTCAAGTTTTCAGTCAGCCTTCGGAGATGGGCGTGCGTAATGTTTGTTGTAGCTTCACTAATTCAGTTAGGGTAAATTTGCATGCAGTTTCTAATAGCAAGATTGCCACTTACAGTGCATTTAATATATTTATCAGACTACAGAGCTGATTCTTCAAGCCTGCTGCATTTCCATAGTGTTACAAAGTGGATACAGTATAATGATCTGAAAGATAATCTTGGGGAGAATAGCTCCATGCTTTAGTTATGTCCACTTGCCAGGATGACCTTTTTTAAAACATTAAGGCCCTTGTTCTCCTAAGGCATTGAGAGACCAAAAACCAATGACTATGTATATAAATACTACATTTTCAATATTGCCCTTGATCAAATCAATAGTTCAGATTAATTACAAATATTCTTTGTTAGGATAGTTATATAGGAGTGGTCTCTGAATTAAAATTGCACACAAGAATTGGATTATTGCTCAGTTATTAAAAATAAATCAATATCTAACATGAATATCAATAAAGATCATATTTTATCTTTTCTTACTTTTATAAGGTATCATGGTTCAAATCAACTTTCAAATGAAGAATTTTACTAAGTTACCTTGAATACACAGTCATTCCCTTTTGGTTTTACTCGATGGTCTACTATGATAAACTAATGAATAAGCTTTTATAATTGGGTAAAAAAAAAAAAGCTAAAAATGAAAAGTTTTAGGAAATTTAGCTATAGTAGTTGCTGATACTGACTGAAAGAATTTGGCCTAGGTTTTCTAAAAGTGATTGCTACTAAAGGTGCCTTAAATACAGTGCTAATTGCTTTGACAACATTGTCTAAAGCTGCTTGGGCATGCCTTGGTCCTTTATGAGAGGTTCTAGTGGAGTAGGTGGCATTTCTTTCCTGTGGTCCTTCTTGTCATGCGACAGAATTACAATTTTCTGCTTTCCTTTTTGTTTAAAATATTTAAAGTAGTGGCTTCGTTTTCATAAGCTGATGCCTTTAAATACCCTGGGGCCTCCTCATCATGAAAGGTGAGCATTTAAAAAATAAACAAACATACTTCTCTGAGTGGTCACTATATAAATTGTTTATATTTCTGTTTAATGTGTTCTAAGAGTGGAAAGCCAAGAAGGGAGGCTGTGTCCTGCCCAATGATTACAACCCCCCAATATCCAATTTTGTAGACATGTAGGTCCTACATATTATTTATATAGATCTGTTTTCAGTGTTGGCCATCACTGTAAATATTAAAAGGGACATAGCCTCATTGTGACAATAGGGCAATTCTGTCTGCGGTTTTATTTTCTTGTAATGCATAGAGAATCTAGCTGAAAGCTTTCTTCTACCACATTTACATTTGGCCGAAGTATCTATCAAAAAGATACAGAACTGTATCTTTCCAGCAGGGATTAATAGACTCTTTTGCTTGTCTAAATAGGATGTTAGATTCTGTGCGTTGAGCAGATTTCATTCAGTTTTACATTTGATCTTTTCCATCACTTCAGTTTCTCAAATTGCTAAAATTCTGTACGTCATTTCATAATGAACCTTGGCAATCGATGAGCTGCCCAACCATTGTGGCAGTTTTGTCATCGCTGGTCTATGAAGAAGACTTGCTTTAACATGATAACTAGGCCCTTCTTTTAGAAAAATTAAGCAAATTACATTCGCTCCATTAAAGGATGCTGTGTGGTTTTCCGAACCTGTTAATTTTAATTAATATAACATCTCTATGTTACAGCTTGTCCTTTTATTAGCTAACACTCTGAATTGTCATTATCCCTCTTACACATTCTCACGAATGCTAAAATGGTTAAAAAATTTTAGCGCTTAAAGCACCAACACTGACAGCTGAGACATCAGTTTGCTCTTAGCAAAAATTTGTGTCAGACTTTCTTTTAATCCATGCAGGTATCCTCCTAAGGCTTAATCTGATGACATTTGTAAGGCTTTTTGTTGTGTTGTAAAAAATCTTGTTAAACTTACAAAATCAGGGCTTTAACTGCAAAGAGGAATTAGCTCAACCTGAAATACAGGATTTCTAGTAAATGACATGATTATATATTAAATGAAGACATAAAGATACAGGTGTACATTTTAGTACTCTGTTCTTTTTTTAAACAACTATATACAATTTTACTATTTTCATAAATGAATAGTTAAAGGCATGTAACTCGAGCTGTTCCTTTTAACTTTAGGGATATAGGATATGATTCCACAGTACTCTTTTGTGCTTGTGTGCACACATACCTGTGTTGTGGTGCACTGAAAAGCAACAAAAATCTGTTGGTTAAAGAAAAAAAGTGTCAAGAGTTTTTACAACTTCTCTCCCTGGAGACTGCTAATGCAGAATGATATGTTTTGGAATACCTGGTTATGGGGTTTTTTTAATTAGTTAATTTTATTTGGGATGTTTTATTTTTAGGAGCTAGATTTCTGATGTTTAAGCTGAATCAGGTTTTGTCTTTTAAGTTTAGTTTGTTAGCACGTAGTGCCTGAAGCACGTGTACAAGCTAGACCTGTGGGTCCGTCTGCTCTTATACATCACTGTTAAAGACTTGAGAAGCTGCTTGGGGTTTTTTTAGGGCATTTAGTACCTCAGTGAGCCTCCTCTGATCACAAAACATACTTTTTTTAAAGCATTCTTTCTTTTTCCTCTCTCCCTGACATCTCCCACAGCATGTATTGATGACCCGCTTAAACTGTCAGTCTTCATCCAGCAGGAATGAAGCAAGAGTCTAATCATGACAAAACAGTTGGTAATTTGAGGCCATCTGCTTTGACATCAGTACCTGGATTTCTTAGTCTCACTTCAAAATTTGGTCCTCTATCTACTTTGGCAAGTAATTTTTTATTTTCTGTGTGGCAATAATCTTTTACCAAGGTTAACAGTTCAGCAAATTGACTTACAAGCATGCATTAGACTTGAGGGGTTTTAA
Source organism: Elanoides forficatus (assembly GCA_025311575.1). Classification (NCBI taxonomy): domain Eukaryota; kingdom Metazoa; phylum Chordata; class Aves; order Accipitriformes; family Accipitridae; genus Elanoides; species Elanoides forficatus. Next base: position 9,503,597 of record JAOBAS010000007.1, on the reverse strand, counting down.
TGAAGGCAGTGAATATTCCTGGCATTTAATCAGAATACAGAGGTTTATTGTGTGAGGGCCTTGACGGGGGAGGGTTTTGGTCACAAATGAGTATTTTTAGCATATATGGCATTTTGGTCGTACTAGTTAACGCTTACTGTTACAGTGCCTTGGGGACAAATGTAGTCTTTCCAAATAGGAAATTGCCTAATTATTTTTCCGTCATTTTTCATTATACCAGTACAGATGCAGATTAATAGGATTTTTTTCTCAAGTTGTTGACCCTAAATAACCGTGAATCTGCACTCTAATAAAAAGTTGTTTATCTTTTGAATTAATTTGGAAGCTATATAGTTTTGATTCACTGTTGCTGAATATAGACCTGTTAATAGCATACACAGCACTGCTGACTTGCATAAAGTCATTTAATGATAGTAAGTATTACAGTGTACCGCTTGTGTATTTAACAGCATGGGGGAGGATTATTTTCTTAGATACACAGAGCATTACTTTATGTTAAATGTCTTTCAAAAATCAGCTGCCCTTGAGCATTCCTGCTGTACTAATCTTCCCAGAATAGCCTCTAAATATTTCAGATTGTTAGGTAATGGCTCTTATTAATATTTGCAAAGTTCTTTCTACTGTAACCGAGCAGCTTTATTAGAGAGGGCCCAAGGCTTTCATGGTGTATAAGGAAGAATAAGCGTAAGGAGCAATCTCAGCTTTAACAGTCCTGCCTAAATTTCTGACTCTGAGCTCCTGAAATGCGAGCAGGGGGAAAAGGACACTGCCCTGCACCCTGAGGAGCAGTGCTCATCACCCGTGGCAAGAGCCAAGTGCTGCTCTGTGACTTGGGCATCCCTCACTTTGGTGGCGCAGCAGATGACGGAGGACCTCTGCTTCACACGGCTGCCGGCTCCGTTTCACTCCGTACAGGGGGTATGTCTGCGTGGTCTCTTCTGCGGTCGTGTATCAGCTGTCAGCTGCCTGACTTACGCGCTGGGCATTGGTCTCTCAACAGTAGCACGGATTCAGGGCCAAGTGCTCGAGCGTTTAGCCAGCTTTACTACTAGGTTTGACTGATATTTGTAATCGGTTGTTTTCAAAGAAGTATCTCAGCTGCACAAAGTAGGAGCTGCCTGTGTTACGCACCACCGATTTAGGGAGTTTGGTTGCTCAGCAGAGATTATTTATACCATGCATCAAAAGAGAGGAAGTAATGACAGTGACAGAAGAATGTGGAGCATTGAGGTATAGAGAATGAGGTTGCAGTGAAGATGTTTGGGGTTTTTTTTGAAGGGAGCAGATGTCTGATCAGCGCAAACAGCAGCACTCCTGAGCAGTGGTTTGCAGGCTTTTGTATCCGCAGCTCTGCTCCCATATACAGTTTTGTGTTTATCGTGTTTAGCTTGGGATCTAGACTAAAAGCTGTAGGATGAATTTTGACTTTGGTCTCAGTTCTTGGCACTGCTGTAGTGACTTCTGCACTGGCATTCACGTGAGTTTCAGATGAAGTTCTAGCAATAGCTTTATTTCCTTCCCTCGTCACCTTGGTTTATTTACTAGAGCAGGACCAGATGACAAAGGTGACTTTGCAGGAAGATCTAACAGTGCTAAGCCACTGCAGATCTTCTACTTCTCAGCCAAGCAGTTTTGCTGAGCGCGAGGCATTCTTTGTCAGAGATGAGAGAGCACAAAATGCTTATAGACAAGTGTTTTGAAATAGAAAATTGAGTGGTTCAAATATTGCCAAAAAACCATATCTGGTTATACCTTTTCAGTGACTGAGTTTTTTTCAGGTTTTGTTCTACTTCGTTATTTTCAAATGCAACAGCTTATCCCATACCTAGTAGCAGGCAGATACCAATTCATAGAAAATCCAAGATTAAATTAAGTCATTCCATCAAGTTCCTTCCATTAAGTAATTAAGTTCATTTTTTTAAGTTTTCTTCCTAATAAGAGTGATCTGCATAAGATCTGTGTAAATACCCCAGTACGCTCTTGGAAGTGAACAAGGAGGAAGGGCACGTCTGTCCCGTTTTCACTTTTCTTGCAGGAAGGCAAGAACTTGAAGAAATGATTTGCATATTTCAGCAAATACAACATAGGCTTTGTGACTTTCAGACCCATTTTAAACTTGCACTGCTGAGGAATGACCCCTGTAACTTCCTAACGGTGCGCTAATTCAAGACATCTAGCTTCACAGTTACAGGATTAATGCTTCTGGGAGTCCATAGATCTTATCTTTAGCACCACAGGGCAAATGAGTGTCTTTATCTAGATTACCATTAACTACGTTATCCCTTTCCATGCTCCATTAATAAACACGATGAATGGGATTGCGTGGAAAGAGTCTTCCCTAATGAGCAGCACTCTGGCCGTTTGACACCTCCATGCACATTCGTGCAGCTGCTGTACTGACCATGGACCATAACTTCTCTTTGAAGTTCAGTCTTCTCAAATATTGTGTCTTTGTAATGTGAACTAAATCAGATACCAAATTTATCAAAATTACAACTTCAGCAGTTTCACAAAAATAAATTTTTTAGACGGTAGTTTTAGATAAGATTAGATAGCTTTATCCTGAAGAATTTTTATCTGACTTTTTCTACTGTTTGACTTGTCTCCTTACCTGGAAGAATTTGAATTAGCTGGAATTACCTGGAATTTTAATTACCTGGAAGAATTTCATTGAAAGTATGTGGACTACTATTCTTTTGATTATTCCGGGCACGC
>JAOBAS010000007.1:9484163-9494810 GCA_025311575.1 Elanoides forficatus | reverse complement strand
CCTTCCTTTTTTTTTTTTTAAGGGCTACGAAGGAAATCTTTCTACGTGGAATTGGAAGAACCTTCTTAATCCTGAACATTTCCAGGAAGTGCATGTAGAATTCTTAGTTCTGGGGACAATATCCCTTTTATAAACCGGCGGCATTTCTATTTCTTTGTTGTTCTACTGTACTATTAGAAACTATGGCCTACTGTAATTGCAGTTAGTCCACTTCTGCCTTAAATTGAATACATAATGCCAGACGTATCTCAAGGGATTATGACTGTAATGTGAACTAGAAGGCATTTGAACAACTTCAAAGTTGTAGATACCGGTATCTGTATCTTGATAATAACAGAACAAATAGAAGTCTCTGTTCTGCAACAAAAATTAATACCTAACCCAAAGATACCGTCTTGGCAGAAAGCTAGATTCTGCAGGAAGCATTCTGCACTGGCCGAACTTCCTCTGTTTCCCGGTCAGTCCCATTCAGGGCAAACATAGGAACAGACTCAATTGTATGCCGTTCATCTAGAACGGTCCACATGGTTTTGTCTTTCATCCTCTTCAAAAAAAGAGGGCTTCAACATATATATATGTACACACTTATATATATATGTATATATATACAGCTTTTTACATTTTGATCATGTGGTTTGGGTTTTTTGTCAAAACGAATTATTTTGCAAAGCAGAAAAAGTCTAAGTGGTAGCAGTAGTGACTGTACTGACTGTTAGTTGTCTTTGGAAAAGCAATGTGTTGCATTCTTGAGGAACTTTTGTCTATTTAGTAAGGATGGCTGTTACAGTTAATTTTTCTGTAAATAAAATTTCAGACTAAGAAATTACTGCTTTAATGCTCACTAAAACTATTTATTAGTGAAACTTCATCTTTTACTGCAGTTAAAAATATGTGGGTTAGCAGCTTGTTTAAATGTACATAAAAGACTTGCCACAAAAAAAAGGTACCATATGGACTTCTTTAATATGAAGGCCAAGTACATGCTTTTATTTATTTATTTAATTTTTATTCAACAGGAGCCTGACTGTGGTGTAACACTGTCACTCCACCCACGCATACCATTATGTCATTATCTTAATGATTTCTTTCAGACTGTGTGGGATTCAGTACGACTGGTTTTTTAGAAATTTCTTTTAGACTGCATCCCACATCAGAAAGTGAAGAGGAAGAGTGCTTTTTCTGTGAACAGAAAAAACCCAATCATTGTCACCTTCTATTTTGAATTTCTAATAATCTCTTTTGAATTAATGTCATAGAGATGTCTGCAAATTGAAGGAGAAGCCTCTTGCTGTGCTTGTATACCTCTGTGATAGCTGTGCTTTTATTTTGTGGAAAAAAGTGATTAAGGTGCTCTGTTACAGGCATGCATCTGGGTGAGATGTTCTAGTGTCTAGTGGAAATCTTTTAAAATCCATGTGGAAACTGGACATTGAACAATGAAATATGTGCTTTCTGACAAAATGCGGTATCGGGGTGTCCCTGTAAGAAGCCCTGCATATGAGAGAAAGAGATGCACTGAAGTATTGACATATCATATACACACACACATCCACAAACAAAATTTATCTTTGGTTGCTGACTCCTCATCTCTGAAATATATAAATGGTGATGTCATTCTGGAATATGGTGGTAGTTTTGCACTCGACTAGGCAAAGTAGTGATTTTCAAGGTCTCGTTGATGTCGCTGCCAAGGAGCAGAGGCATCTTACGGATGTACCAATACGGCTTCTACTTATTTTAGAAAATTAACAAAGGTAGCCTTCTGTGATACTTCTCCCAAGCAAAGGGCTTGATCCTGTTATGTTTCTTTCACGAGGTATAGTGATTTGTGGATTAATAAAATCTGCATAGTAAGATTAGGAATGGACTTCATGAAGTTTCTTGCTCCTCTTCCCTTATTGGTTAAGGCAACTGTAGTTAGGATTTGCATGTCCCTATCAGCCCGTTTCAGTTGCTAAGCACGAAGGAGGTTGTCTTCAGCGTTAATGATGCTAGATGAGTTCAAATCCAATCAAATCTGTCAGTATTAATTGCTGTATCTGAATGGAAACAGCTGTAGCACTTGAAGACTCTCTTGTGCAAGTCAATGAGATTCTCTTTTTTCGGTGTCTCCCATTTTAATGCACTGGATGAGATGCAACAATTGGCACATTTAGAACCCTGGTGTCACTGTTGAATCCCAAGTGGAGGGACTGTACTGTGTAGAAGAAACAATACAAAAAAAAACCAAAAACCACCACAACAAAAAAACCCCAAACCCTAATTGCAGAACAATGTTTGCCTAGGGTAAGTGCCTGAACCTTTCTTTTTGGAAGTAGAAAGGTCACAGATAAATGCAAAAAGTATATGGCCACTGTAATTTTGTAAGACTGCTTCCTCTCACCTTCATTATGAAAGCAATTTAAGAGTTAAGAAATAGAAGCTGGGAGGAAACAACACCAGTGTGATCATCAGCAGAGGCTTTTTTAGCTAGCTTTGCTAATTTGGGAGTTTCTTTTAAATATCTTCTTATATTTGTAAATTTTCTAATCGGTCAAATGTGGTACATGAAGTTGTGTCTTTTTGTATGTGGTGTTACGAATGTTTGCAACAAAGAAATGTGGCATTTAACGCTGTAAATAAATGCAGTAATTTGTTTTAGTGAGTACAGAAAGCCTGTTGAATGGAGCAGTTACTTCTGAGAGGTAAACAGAAATAGCATCCTTTGTACATGGAATCCTTCTGCTTGCCCCTCTCTCTGCAGTTTTTCTGAAAGACATACCTGGTGCAGAGGGCCTTGGTGTTTCTACATGCTGCTTGTACTTCTTTTGTGTAATCAAGCCCATGTGCTTTATTTGTCATTTCAGTATGCTCTTCAGAAAATTACGAAAGATTAATAATAATTTGTGAGAACCAGTGGCTTTTAATTTGTGCCCTGCAAGTTACTAGAGCTCATGTAATGAACGTCCTGTCATGAAATCAGACCTCACTGAAGTTGACAATGTATCAGAAAGGCACCGAGTTCCATTTACTTCCCATTTTAATCTTGTGGGGAGAAAGTAGCTTGGCAGCTGTTCATGTTGCTTTATAGTGACGGCCCAAAGTTGTTTGTGGTTTTTTGAGTTTTTACCCTCTGCTTTACAGTCTTCACTTACATTGTGTATAGCCTACCTGGATATATTTGTAGATCTAACTATGCTGGTAGTTGCCTTCTAATTTAAGTACACAGACTAGAATCTGTGTATGATTCCCATCCTGCCTGAATGGTACAATGTCTCAGTTTTTCATTGTTTTAGCATGGGGGGAAAAAAACCCTAAACATTTAACAGAAGCAGAAGTCAAACTATAAGTAAGTCCTCTATTTTAACTTCCTTCTGTAATTTGATTTCAGAGATCAGCCTAAGTATTTCTGTTGATTGGCAAAACCTCCAAGAGTTCTGATTTCAGCACACCTCTTCGTGTAAGGCTATTCGGTGCCCTTACTGGGCAGTAGCACAGAGCCACGCATTCTCCAAAGAGTACATCACACTTTTGTTTCAGGCCATGGCCTTCGCTAGCCAAGGAGAACTTCATAACTAAGGACCTCTTCTATGTGTGTAGTTTGTATTCACGACAGGTATCTTGGGTCCTTCCCTAGCCATGGTGTTTCATAATTGAGGATACAGGGGGGATAAAATCCACCTAGCAAAATGACATCTAAGAAGGAGTAGAATGCTTTGTAGCCACTTTGGTATTAAATGGTGTAGAGCGCAATAAGAAGTTTATTAGTAACTGCTCTGTTCTTTATTTATAAAATCAGTGAATAACGTAGGTTGGTAGGGATCCCTAGAGGTTATCTGGTCTAACCCCCTTCTTGAACAAGGTCCGATTGAATCAAGATGCTCAGGTATTTGTCAAGGTTGGAACATCTTCAAGGATAGAAATTCCACAACCTCTTTGAGCAACAAGTGCATAGTGAATGCTTGTAATAACAATAAGGAAAGAAAAATCCCTATATTTGCTATTTCCAGTGTTTCAGCTTGCCTCTTGCCTTTCATGCTGTCTCTGTGTATGCACCCATTAGAGAGTTGTAGACAGCAGTGGGATCTCCCCTGAACCTTCCTGTCTTAACGCTGACCAAACTCTTTTATGCCAGCCTCTCTACATGCCTCCAACTCTAACGCTCTCGGTGGCCCTCCGTTAGACACAGTTCATTATGTCAGTGTCATTCATGTACTGGGAAGCCCAAAAGGGGACACAGTGCTCCAGGTGTGATCTCACGAGTGCCCAACGCGAGGGAAGAATTGCTTTCTTCAACCTGCTGGCTGTGCAGCTGACCTTTTTTGCTGCAAGGGCACATTGCCCATGCACGCTCAGTGAGCAAAGGCCACTAACACGGCTGTAACGATTTTCTAAAGCGTCAGAGGGTCAGAAGATGCAGGTGAGTTCTGGCCTCTCTTTGTCCCCTGCGCTACCCTCCTTCATTATGGCCATTTATCTGTCTTCTGAGGGTTATTCCTAATGTATCCTTCAGAGTGACAGAGCGTGGGAATTGTTGACTACTTGTTCGGCTGTCAGTGAAATTCACCTGCTCTGTTCTAGCTTTTATTTTTTTCATCGTTTAACAATGGTTATGAATGCCAAGCAAATGTTCAGTGTCAGCGAAGAAGAATGCATATCGCTATCTTTTCTCTGTGCTTAAGAAGAACAAGCATTAGCTTGGTGTTCTCTCCCACTGAAACGCACTTTGATGACTAAAGCTTTTTCTTTTCTTTTTTGGCTTGGATCAAAAATGAATGTTTTAGGGAAAAATAAGATCAAAGGATGCTTTGTTTTTTCATTCATCACAAAGGGAGAATTATTCCTCTTTACCAGAACTGTGGTAGACAAATATATATGCAAAAAGGAGGTATCAAAGACTGTCAAAATATGCATCAATCAAACATTTTGTGTAACAGCAACCAAAGCCAGTTTCTGGAAGGTAGAAGACAAAAACAAGAAGAGAGAGAGTACAAATCAGGCAACCAGCTATTTTACCTCCTTCAGATTTTATTGCAGATTTTTGTACATACTAGCATTCTGTTACCTGAAAGTGATTACTTTGGAAAGTCGGTAAGGTGTAAACTCAGAAGAAGGACGGTGTAGCCCAAATGTAAACGGAAACATGAAAATCAAGTTTTTAACTGGCCTCCTTGGAGAAAGGAGCTATGCTGCTGGTTGAGCAGGTCATTTCTGTCATCATCTTATGTGACTGAATAACTGGGATCTACAATGAACTGTTAGTACAGCAATTTGCAAATGAATGTTATGGGTCTGAAGATTCGAAGTATCCTCATTTTTAATTTTTTAATCCTATTAAACTTAATTGTATTCAGTAATGATCGTATTCATTGCAGCATAGATTTTTAAGCATCTTAATCTTTAAGCACCTTGTAGCCCACTCTGGCTTTTACATTCGGGAATTTATTGAGAATATATTGTGCTATATGAAAGTTCACTACACTCATAAACAGTAATGAAATACGAACATTGATCTCCCATCTAGGAATTACTTACATTGGCATATCGGTAGGATCAAGGTTTTGGAAAGGTGGAGTCGGACTAACCTGTGCATCCTTCCTGTCCTTCGAGGCTGTGTTTAGGTGCTCTGGTTCGGCTGTGCGCTCGCACGGGTACTCCACATGGTGTGCATTTTCAAGGCTTGCATCTGTTTTCAACTGTTCAAAACAGCACCTGGATATATGAAGATTTGCATGTAGCTGTGAAAGTATGCCAGTGTATTCCATAAAAGAGAAATGTGACAGTACAGGAAAGGTCTTTCTGTTTCTTTGAGTCTGCTCTCTTGTTGACACAGACAGCCGAGTTTTACAATTTTATTTGAAAGCTCATCAGTCTTCATCTTAAAAATAGAGCACCCATCTCAGTTACTTTACTAAAAACTGTTCAGTTACATCAGTTTTATGATTGTTAGAAAACTTCTCCTGATTTTAACCCTATATTTATTCAAAGGTATTGTATGCTTATTTATTAATTGTACCAATATTGTCCCTTACAACTCTCCGTTACGGAGAGCGCAGTTTATTCTCTTTGTCTTCGGTATTTATTTTCATCCCTCTTAAACTTTGTTTTGCCAAGCTAAACTGACTTCGCTTCTCTGAGAAGATATGATGAGTGAGTGGATAGCCTAGTAGCAATTTTCTGCTCATAATCCTGTTTCAGTTCCCTTTTCTGAATGTGAGTGACCAGAACTGTGTACGGTACGAGGAGGGATTTTACTGCTGTATCTAAGGACACTGCTATCATCCTATTTCACGTACATTCCAAGACCGTGGCAGCATCCTGCTCGTGACTCATTCTGGACTGTTATCTTTGGCTTATAACAACACAATTTTCTTTCTTTTTAACCAATTCCTACTATGAAACCACTGGTTGTACAGTGAAATCCGAAGCATGCAACCATACGCAGTTGCTTCTGTTACTGGTCCTCTGGATCATACAGTTCTTTCCTCGTACTATTAATGCCTCTTAAATTATTTTAAGTGGCACTTTCACTAAACTATTTCTACATTTTCAACAAAGATAACTGAAAATTTTCTAGGAAAAAAATCTGCCATTAAACCGATGAAGGTACTCTGCTTCTACTGATACTCTCCGTCCAACTTGGTAATGCTCCTTCTAGCAAAAGCACAAAAAGCAAGCCACTGAGGCACATGGGTACACCTCTGTTGTGTTTTGACCCACACTTAAAGACCCTTTTCTCTTTTTAGCATTATTATATTCTCCTTTCTTACACATGCCTTACGTTGCAGTTCTCAATTTATCCCGAACCGTTCTGAATTTCAGCCACAGTTTTCCCTGCTGGTCAGTTCCCTTTATTCTTGCAGTTTTACTATTTACTCTTGACATATCTTAACTGATGTATGGCATCTTGCCCACTAAGCTGCTGCTCTTTGCTTTTACTTTCCAGTTATGATTGCTCTTCCACCACATCCTTTTTACTCATGTAATGATTTGGATGGACAAACCTGCAACTTTAGTTCCTTCACCTTGCTGGTCAAGACCTCTTGCATTTCTGTACAAATGTTTCAGTTACTCCTCTCTGACTTCTCCCTGTCAAGTTAATTTAAGATGCACGTTTTCACTTCTGAAATTTCCTTTCTCACCTTGCTTTTTCTAACAGAGTCACTGGAGGTGAATTGTTTGAAGATATAGTTGCAAGAGAATATTATAGTGAAGCAGATGCCAGGTAAGTAATTGGTTTTTCTAATGTTGCCTTTAATAATTCTAGGATAGTTTCTTAAATATCTCACGGTGTTTGGCATCAGTTTCACGAGCACTGTCTGTGAGACTCTAGGATTTCTGCTAGAGTTCTCTTAGACTTGGAAGGGCACAGTTTGGCATTTTGAGCTCACGACTGTGTGGTGGTGAACTCGTATGAAGTCTTGACATCTGTGGGTCTGAAAAGGCTGAAATTGGATCTCAATTTGTTAAAATCTTTGTAAACTGGTGAAGTTGTTAAAATCTTACCCACTTTTTTCCTCTGCAAACTGGACATAACATTTCAGCTGTCTCATCTAGGGATTCTTCCCTTTGCTGATCAAAGTTTGAAATATATGATGGTCTGTATTTTACATTAAATATAATTTTTGTTCTTGGTCCAGAAGTACTAATTTTCTTTCATATTTAAACATTTTGTTGTGTTTCATCAATAAGCAATTATACTGTGCATCTCATAGTCTGAGCTCAAATTTGAAATCTCTAGCAATTTTCTGTAAGTGCTGGTTGAAAAACTTGAAGAATAAGTTGACAATTATCATAATTTGCATGCTGACATAAAGTATCAGGGCCATTTTCCCATCTCAGAATCTGTCTGCCCTCATATAATAATAAATCTTCAATATTCTCATATAATTATGAATCTTAAACATTGTGGTCAATTACTTTAAGGAAAATATGTTCTACCACTACACTCTTCACAGAAAATTTAACTCAGATTTAAAGAATCCCCATATTTTTGTGTGTTCATAGTCACACACCACCATTGGCCCATATTTGGCCCATATAATTTTCAGTTATTCCTTTACATTTGGAATTAATTGGCAGATGACCGGAAAGCATTAAGTGTCCCTAACAACAGTGGTAGGATAATAACGAACAAACAAGACGTTACTCTGAGTATTAGGAAGCTTCCACTGTTTATTGCTCTTACTAATTTCTATAGGAATGGTGGAAACGTCATTACTTTAAGCATTTAAATGTGGAACAACACGTAGCAAAACACACTGTAGAAGAGAAAGCAGCATTAGTAATTTAGGTGGGGTGGAAGGAGAGGGGCTATGTTTAAAAAATTTTTGAATGTTTTTTTGCCTGCTGTGTGATTCAAGCAAAATTTCTAATATTGATGCCAAAGGCCAGCATATGGTGTCATTGTGTGTTTTTAAGATACGTGTGATTTAAAAGGAAAAATTGCAATGATCTCTCTTCTGTTCTAGAATTATGACGTATTGGAAGGGGCTGTGCATATATATATATATATATGATATATATATGCATTTTATATATTCAGTATAAACTTGACCAAATAAATGAAGTACCTAGTTATCAGGCATCTCTGTGTTTTTATATATTTTTTTATATATATATATATATTCATGTGTGTATATATATCTATATATATAGTGCATATGTGTGTGTGTATCCCTATAGAAGTAGTTAATGGACTTTATAGATGCATATCCTAGGACTGTTAATACTGGTCTGCTCCTGCAAGCCCTTACTCATGCAAGTAGTCTTTACTCAGACAAACAGTCCAGTTCAGTGAGTTGTGAGCTACTCGCATAAGAAAGGGTTTTCAGGCTTGGGCTCCAGTTACTGATTTATGACCATTCCTTCTGAATTCCACAGGCAAAACGTTTTGGATGAGCAGTATCAAATCCTTGGCCCTTGACTACTAATACGTATGACTTACAGTCACTGACTTCTGCCACAAGGATATCTTTAAAAAGAAAAATTATAAACTCTTGTGGTGCTGAAAAACACCTGAAAAAGTTCCAGTGTTCTAAAAGATGAATAGTTGTGCTTTTTGGCATTGTAGGCTGGCCAAAACTTGCAAACCTGGGCATGGAAAAATAGGTGCTAATTAAATTATTTGAAGCACCGAAGTAAAACGTTTGTCTACATTTTTCATGTGGATTTCCATTTCATGAGTGACTCCTAACTAAACTAGTTCTTGATGATATTTTAAATGAAAATGCATGCCACTTTTTTGAATTACTTGGCTTTATTCTACCAGCAGTTTTTAAGAAACCATTCGGTTCAAAATGGGAAATGTTTTGCTTTTCCTCAGCTTTTGACTTTTTTTTGTTTCATTTGTTTTCTGTATATCATTTCATTTCTGAGCATTTTCTTGTTTCAGCACTCGTTGTAATGTTCACTTCACTGTAAAAATTTTAAAAAAACCAAACCATATCACTAATTTTTTTTTTGCCTCCACTTTAATTTTCTTATAGCAGTTTTTGGAAACTGGAAAAAGTTTCCATACTGCTGAATGAAAATACAATCTAATGATTCTGTCTCATAGGTGTTACATGTTCCATGTTAAATGTCTTTCTTGGTTTTTGTTTTGGGGGGTTTGGGGAGGGGTTTTTTGTTGTCGTTGTTGTTTGGGGGTTTTGTTTGTTTGGTTTTTTGTTTTGCTTTGGTTTTTGGATGTGTTAGAGCTGGAAATCCCTCTATATTCAACATTGTTTTGTTCCAGTTCAATGTGCAATCAAGACTTGTCAGGAGGTGTAAAATTGTTTTTGTTCTTTATATTTTTTTTAAGTTTTATTTTATTTTGTATTTAATGTGATTATGTGCCTTTAAAATGTTCTCCCTTCCATTCTGCCCTTGTATCTTTGCAGTCATTGTATACAGCAGATTCTAGAAAGTGTTAATCATTGTCATCTAAATGGCATAGTTCACAGAGACCTGAAGGTCAGTATCTGGTGCCCATCAATTGGATATAAGAGTTTTGGGGGTTTTTTTTCCGCTGGGTAGGGGCAGAGGGTGGGTTGTCTGCGATGTTCCCTTGCCTATCCTACTCACCCTCAAAACAACTAGACGAACGAATAATGCATGATGCCTCTTTCCAGTTTGCAAGTCTACAGGCCTAATATACATCATGGCAAAAGGGGGAATGGTTGCCAAAAAAACTTGTCTCCTTCCAAGGCGCTGGATTTTACCCCGTGCTGTCAAACGTGTCTGGTATTCTATTAAGGCTGTCCATGTATCGCTGTGCACGCACATGGAGGTGAACTTTGGCTGTGATGTATGTCAGCTTGCAGATTTAAACGCCACTTCTGTTCTGAGACCCTGGGTTGCAGTAGCAGAACAACCGGTCGCACGCTGCTGCGTTAGAGTATGACGAACCCTCAGGCAAGTGATGCTAATTGCCAACTAAATTGGACCGCGAGAAGTCAATAATTTACCTAAAACACCTCCTCGCTTGGAGTGGGGGTTTTTTCTGCTACCTCAATGGCCGCTGCGATTTCAAATGCCTCCGAGCGCGCTCTCGGTAAGGAAAGGAGGAAAAAGTGCAGAGGAAGCCAAATACTTAATGCGACCTCGTCAACAAATTATTGGCAAAATTCGTACGCTTTCCCGACCACTTTCCTGTTTCAAATTGTCATTTAAAAAAAACCCAAAACC
>JAOBAS010000007.1:9447381-9480821 GCA_025311575.1 Elanoides forficatus | reverse complement strand
GGGGAGGAACAACCCAACCAACCAAAAAACCCAGCAGCAGAAAACACAAAACTACTATTTCGGATAGAATCACGTGTTGCGAAGTGGTGTGCGGATGTGCGCTTGGTAGGTTAGTGCTTGTGTTTCAACCAAGAGGGCAAGGCATTTCACTGGTTTTGGCTTGCTGAAGGTCACAACCAAATAGGATCATCCATTGCTTTAAGAGGTTTATATAAGAAGTGCATTCCAGGAAGTAATTACTGTAGACTTCTCTCTCTCTGATAGGAAACCTTCAAGAACTATGTGACTGTATGTTGAAATTAGTGTAGTTAAATGACAAGGACTGTGACGCTGCTTAGATCGGTGTTGATGAACCTAGAGAAGAGTCCTCAGCTATTCAGTCAGTGTTTGATGTACTGCGGTCGAAGCTGTTACTGATAATTTAAGTGGATGTAAAGATTATGTTTTATTCTGAGAGACCTTAATCTCAATTTTAAAAAATGTGGGAATAGAAGATTCGTCAAGTAACTATTAATGAAAGGTTTTTAATAGTGTCTTTTCTATGACATAGCAACAAAGGGATGAGTGGGAGAATGGTGTTTGTAAATTGCTGAAGAAATGTTCCTTTACGGTTTGGTGAGAGAGAAGAAAACGCCTTTAGACTAAAGAGTTTGTCAGGGTCAGTTGTGTTGTTAATTAATGGAAGTATCACAGTGGTTGAGGTCTTAACTACCTCAAGCATATTTTGCTGGCTACTTGACAGTTGTATTAAAGATAGCCTTTGCTGAAAGTAGCTTATGATCTTAATTGTTTCCAAGCTCAGTACCTGCATGGGATTAACCGTAATCACATAAATAGTCCCTTGGAAACCTATGTCATTGCTGCTGGGTTTAAAATGAAATATGCGGTTAAGAGTTTGCAGGATTGGATCCCCAGTGCTGGACTGGATATAGTGAATTCGCTTGTGATAGAGCGCTACAAAAATTGCTTCCAGAAGGGTCACAGCCATACCCTTGAAAGTGAGGTTTTGTTGTTATGTAAATATAGAACAAAACCTTTTTAAAAATAATGGAGATAGAAGAGAAAGAAATGGCAAGAAAATACTATAGAGGTCGCTGAAATAATCTGTTGAATTCTATAGTATTTTGTAAGGTTTTTCTGGTTTGTTTTTTTAAAGTTAAGGGTCAGAGAATAAAGTTCTCTTTGGACAATTTGCATTTGATGTATTTGCTAAATCAAATTAAAAGGATACATTATGAACAGTAGAATGAACACCATTGTTATGTTCAAATCCTTTACTTTTAATTGTGTGAGTGTACTGTAGCATTTGATTTCAGATGTGACCAATGTACCTTAAAAAAAACAAAGCAAAGTGGAAACTTTTGCAGACTTACATTGTTATTTGTAATAGGTTATCTGCAAGCACAAATGTGGGCACGCTGGTTTTGCTGAAACATTTGCAATGTAAATACACCTGCCCTCTAAATCCAAATATAATAGTATGTCTGGTATTGTTAAGCTGTCATGCAAAACACTGATGTTTGACAGTTACAGATGCCTAATCCTGCAAACTGCCTAGGTTAGACTAGTAATCAAAGAATACATGTCTTTTGGGGTTTTTCTGCAGCATTTTTCCAGTAGCGAGCTCTTGGGAGCCTCTGCGTTGTGCTATCATGCAAACAGGTGTCGCAGTTCCATCTGACCATTCTGGCCGACCTCCTTTTCTAGCAGATCTGCGCGCTGTCCTTTCCTTAGTCTTGCTGTCATGGGATCATGAAGGCTGTTTACAGGCCTAGTGGTTCTTTCCAAGTAGGAATGGAAAGTGCAGTTTTTGCATTGTCATGGAGAAAATGCACGGGTTTTTTTCTCTTTTTTACTCCTCTAAGTATTTGTTCTTTTCCAGACTACCATAACTAAAAAAAAAAAAAAAAAAAAAAAAGTGAAAACCTATCTAAAATATATTTACTTATCTTTTCATCTCAATTTTTTTCTCTCTCTGAATAAAGCCTGAGAACTTACTTTTAGCTAGCAAATCCAAGGGAGCAGCAGTAAAACTGGCGGACTTTGGATTGGCTATAGAAGTCCAAGGAGAACAACAGGCTTGGTTTGGTAAGTAATTTTTTTTTTCTTCTCACCATTTATTCAGTGTAGCCACTAAACCTCTCAAACCGTCCAGCTTTCACCCTCGTGTAAAACATGTAGCTCTGTGACTACTTGATACGTAGCTTTAAGGGGTATTTTGTTCATAGTCAGTCTCTACATCTGACTACACTTTAGACCGTTTTCTCCAGGAAGAAGGTTACCTGTATGTCTCACCGAATTATACAGAGTTTGGCAGCAGACCTTATTTGTTTAGAAAAGAAAAGCAACCAAGAAAAAAAACCCCAAACAAAAATCCCTCAACGCTTCAAAAATGACCTGTGGCTACATTTCCAAACCTCAGAGCTCGCTTAGAGAAGAAGTGGCTCTGCCCCATAGCCTCCTCTTCACTAGCAAAGGTAAATCACCTTACCAAACGACATAAAATAAATCGGAAAAGGTCTCTTCTGTTGGCACAACTGTATTCATACCAGGGATATACCAGCACCGCAGTACTGATACAGGGTAGGATGGAGGGACAGGATTTTTAAATTCATGCTTCTAGTAAATATAGCTTTACAAATGTCCCTTCTGCATGTAGTCTAAGTGCCATTGACTGTCTTGACCCTGAAACTTAGTTTCCTGATTCCTGGCTTGTTCTAGCTTATGTCAGCCTGTAAGTTTGACTGAGAGGTGGGTGCACACAGGCCCCTTCTCCCCTGCTTTCCCTTGTGTATCTACAGGAGGGAAATATGGGTGTAGAGCCTGGGAGGGAGATGGGTGGTTTCCAGTCAGATGCTCGGGTGACTGAAGAGTAAAACTGTAGGTTAATAGTGCTGAGTGTACCTGCCCAGCCATCAAAACATTTTGACTAAACAGTTGTTTGTCAGCTGGAAATACCAGAAAATTTTATTCTGAAGCGCTTTAGAATGTGACTTGAACAAAAAAAGAAGGGGGATTGAGTACCTGAGACTGTAGACAGCCATCCATATCTAGATGTTCCTGTGACAGTACAAGTTATCTGTCCCAGCTGTTTATATTGCAGTCCTAGAGGTGACTGCCCCTTCACATCTGCAAGTAAAACTATTCATGAAACTGTTCTTTGACCCACTGAGATCAAAACAAGCTGGCTTATTAAAAATGTACAATCGTTAATATATAAGCAACTCGCATAGTAGATCGCGGAGAGCATAAACCCAGGAAGGTAAAGGGTGGTTAAAAGCACCTGGAACCTTGCACAGTAGTCTGGAAAGAGTTGTCTATCCAGAGCTTACAAACATCTCCTGAAGTTGGAACTGGAGTTTCTCAGCTACTTCAGTGATTTTGAAAACATTATCTTCATCTGGAAGGGCTCAAGAGTATGCTTGCTTGACGGTGAAGGTGATAAAAGATGTATGGGAGTGTGGAAGCAAAGTCTGTGTGTGCGTGTGACCACCAGAAGAGAGCACATTCTTTGCCTCAGACCTGCTCTTGAAATGTTGGAAAGGGAGGGCGTCTGCCCTCCTGAAGGTGGCAACTGACAGGGTAGACCAGGTCTCCAGAATCGATACCTGGAATATATCTTACGTGCCCTGTACAATGCTCCGCTTCAGGTTATGAGAAGAGGATAGGGGGTAGTGAGTTAAATATTATGCACTTCTCTCCAGTTTCACTAAAATACTCCTTTTTTTGTTGTTGTCGTTAATTTACAAAAAAATCACTAATTGCAGGTTGTTTGTTACAGTTAACAGATGCCCAAAGGAAAATGGTGTGAAAGATTTAATATTGGTCATTTTAAATAATAGGACACGTACAAACATGACACGTCTACCTTGCACACCACCCTCTTTGAACAGATGTGAAGCACAGGACAAAATTTATTGTAAATCCCAGGAGGTAAAAATATAGAATAAAATATTTATAGCAGCTACCTATTCTCACAGCAGTTAGAAAGTGCAGTTTAGAATTGAACAGAATGACTGTGAGCTTGCTGTCAAAGCTTAGAATAGAAGCACAAAGGATTTTGTGCAGGCAGTGGGCTCGGAGATTGTGTGTTTGAAATCTGGAATATAACTACGTGTGGATGCACAGGCAGTACTGTTGGACATATGTTGGTAGCTTTATAAGTTAGCCTGTTGTTTTAAATCCCAGCTTTTATATAAATGGATTTCCGTAATCCACAAAAGACAGAGGAGATTGCTTTTGCAAATTAACAAATAGATCAGTACAAAAGAAGTGGAACAGAAATAAGACAAAACATAAGTGATTTGTTATAATGACAAAAACACTAGGTAAACAGGAAACAAGAAAAAATTTTTTCTCAAGAAAAAATCAGCAGAATGAGCTTGACTTCAGGGATGTTATCGGTAGGTGATGCATCTGTATGGTTGCAGATGATGCACAGGAGGTTGCAATTCCCTGTAAAATCTTGCACTTTGTTTTTTTGTTATTTGGTTCTTGTGAAGTGCTTGGTTTAGACTTGTAGCATCATGAGGACTGCCATGCTGAACTTGGTAGAAAGGATATTGAACAGATTGTCTTCAAAATATGTATGTAAGGAAGAAGTAAGCTGGAGTAAGTATTTGGTAAGACTAGCAGGTTGCGTACCTCTTCTGGAACTTCCTCTGCAAAACCTTTTTGTAGTGGTCTGAGTGCCTTCCTTCATCTTTATGACTGCTTTAACAAGGCAAAACAGGAACTCCGAAATGCTCGACATTTTGAACTTTTTCTTGCTTCCTTCCAGAAGATTTTTCTGCTTTCCACTGGATTCTGCAGCACTTAGTGACTCATGGAGTGCTCTGATTCTAATTATAGCTCTGCATGAGTATGTTTTGGTTTGGTTTTTTTTTTCTTATTTTCCTTTTTTTTTTCTTTTATTCGGGTGTAGTCCTCTGGTGCGACGGTCACTTTTCTGCTTAAACCGTGGCTATGCCTCAGCGGGAAGCTGGCCGGAGCTCTGTGTGTTTGGATACAACGGAATACTTCCCTGGTTTGGATGTTTGTAAAACGAACCTGTTCCTTGCCTGTTTGTAGAAGGTTGTTACAGGGTTTAGTTGAAACACCCCACCCTGCTAGCAGGTGTTTAATGGACTGGGGAAGTGTCAGGCGGGCTCCGCTGACTCACCCAGGCAGGTGGCTCATTGCCCAAGTCAGTGGAAGTACTGCAGTTAACTCACTGGTAGCTAGATTTAGTCCTGGTTGCATCTCATCTTAAATTTAAGTCCATCCCTGCAACTAGGACTAAAATATGCACCGCTTAAGTCATTTGAGTAGCTTCACTGAATTAGTTTGCTAGTTGCATTAAATTTAGGTTGTATATGGTTAGTCTTTTGGATCCAGCTGCGTAGGAAGAGAAGGCTACTGCCCTACACTTACTCTCTTGTCCCTTGGTGCCGCCTTCTCCGTATCTTCTCACCAGACGGCTCATTTGAATTTTTATTCTTGAGTCAAAGGGAGGTGTGTTGGCAAAGATGTACAACTTACACTGTTTAAACTAACATGGTTTATTGTGCCATTTGCTTTGGAATCCTTGCACGAGAAGGCTTTAAGTCTAGCAGGGTGTCGATTAGAGCATGGGGCAGATCGTAGAGCAGTAATCTCTTCTGCTGTGCGTTTAAGATGCATCTCTCTGCGTTAATTCAAGTTTATGTTACGGGATTATAGTTAACCTTCAATCTAGAGACGTGCTCACTATTTATGAAGTTAAGTATATGTGTAATCTTTGCATAAGAGGGTTTTGAGACTGTAAGCTATTTAGGCTGAGTAACATGCCGTCTCATGTACCCGTGCACCACTGAACTCAAAGCATGGCATTTGTCTTGGGCCTGTGGATACTTATTTAAATCATATGATGATAGGAGCACAAGGTGATGCAGTCTTTTCTAGACACTGTAGAGTCGCAAACAGTTCCTAGCGTTGCGAGTTGGATTAGGTCAGGTAAATACTACTATTAGCAATAGTTCTCTGAGAAGTACACCCTTGTATGGGGATCCCTTTGACCAGTTACAGGATTACCTGATAAATAACAGTTAACAATTTCAGTATGTTTTTTCTTTTTCACTGAAATCGTGACTGTGTACTCTTCTGTGTTAGCTGCTTTAAACAACTTCAGAATATGTACTAAAACCATACCAGTTATTTCTGTTCAGATCCAGTCTGTATCTTCATCAAGAGATAGTTAGCTAAGTACTATATTTATTTTTGCTTTAAAGTTTATTTTCAAGTGATGTGTAGTAATGTTTATGGAGCTATAGTAAGTTTGGAAGTCGAGACAACTTTACTTCCCCTTAAAAATGAACAAAAATATTAAAGTAGAGCACTACAGCCAAGAAGAGATACAAAACGTCACTCTATTTAAAGCTACTTGGAATGTATATTTTTCAGCTTGTCAGAGGAGTTTAAGATGTGTTTCCCGTATGATAGTACTCTAACAATTCATAGATCTCGTATCATGAGACTGTAAAAACCAAGCTTATTTTTCATGAAAATATTTTAGCTATGTTCTCAGTAGAACATACCGAATGTGTTCCTTCATCTCCTCCTCCATTCTAAAATGATTGTCAGCCGTGGGGCAAAGGCTTCCTTTTTCTGTAGCTGTACCCTTTATACATTATCACCATCTCTCATAAGTTTTGTGGGATCCGGTGTGGTGTGTCAGAAATAACATGCGGTCCTTCGTGAAAGCCACCAAATTCTCGCCTTTCAAGAGTTCCCAAGCACTTATTTTAGGCAAAGATACTTGAAAGAACAGAAATACTAACTGAAATGGTACAGAATGTTGTTGGTCATTAAATTTTTATCAGTTACAGCGTCCTAAGAAAAGTCTGCATTTATACCTACATTTTGCATTTCTCTTAAGAGAAAGCAGCACTGCTGGTAATGAATAAAGAGTGAAGAACATATGAATTTTCAAGACTAGATTACTTCAGAGATGCTGCTTGTAAACTTTTGTGAGGAGGTTTCCAGAAGTCAAATGACTTCACGGAAATTAGTTTTGCAGTGGAAAGATTGTATTAGAAGGGGCTGTGCTAAATACAAACGGCAAAGGCTGTAAGAAGGCTGAGCCCCGAGTTGGTGGTCTTCATACTAAGTAAAAGCCAGTTGTGCTCTTGTGAAAGCTAATCCTGAACATCTCTGAGCATTTACTTTGCCACCATCTGGCATTGACTGAATTGAGATTCCACTTCTGTGTGAAGAAAATGGAACAGTGTTTTTACTTTCTTTTTTTTCTTCTAAATGAGAGATCTCTCTATACGTAACCTTTTTTTAAATCTAGCCCTGCTAGATGTTGTTTACTGAGAAATCTGTCCTCCCATAAGATGGAATAGGGCTTTTTAAATGCTCCTTATAGTTATGATACTGTAGCTTAGCTGCCCCTCTGTTTTGTTAATTAGTTCCCCATAAATGTCAGTGGAAGTACTCTGTGGTAACAGTCTTCACAGCTGATGGACTCCCAGAAATCCCATGCAAGTCATGTTTACAGTCTTAATTTTCATAGTTTGGGGCTATTTTAAAACAGCTTAAATTAGGCTAATGATTAAAAAACCCCAAACAGTAACAGTCTTTGGCTTGCATGATGTGAGTTTTCTGTCTTTCAATTAATATCTCCAAGGGATTCACTCAGATAATGTTCCCCGCACTCCCCCATCTCTGCTAACTTTTTTGACCTTGACCCTGAGCCGAATGTATTTGCACCTCACTACTGGATATCTCGCTACAGCTCACAGTAGCGCAGCAGTCACGAAAGAAATTTTGTCAGCTGTCTCATAATCTTTTTGGAAACCTTCCCCTGTTGCACCGTCACCAGATTCTCGACACCGCTGTCGCATGTGGAGTGCTAGTGTAGTTGGGTAACCAGCTGGCTTATTGCTGTCCCCTCGCCTCTACCAGACGTGGTGGCAGAAAAGGATGTGCCAAGCCTGCGTCAGCGTTCCCATTATTGTTGCTTCTAGGTGAGTTGTCTTAAAAAGGAAAGTTCAAAATCAAGCTGTTAGTGGTCGATGGCTTGGGAAATAATGTCCTGCGTCTTGTGGACTGAGATGAGAATCACTGGATTTTTGCGTAGCATGTACAGCTTTTGAGAATGGTTGCCTTGCATTTGACAGGCTTTGCCGGTACTCCAGGATACCTTTCTCCAGAGGTGTTACGAAAAGATCCTTATGGAAAACCTGTGGATATGTGGGCATGTGGTAAGAAAGTATCCTGAAAGACGATGTTCAGTCCACTGTCAGGTATTTTCAGGGAGAGAGATGATGTCCTGAATACATTATGTTCTGCATCGGATAATATGTATTTAGTAAAATTCAATATTAATTTTTAGAAGATGTCATTGGAATATTTTTTGTTATTCTACTAGCTTCATTTTTTTTTTTTTTTTTAAATAATTTGTGATATCATGGCATTCTTGGCCATGTCTACACAACAAACTTTCACAAAGTATTAAAAAAATAGCTGCAGGCACATGATGCCTGACTAGTTAGAAAACATAACAATTCATACGGTGAGCTGGGCCTTAGTTTTGGTTCACAAGCAGCCTGAAATCTGATCTGACCGATACACTGGAACTGCAGTTTTAAACTCTGAAACTAAAGTGTTTTGTGAACTAGAGTACAGGGCAATGACTTTATTATTTTATCATCCAGTTCTTGAAACAGTGTCATTTCAGGTGCTGGCAAGAGGCAGCTACCTAGCTGAGAACAATTGGTGGTTTCCTTATTTTACTTCTACCCATGCTTATTTAGTTGTATTTACGAAAGCACTTTTCTTTAGTCATAGTGAATCATCTCTGTAAGACTAGCAGATGGACTTTTTATTTTCCTCTTGACCATATATTTATACGGATAAATCGAGTTGCCCAAATTTTATTTGCATGAGATTAGTTAAAACACAATCTTACAGGCACCAGTACAAGCCATGATAAAACCAGAGGTAAAAAAATGCATTTTCCGAAAACATCCGTGATCACTGAAAATCGTTTCTCCAGCTAGCTAGGCTTTTTCAGTGTTCCTGATCTGATGTTGTGTCAGATACTCATTATTGCCCACGCTCTGCATAGAAGGTTATCTCGCGAACCCTACGTTTACTATTTTCTCCAGAATGAATAGACAGTATTTTTCAGTAGCTGGGATAATACTATTAAGCGATTTGTTTTACCTGGTTGTCAGTTGCAAAATGAATTTCTGGGGTTTTTTTCTTGAAATCACTTACTACTACCGTGAATTTTCTGCAGGTGTCATTCTGTATATCCTCCTGGTGGGATATCCTCCTTTCTGGGATGAAGACCAGCACAGGCTTTACCAGCAGATCAAGGCTGGTGCTTATGATGTACGTACCATACTCTGTCTATTCAAATATTTATAATTGTACCTCTAAATAGGAGCTTTCTGAAGTGAAAAGTGAAATTAGAATTTATTTTTTTCTTTATTGGTTAAGAGCCACTCAATGCAGTAAATGTTGCTTTAGTAACATGAACCTTATTGGGATGGGAACATCCTATGATAATTTAAATCTGATTTCCCTATGGCTGCAAGCTTTCATTGTCTGATCCTTGTATAAATCATGCAAGCTTATGTTACCCTGACAAGCCTTTTCAGACCTCTGTGAACTCCCAAGGGCCTGTGTTTTTCCTTGTGGTTTATCACTTCAACCAATCAGTTATTCTAAATTGTTCTTAAGAAGTCTTAGGCTTCCTAAATGTATGCCTTAATGCTGTTGTATTGCCTGCTTTTGGAAATACAAGCTGCTATACAGCATTTCAAAAGGAATAGTTTCATTAACTATGTGTATTCCAACAAAAAGCATTACAGCTGTTAGTAAGTAAGAACCGATGATTTGGTGACATTATGAATTTTGCAACATCGTCCGTTTATCTTATATTAAACAGACAGAAGGCTGTTGGCCCTCAGGTTTAAGTAATTTGTAAATGATGAAGAGGAAAAGACAGAACCTTATAATTTTTAAGCTCTTACTTGAATCCATTCCTGGACGGCGATGACTGAAAAGGGATTTGTTATGCTATGGCCTTTTAGTGAAAATAAACTTACGGTCTGTCAAGTCTTCTTCCTAGTGAACAAGTAATCATACAGTAACAAATAGGGTGACAGTGGGGAATTATGATTTCAGCCGAGAGGGCAAGATTAGAGGAAGTGCAGAGCTTGAACTGTGCATCTGTATTGTACATACTTGTGATGTACTGTGCTTAGGTAATACCAGATTCCTGTTGTCTAAGAATAAGTATTTTTAATAGTGGAAAACGTAAAACCCTCAAGGTTACAGTCTGTTCACAAAAGCAATTTAAGACATGGCATGTTTTCATTCCGTTTGCATTTCAGCAGATGCTTTGAGTGCATGTATAAATATTTTGGTGAGCAGGGAGGTGTTAAACTCATACCTGGTTAGATTTATATACCATAACTGTACAGTTAGCATTAAGATTTACATTGAAAGCAAGCAAACAAGGAGTTTGAATAATAACGCTTAATATTTTTGTCTTTACTAAAAGAGAAACTAGGACTGTATGAAGTGCTGTAAGACCATATGCCTCTCAGATGACTGGAATTCGTTTTTCTGTCTGCCATTGTTATTTTACGCTAAGAATTTCAATTGGCATCATGTTACTGTAAATATAGAAATGCTGTGAATTTGAACCAAATTAAAAAAAGGTCAAAATAGTAAAGGAGAAAAACGTTATTTATAAAACCGACTAATTCAAACTTTTCTAATTGTGGAAAACTGTGTTTTTCCCTTTAAAGCTGGTTACTTGTGCTAGCAATTAATGTTACAGAAATAGTGTCAATAAAAATCCTTAGATACAATCATGTAAAGTTTGTACAAGATGATATACACATAATTTTTTTTTTTTCTTAAGTTTCCCTCACCAGAATGGGATACAGTGACTCCTGAAGCAAAAGACCTAATCAATAAAATGCTTACCATCAACCCAGCAAAACGTATCACAGCATCAGAAGCGCTAAAGCACCCATGGATCTGTGTAAGTAATTTCCACCAATTTAACAGGATAATTTGTCAGACAAATCAGCTTATGGCTTACTTCAGCATGTAGTGAAGGTGTTCAGAGAGTAATTTTTTATCCTTACTCATGCAGCTATATAACTAGGGGAGGGTAAAATTGTAATTATACAGATACAGTCAATAGTGTCATATATTGAGGTCTCGGCCTGGGGTAAGATTTTTGCAGAAATGAGCTCCTTTGCTTTGACTTGGTGGTGCAGAAGTTCACTGCCAAAACCAGAGTGTTATTTGAAATTCTCAGAGCAAAAAAATGTACAAGAAAGTAACTTCAAGTTAGATAATGCTTGACATCTTCATTTCCCTTTAACCATTACGATAAGCATGAAATGTACAGGCAGGAGATTAAGGGAGTTTTAAAAAGTCAGTTTGCGGGTAGCAGAGGCTGCCTGCCTGTTACTGGATCCAGGACTGCTTTCCAATTCTCAGTACATTCTACACTTTGACTTTGCAGGTAGTCTGGGCTGATGCTTTGAAATTCACAGAAAGACATCTAGCTGGTTCTCAATTCTTTATTCATTCCAGTAGGCTGCGTTTATCTTGCCTTTATAACTGTGGTACAAATAAAGTTGAGTTACAGGGAAAATGCAGGTGCCGCTGAATTTGCTCTGAAATATTTCCTTCTGCTGTACCTCACCTAATGTCGCTAATGCTAAAGAAAAGTTTCCTTCTTGTTTTAAAACATATTTTCCAAAATCATAATTCAGTATATTACTTCAATTATGTTTATACTGCATAACCCAAGTTCTAAGATTTTGTGTTTTTCTTAGTCCCAATTTCTTTCAAGAAGTTTTTACACATGGAAAATCCGAGTAAAATGAGACCTTGGTTTTGTTGATTTGGAAATTTCCCAAATGTGTAGAAACCTGCGCAAAGATGTCGTCAGGCAGGATAGAAATTGAAGGCCTAAGTTTTGGACCATGTGGGTTGTAATACGTATGTTGTAGAGTAAATAAAATGCTAGATGTCTGTCTGGGTGCGTTAAAATGATTGTTTTCTTCTTTTAGCAACGTTCTACTGTTGCCTCTATGATGCACAGGCAAGAGACTGTAGACTGCTTGAAGAAATTCAATGCAAGAAGAAAACTAAAGGTAAGAATCAAAACTGCAAGAATGAATAGCTAATTTTGGAAAGAATGTTGGCTTGTGTTCCATGTGTAAAACAAATGGTCCCTAAGCAAACTTTTTCTTAATTATTGTGCTTAAATGAACTATTTGATAGATGATTGGCTTTTGGCACGAGGATTTTAAACTTCCCATGACAGTTAATAGAACATAGCATAATTTTGTTGGATTCGGGATAATAACGATCATCTTCATTTATACACATGAAAAATACTTCATTGAAGGAAAATCCTTAAGGTTGTTCTTCTAGATTATCCTTTGTTTTCTCCTGACCAGACAGGATAACTTTGCAGATGTGAACTTTTTTAGTTAGCACAAGTAAACTCCTCTTCCTACCTAAAAAAAGAATCTAAGCACATTAGTAAAGTCTCTTTCATATTCAGCTATGTATTTTGCTGATAATTACCGTGCCTGCAAGTACTCGCAGTTTGTGCATTACGTACTCGTGACTGGTAAATATTTGAGATTATCTGTATTGCAGATGGGTGTGTGATTAAATTACAGTTTATGCACTCATGGCATTACGTATGATAGGTAATGCACAGACAATCAATTCTTTCAGGGTTAATTTAGTACTTGATGTAATTTACGTGTGTGTTTTCCTTTTTGTTGTGTCGTGTTCACATTCAGAATTTTATACAAGTGTGATGCTAATTTGAGAAAATGTATGTGTACACAGGGGGCCATTTTGACAACTATGCTGGCTACCAGAAATTTCTCAGGTATGTTCATTGAGCTCCAGATTAATATGGTCTTTATGTTTTGATGTCTGAGATGACTAAGATCTAATGAGGATTCATTAGTACAGAAAGATCTTTGTTATTCAGGAGCATCTAAGTACTGTATATCTTAAGTTGTTTCCCTTGCAGAAGCGAACAAGAGAATTTAAACTATCTGGGCCAAATAGAATATCTTGTAGATGACAGTATAATTTTGCAGTAGAATGTGAGTTCTTTCTCTTTACTTTTTTAGTGTTTATCTGTCAAAAGGCAATGTTTTCCTTTCTATTTTGGTAGAAGAAAATTGAAAATTATGCATATAGCTCCACATGCATAAGTATCACCAAACAGCACTGAAAAACTTAGTTATTTTTATATACATGAAATGTCATTCCAGGATTCTGTTGCATCCTGTATGAAAAACAAACAAACAAACAGAACCCTCAAACCATGTTCATTCCTTATTGCTTTGCTAAGGAGTAAGAAACGTAGTAAGATGAGTCCCTCTTTTCATTCACTTCTAAAGCCTAGCTTGATATAACAAGAGATGTTTCCTCTTTATGAAATAGTTCTGTAGTGGTATCCCTGGAGATTTAGATCTTTTTAGTTTTAAAGATCTAAAATTTGAATTTTAGAAATTTTAAAAACAAAAGCTAAAATAAGTTTGCTGTTAGTAGAGTTAGAATTGTCCTCAATAACAGTATTGCAAAAATTTTGATGCTATGCTGAATTTTTCATTTTGCCATTTGAGATTTCAAATGAATGGTGAAAAAGTATGCCAAATTTAAAAATCAGTAATTTTACATATCCTCCTACTCTGTGATGTAACTGTTCGAGTGTAACATAAATTAATTTATGGACAAAAACATGATAGTGCTTTGGGTGTGTTTTGAATCATAATAAGCACTGAATCATCCAAAATTAATAACATAATCATGAATGCAAGAACAACTTGTTCAATTTGCATAGTACTTGAAATACAGTTTCTTTCTTAGTTAAGTTCTTGTATTTAATACACACCTATAATACAGAAGACTACATTTACGTAAATTACATTCAGTTAATGCTTAATGAATTGGCAGTATCTGCCAATTCATTTTAAAGGTGGGAATGCTGTAGGCTGCATATCTTGTAAAAATGAATTAACTATGAAACAAATACATCATTTCTCATCACTTTTCATAACTGTCACTGTCCATATACGTAAGGGTCAAGTTCAACTTTAATGAACCAAAAAAAGCTGAAGTAATTTTAAAATAGTATTTCGGCATGAAAAGCAAACAGGGTATTCGGCTTTGTTTTAGATTTTTTTTCACCTATCATCTCTGTTTTATGCCATAATGACCTGTATTTCTCCTTGATGACATTTTACTTTTTTCAAGTTGTTTATTCATTGTATTTCATTGCAAACCATGCTTTTGAAGGTCATTTGTCCATAACAATGTGGTTATAAAAGTGTTTTATTTTCCTTTTTCTTTCTTCCTTTTATGTGGAATGTATATTTCTTGTGAGGTAAGACCCTCAGCACGTGAAAGGAACATCTTTTTCCTTTTCTAAATCAAAATTGCTGGTTGTTCTAAATCACTTTAATTTCTACATGTTGTCACAACACCTTTTCAGTCTGCTTTCTGGCCTATTAGCGCTGCCTTAGGTTTTATTTATAGCTATTGCTTGTAGTTGCAAGAAATCTTTCATTGTGGGCTTAATTTAGAATATGCTAATTGCTTTGCTACTGCAAATTCTTTAAATATTTGATTTGTATGCAATATCTGTGCTTAAAGAAAGATGCATCAAATTATTACTAAAAACACATTCCAAGCCAAATCCAACAAAGGCAGTCGAGTATGGAACACGTCCTATAACATAAAACAATGCATAATAATCCGTGCTAGGCACATTCTGAAGGACACGCTGGCAGTGCCATAGACACAATACCTGTAGTTATTGCTTTTGGTGCCCTCATTTTACTGGCTTTCATTTAATTGTTTACATATAACATGTCATGTCTGTTAAGCAATAAAAGAACTCGGAAGTTTTATGCACAAATTTAGCAGAAGGACCTAGTTTGTCATGAACAGCAGCCTATAAGAATTAATTTGTGTTCTCCTGTATTTTTGTAAGGGTTAAGGGTATAAAACATGCTTTGAAAGCAATGAACTCCTGGGCTTTTTGGCCTTAGGTTTTAGAAATGGCTCCTCCCCTTTGCTTTCCCTGAATGAATTTCTGAAGTTAATGGAGTGCCCACAATATTTATAGTAGTGTAAAACCTAAAGCCATGTTGCATCGGGTCCTGTAAGTACACACTGCAACAGGGTGTATCCTGTCTTAAAAGTACATGTAAACCAATTTATTTTCAATATTACTTTAAGAGTTTCTGCAATGGTCCTGTTGCATAATACAGGCAATTTTTTTTGTTGTTCATTTTAGTTGTAAATCATGGGCCTTGTGAGAGTTTTAATGGTAATGTTGGCTGATGTCCATAATTAATAAACTGCATTTGGAGGGCTGATATATTAATGAAATTATAGACATTAACCTGGCTTCACTTTCCAGTTTTTCTGATGTAGACACCACAATAACAGACACTAGTTATTTCTGCTTAGCTGCCGAGGTGATCCTATGTTTTCTGTACACTGAACCAGAGCTAAATGAGCACTTAATGCAGATGTAGCCGGAGAATAAGCCACAAATTCAGAAATTAACTTCAAGTTCAAACCACGTACTCAATAACTCAAATATCCTCCGCTAGTTTGAGCAACCTTAGGCTTGCAAGGTCTAATTGTTTTGGGTTTTTTGTTGTTATAGTCATTTTGTTTTAAAGAGAAGGATGCTGGTAAAGATGGGAGCTCCGTGTCAGGACTAGCTCCCTTTGCTTATGCCAGATTGTTAGCTGCAGCATTTCCCTTGCAAAAAGGCTTCCTACTTCTAAGCAAAACAACGTATATAGAACAACACTTTCTTACAACCTAAGCTGTGATACACTTTCTGATAGGAAGATTGGGTCATAAACAACAGTAAAACCGAAAAAATTGCCAGGCTTGTGTTGTAATTTATTATTCTTCAAGTCTGTGGCAGTGAGTCATGAAGCATTTACACTTTAGTGGATTGTTTATTTGAATTTGGTAGGTCACCCAGCATGTATTTCTGCTGTAAATGTTTTCAGGTGTGCTTGCTTGCATATTAGCCCTCCAAGTTTAGTAATTTGGAATGATTCAGCCCAGTTCTTGGTGCCAGTTTTAAGTGGTGGAATTTAAAGCCTAACACATGGATAACATTACTGCAAGTGAAGTTTTGTCCAACAGTCCCCACTGCTTTGAAGAAATTTGATCAGCGTGCAATGTGATTCAGAAAATAACAGGTTTTCTTCATTAGGAGTTGAAGCAAAGCCTACCATTTGTTGTTAACTCATAGGAAGCACCGCTCCAAAACACCACTTCACTAGCAGATTGTTCTTCCTTACTTGCAACTTTCCTGACCTTTCACGCAAGGTGACTGGTGCTGTCACGGTGGGAGATCCCCAAAGAACCATCGCTCAGAGGTGCTTTTTTTAAAACCCAGTTTACTTTTCATTAGGTGGACTAGGCAGTATTGTACCTCACTAGGCTCTTTAGGTACCTTATTGATCTGATATTGGTTACTTTTATGTCACTGTCATATTAATATCATCATTAAGGTACCAGTGGGCTCTACAAACACCTGATCAAAGTCCGTGCCATCA
The DNA here is from genome assembly GCA_025311575.1 of Elanoides forficatus. NCBI lineage: Eukaryota > Metazoa > Chordata > Aves > Accipitriformes > Accipitridae > Elanoides > Elanoides forficatus. Next base: position 9,464,196 of record JAOBAS010000007.1, on the reverse strand, counting down.
GAACAGTACTTTTTCATAGTCGTATCAAACTATCCCCATCAACAATTGTAAACATACTGCAGTTGAAAAAACGAACGTATCCAAAGCTGCTGCTTCTACACTCACCCTGCTTCCATTTCCTCTATGCCACCCAAGGAGGTCTCTCCTTGTATAAGTACAGTTAACCTACAGCTTTAATCTATGGAAAAAGAGATGAATGATTATCTGAAGCGTTTGTAGTTGCTTAAATATTTCGTTTCCTATACTCAGAGCAACAAAAGGAGGAAATAAAAGCTGAAAATGTATCTACAGCTGGGAAGCAATGGGGGTTTGCTGCGCAGCTGGTTGACCTTGGTGTTAAACACCTGACACTGAAATTATTTGTCTCATTTTACAGCAGCGAAGAGTTTACTGAAAAAGCCGGATGGAGTTAAGGTAGGTTAAACACGTGCTTTAAAATATTTTTTATTAGTCACCACCTATCTGTAACTTCTGCCAGTTTTTAGAATTGATCCTTGTTATTTCTTTCCTTTATAGAATTTGTTAATAAGTGCTTCTTACTGTGTATTTGAAGTGATTAAATTTAGTAGGCGAAGCTCAAAAAAAATGAAATAAATATTGAAAAACAAGCATTTTAATAAGTGGAAGATAGAAAACTACTGGAGAAAATGCTTTTCTTGCTATTTTACTGAAGGATGATTGTGTAATTAATGACTCAATGTTATTAATTAGCTTATAAACATAAATATTGATTTAGTGGTGGGCATGTTAGCTTTTTAGGTATCAGTGTTTATCTGCAGCTGTATTGCCTCCGTGTTTACCCTTTACTTTTCGTTAGATTTCATGAAAGAGTAAAAGTTTACTGGTAGTCTTGGCTCCACATGAGGTATATTCTGCCAGATGTACTTGCTATATTTGGCAGAACTTGAGGGGTTTACTATCTCAACAAATCAGCTCATCCTGACTAATAAACCTTGCTAAGAAGGGAACATTTTGGCAGCTTTCATACGTGATTTAGAGCTCCTATTCTCATGTCACCAGATCCTGCAGGAGGAGAGATGCTTCACAAATGAACGTTCTGGATAAATACTTTGAAAAACAGCCAGAAAAAAAAAACCCAAAAACCCAAAAGCACTCAGCAATGAAAAATATTTTATTTCTTTTCTCAGAGGACTCCTGAAGACTAAAATAAGTGCCTCAAGCTTTCATTCTATGATTCAAAAGATATTCTTCTGTGCTCTGTGTGTTTACTCAGAAGTGTGTCTTTGACCTGAATTTTAGTTTTCTATTTAATTTTAACTTTTTACTTTAACAAAACATTGTATACTTAAATACCAGATTCATAGTATATTTGTTCCTGTTCTCCCACATATGCACACTTTTCCTATGAAAAAAAATCATGAGACTGACTTAAAATGAAGTGAGTATGCTACGATTTCAATGCTTCGTACTGCCAAGTGGTAGATAGCCTAGTTATATGGAGAAGCACACATTCAGTACTATTCTACCATTCCTGTGGAAAACCCTTAACATATTTCATTGTGGAATATATAAATTGTACATACTCTATCTGACCAGCTTCTCCTTTTTAAATATCATTCCTCCTACAGGTCTACGATGGTATTTGTTATATCTCAATTTTGATTATAATATTGGAAACAATTGTTGCCAAAATTTTGCCTAAATTACACTTGTTGGGATTGGATACTTTGATTTTTAGCACATTTGATGTGTCTGCTGTTTGTTTGCATGGTCATGTGGAGCAAAGGGAGTAAATTTACATTTGGGAAGTCTGGTTTTGTAATTTCTGTTATTGAGATACTATATACTCCATAGCTTTTTCCACCCCTTCCTGCAGCTTAAGCTGTCTTTTCCTTAAAAAATAAACAAACAAACAAACGAACAAAAAAACAGAACAGAAATATACTGTACTCCATGCATTGATACTTCAAATCCAACCAGTCACATTTTCTTCTTTTCCTTTCTCTCTGACTGGTCAATTCAGAAAAGGAAGTCCAGTTCGAGTGTTCAGATGATGGTGAGGATCTTTATCGACAGATTTTTTTTTTTTTTTTCCTCCTGTGAAACATTCACACTTAGAAATCAAACAGTTGCATTTAGTTTTGTTAACATACTGTGAGAAGCTGCAAGACTTTAAAGTACAACCTTGTGAATTTTAAGCCTGCAGTTGCTATATACCATCCACAGTGAATTGTTCTGCAGTTCTTTCAAGCAAGTTTTTGTTTTGTTTTGTTTTGTTTTGTTGGTTTTTTTTTTAACCTGGGGACATGTGAAAACAAAAAAGTAGATGTAACATTGGCCAATGCAGCTGTCCTTAGTAAATAAGAATAGAAAGAAAACAGTAATCTTATAACAGCCTTCTATTAATTTTTCAAACCTCCTTATTTTAAAAACTAATAGTATTAATATCATAAAATGTAACACAAACCACATTGCACAGTGAAATAGGATCGCTTTAATTGAGCCACTGTAGACCAAGATGCCATGCTAAATGCTCAGGAGTAAAAAAAGCAATTTCACAACCTTTCCGTACTACAGTTTCCCAGCTAACTTCCTTCCCAGCTCACGGCTTTGTCACAAGATGTCCCAACCGACAGTCAGTCTCAATAGCTTTTCTTCCTCCTCAACCTACTCTACAGTTTTGCATTCATTTGGCCTCTGTGATCCCACACAGCAACTTACTCTATTCCTGTTTATTATGGTTTTGAATCTGACTTTTGAGATGTTCATGATGACCAGCTCTGATGTCCCAGCCAGCTTCTGTTGCTGCTGCCGGTAAGAGAGAAGGCAAATAGCCCTCATCCACAGCTTTCACTGGGAAGTACAACTCTCCTTGAAAAGCAAAAACCGCTGATCAGGTCTGAGCAGACATGTAGTTAGACAGGTAAATAGTCTGTTCTTTGGGTGAGCGTAGATTTCAGTGGCAGAGGATCAGTGGTTGTTGCAGTGTCCAAATGAGGGTCACCGGAAAGGTACCGTGGGGATATTTCTAGTATCCGCCATGTGATGGGTGCTTTAGCTTTTTGTCACAGAAGTACCATGTGAAAGATTCAGTCCCAAGATGCAGGTTTTGTTTCCCAAAATAGTTTTATAATATATTGAAGAAAGACCAATAATGATTCTACAGTTATGCCCAGCTGTTCGGGGCGTTTGTGTGTGTCTGTCTTGCACTACTGTCAGACCTAAGAGGGTGGCTTTTGACAAGCCATGCATTAGTATAAAAGTTTTCCTTCTTCGCAACAAATAGAAGGTCACCACTTACGCACAATTCAGCTTTAGAATAACTGACTCATATGAAAATATTTTACTCCTTCTGGAATCATTTCCCTTTGCTGTTAAAAATATATGCAAAATACACCATGCATGCTCATGCATTAATAAGAGCACATGTATACGTTCTATGAGAGAGAGAGAAATTGTATGGGTTTATTGCTGTTTTCTCTCTTAAGTTTCAAAGGGTTTTACCAAGTTCTGTTTACACAGAAGAAATAACTGTATTTTGAATTACATTATCTTTTTCTGCTTTTACTAATGAATGTTGTATTCTCGATGTCTTACTGAGAAGTTTTGAATATATTTCCTGCAGTTTTCAGCAGTAGCTGTAATGGATATTGTTTATTTTTGTAGGACTTTCACCAAGGGAGTATGGACCCAAGCCTGCTCTCCTTACTCAGGCAAAATTGGAATTGAAATTTGATTAACCTGTTTTCATTATGTATTGAACAACAAGCATTTGTTTGGCATATCACTTTATTTTTTGTATTAAGCTACTACTGAATAGGACTGTATGAAATCTTAATTCCTTTCCTCCTGTTTTTTCTTTATGTCTATCTGCCTTTTGTTAGGGCCTTTTTATTCGTAGTCTCTTGACAACTACAGTCATAAAAAATGTGAACTTGCAGTTCTACAACTTGATAATGTGGTTTTTCTCTTGTTTTGGAAGATGTGGTATCTCATCAAGCAGCATTGTATGTGTTCGCGCTATTTCACAATTCTCTTGTAGAACTTTCATTTACTGAAGTGGCTGGGGTTTTTTAAAAGTTTTTTCCTGAGTAAGGAGTTAAGGTTTTGCCCATCTCACAGTCCCGTAAATATCGAATGAAGTTAGTTGATACATAAAATATGTGCTAATACTTATGTCTCCCCATGAATGACTTTATGCAAAAAGGTATTCGTTCTCTCACTGCCTTGAGTTCAGACACCCCTGCAACTTATGGCTACAGTTGCAAATAGATAAATGAAATCTATTTGACAATAACTAGGCCAGGTTGGGGCATAAACTAAACACTTGGAACTCGATAATGACTCATATTTTCTCTTAATGACAATTTCTATAGAAAGACCATTGTTAAGAAAAAGTGTTTCATCCTCCTGCTGTAAAGCACTGTGAACTTTGATTTTAAATCAAAGAAAGTTATATTTATTCTATATGGGAGAATGGTTCCTATCACAAATATTACTAAATGACATTTAGTGTCAAAATAATGTTCCCTGACATTAACTAGACTGCTTTATGTTCTTCAAAGCCAGTTAAATGCTGCTTAAGATAAGGAAATTTGCAATCTGTAATTAATTAATGCAATTCCTATTGACATTTCCATAATCTAGACATATCCTAAGTAAGATTCAGTTCAGCTGCAGGGTTAATTCCTGCAATCAAGTCAGCTGCCACACCTGTACCAAACTAAAATAAGCATCAAAAACTGCTGAGGACCTGAACTTCAGTGATTTTTCCCCAGTGGCGCTAACTTCTGAAGGCTCAAATTTAGCAAAGCCCTTGGCACAGACAAAACTTAAATGTCAGCCTGCATGCTGAGAAGCTGACTACTTCCTCTGAGACTACAGAGTCATCGGGAGGTTTAAATCACAAGTCAGATGTTTCATACACAGCTCAGTTTGGTCCACTATTCTTGCACTTCCTCTTTCTTTATGCCTTTTCATAGAAGTTACTTAGCATATCGCCATTTTCTAATTGGTTTAGAAAGGTTTTCTTTTAGAAGAAAAAGTACCACGTTTTGACCCCAAAATAGCTAGAGCTTGTCTCTTTAAATGAAGAAGTTCATTACATTTTTACAAAAATCCATTAATGAAACGATTTTGGACTTTTTTCCTTCATTTTGCACATTTATTATTAAGTACTGTGACTAGAAGCTTCAATAGAACATTTTTTTTAATTTTTTTTTTTGTATCAAAGTCTTTCCAGGCAATATATATAGGTACACCCAGTTCTGCATGCCGCTTTGGACTGCTCTCGTAAAATTAGACGTGACCAAAGTGTACTTCACATTTTTTTCTTAATTAATGTTAAAAAAAGTTACGTATTTCAAAGTAGTTTTACTATACTTTAATCTTGCTTCTTAGTGCATGTAAAAAGTGGCTCGGTACATTATTTTCAGTATTTCTGTTCTTTTCATACCACGGTATTTATGAAAGCTGCATCTTAAAAATGGATTTAAAGAATCAGATACCTTTAAACTTATTGCTAAACAGTTTAATTTGAGTTAAAATTTCATATAAGTAAAAGCCAAAAGTCTTGTGAAGTTGTAGTACTATGCTAAGCTTAAGAATTAACGTGATGACCTACATGTAAAGCTAAGCAGATAACGTACTGATTTGTGGTGTGAGACTACAGATAACTATAGTGTGAAACGTTATGCTTAAAGGTTATAGTACCAAAATTGAAAGGCCGATAGACGGTTGCTGCAGGATTCTTGAGACTACAAAAAAATCACAGCTGCCAATTATTTTTGTCTAAAATAACAGCAAAAAAGCTAAAGGGGCACCAGTCTCTTTCTAGCATCGGTTGTATTTATTCAGATCTGGAATCAGTTATATTTATTCAAATCTGTTCCCAGAAGCCAGTAGAACAAATCTATAGATTTCTTGAGAGCTATGAATAATCACATATTATTAATACTGTTGCATGTCAAGAAATCGCAATGGCTATTTAGGACTTTCTTCAAACCCATATTAATTCTTTATTTTTCTTATATGTGATTAGCTGCTACATAAAGGCGCTCTGTTCTTTTGAAGTGTCACAGCTGAAGTCATCTATGCCTTACATAGACCTTCATATAGCGCATCTGAAAACCTGTAGCTAGCACGTTTGGAGGAGTTGCAGCTAGCTATCGGAGCTATTGTTAGTGTTCTTTCGAGTTCATAAGTTCATCTTTCTGTGATTCTTTATTTCCATATCTATATCTATATAGAGATATCTATATCTGTATATAGATGTTCTATACAGAGAGATATAGATACGGTGCCTACCGCAAGTTCTAAGGCCTGTCTGTTTCTATTTTCTGCATACCTACAGATAAACAACAAAACGAACGTGGTAACCAGCCCCAAGGAAAATATTCCTACCCCGGCGCTGGTATACCTGGAATCTTCCTTCTCATGCTATCTTGAAGTTTTTGACTGTCTTCTGTTTGTTCTTCCTTCTTTTTTGCTTTTTCATGCATTTACTCTGTTTGCTTTCTAAAAACAGGTTTTGGAAAAAGTTTTTTGTTTGAATTATGCTTTCTTTTTTTTGTGAGGAAGTCCATTAGAGCGTGTTTATTAATAGAAAAAGTTACATGGAAGCTGGATGCGGTAGAGTCATAGCCTTTGTAACTGTAGTTGAATTTTTTGCATGCTGTGCCAGAAAGTGAATAGAATGCGCTTTATGTTGCTCTTAGCTCTTTGCCTGATGACTGTTTCCATCTTTTTAATGTTAACCTTTTGCACAAAAAAAAAAAAAAAAAAAGCAGCTCTATTATTTTCTCTGCTCTGTCTTAGTATAAGTATTGATATCAAGGAGAGCTAACAGGATTATTGCTAGGCTACCATAAAATAGACCTTATTCAGATTTTCATTCCATATTTCCTAAAACTCAGCAGGACTTTGCAAGTCTTCTCGGGGATCAAGAGGCATCTAGCGCTAAGCATTTTTGCTTGTTTCTCTTACATTTAAATCTGCAGGAGACATTACTCATTAATAAGCTCTGTTAGGAACATATTACTAATTGGCGTGCTGTTCATGAATGTTTCTATTGCAGTCTTGCTTTTATTAGTAGCTCCTCTTCCTTAGGCATACATGTATCAGAGGGTTCACAAATATAAATGCCAGTGCATAAGTACCTAATTTTGTGAAGTATTGTTTCCTCTCTGCCTGCATATATAGCTCTGAAAGTGCGGATAATTCACATACACTGGGAGAGATTTTTCCTCTTGAGGCTTTTTTTGTGCAACTGGCACTGAAGCATACGTCACTGCGTAATTTCTAAGGACCAGTTGACGGGTTTCATGCACAAGTATATGGCAGTCTGTTCCCAGACGTAGCCGTGGGCAATAGTCCTTTCTGAAAGTATGCTGGCTAACTGCTGTTTCGGTCTTTTTTTTTTTTTTTTTTTTTTAAGGGAAAAGGATTTGGGGAAATGACGCTTTAAAATGACACAAAGATCTCTTTCGCTTGCTTTTATGCTGCTCTGCCAGGGCAGCAATTGGTAGTAATCTACGTCTTCCAAAACATGGTGGTGTTTAGAGCTAGTTAACTCGTCCCTAATCCTTATCGATTCATCTGTATTTTGATTTGATCACTTAGTACTAATACAAGCAAGCGTGCTTAAAGACAAGAGGTGATTTCTGGCCTTCTTGTCTGGCCTGGCTCAGACAGGAAAACACGCAACGCATTTAGTGTGCCCTTGTGCAAAAGAGAGCCTCTGTCGGTCTCCAGAGCTTCAAAGCCCTGTAGACGTTGGTCATGAATAAGGTCTCTGCATGCCGCTGCATTAAGTGAGATGGTCTTTTTTGCTGGCTTGCTATTAAGGAAATCTGTATTTGAGACATCCAGTTTCACCCTCTGGCAACAGTTAACATTTGTTTTAGCTCTTGTCAGTGTTCAGCATTTGTAGGCTGGCTCTTCTTGCGCTCCCTCACACTAATGAGAACGTATTTACCAACGGGAACTCTTTTTCTCTTTATTTTGTTCTCGCTCAGGAGCCCCAAACTACAGTAATCCACAACCCTGATGGAAATAAGGTATTCGGAAAGAATCAACTCCATCTTGCTTTTCCACACCACACATTTCATCCACTCTTCCCCAGCAAAATAGGGCCATTCCAGGAATTTATCGAGGAAAATCTCATTCCTACATTTGTTCCACCTGGTGTCTCTTGAGCCTGTTTTCATGTGTTTTCATCTGCTACCTGTGTCCTGCTGATTGCTGAGCTTCTGAAGCAGTTGGCAGAGTTCAGTACCCTGTGCAGCCAGGCTCGGGGAGTGTGGTGTGTCTGTCGTTTCAGCCAAAAATGTCGCAGTCTGAGTAAAACCAAAGAACTCTGTTCTCAGAGCGTGGTGAGATTATGCTGACGAGTTTTATGTGCAGTTGTCACCTTAGATAAAGACGTCATTTAAGTTTATTCCATCTGCTCTTTCTCAGCATGCTTATACGCCACGTTGTGATGTGTCTTTCATATAGCACTTGGGTTTTTTTTCCATAACATCACTGAGCAGTTTCAAAAAAATTTTAACATTTCAAGTGACAACGAGGTCTTGATTTTTACACGTTTTCCTCATGTTCTTTTCTTTTTCTTGTGTATTGTGATGTTTGCATTTGGCAGCTGATTCCTAAAATGTGTTTTGTTTTGTTTTTTTCATGCATGGACTTGAAAAGGGCCAGGAAATATCATCATTTACATATAACACATGTTCCTAGGTTTCCTGGAAAGAATTTACTCTTCAACAAAAATTTCACTGTTTACAGTGTTGACTTAAAGAACTGACATTTCATTTATCTAGTCTTAACTACTTGTGGTTATTTCATATGAGAAGGATTGAATCTGAGTGAAAAAATAACGCATGCAGACGTTTCTCAAGCATGAAAGTGCTGATGGTGTGTATTGTGCTTGTATATCCCATTCCTTTATGTACCTTGCCTCTGTCGAACATAGAGCTTTTATTTTCATGTTACTACTTTTTCAGCTCCCCAAGTTTAAACTCATAGGCAACAAACAGCCTGTGTTTGAACATTTGTCTAATCTTTATCGCTAAAGTCCGCTAAAGACCAGAAAACCCAGATAAAAGATTGGCATGACTACATCTACTTGACTTCATTATAATAATCTTAGCAATTAAGATACTCAATGTCCCAAAAGGTCACAGCAAACAAGGAAACCACTTAATGTGGAGAGTTACTCCTAAATTTGTCTGAAAGACTGATCATTGTAGTGTGGCAACTGGAGTGGATGCTTCAGTATTACAGGCTACATCTGCCGTGTGAGCTTGTGCATGGAGTTTACGACTCTTATTTGTGTGGGGCTTTTGTTTACTTTTAAGTACTTTATCTAATATTTTAAGTGATTAGAGCATGATACATCTGTGTAGAGTGAAACGTCTAACACCAGCCAGCTCAGGAAAAGCATGGTGACTTGTTCAGTTTTGTGTGTGTGTGAATTAATTCATGTGGTTTTATTTATGGATGCACATACGTTCTGGTTTTTTTAAGTTCTGAGTAATGCATTAACCATTTTGAACATTCCTTTGGCTCAGCCTTGTGAGGACAGAGTAAATAAAGGGCACTGTCAAATCTACATTTTATGATTTAATTGTAAAATCTTTTTAAGAGTTGAATACAATACCAGTCCTATCTTCTATCTCTCAGATAAAAATAGACGAGTTAATCCTTTTTACTACTGAGTTGTGAATTAAAAACCAATAAATATATATATATATATTGATTCTACTTTTCAAGTAAGTATACAGATAAAAAAATGAAGTTTAAAAACTTTCCGGCTTAATAAAACTGTGTACCTATTTGATTTGACAGTGCCCTGTTGAATTTGCCCATAATATTTCATGTTTCTGGTAATTCATGAAAGACTGAGATACAGTGTCCTTGCCTTTTTAACAGTGTGGTGGCTGAAGTATAAACTGTCTGATAGATGAGTCATTCCTCTGCGTGACTGGTTGTTTGAAGAATACTACTACAAAGATACCTTAGTTTGTCAAAGTCATTATTGTATATTTATCAATTCTCCATCTCCTTAAAAAATTTTTTTGATCACAAAACCAGTATAAAAATGCCAGAGTCTGATCCAATATCCTTCAAATCACTGGGATACTTTGTTTTAATATACATTGCATCAGTCCTATGAGCAGAAAAACAGTTGTAAATTGCAGCATGCACACATCTGCATATTTAAAGGTAGGAGCGGAATGACTTGTTTTGGTCAGTTGGTTTAATCGCTAAGCTTAAAATGGCAAGCTCTCCTACTTGGCTGAGGTAATTCATATAACACTTCAGATGGACTTTGTACAGTTGGATGTTAAAGAAGTTTCCATTACATTCCTGTGAAGTAAAAGCATTGGGCAGCAGGAAATGTATTTATGTTCCCTACTGTAGAGAACGGCGATGTTTGACATCAGTTTCAGGTGGAAACGTCTTAATCGGTGTTTGTGAGTTTGTTTGTGAAGTACGTCCCACCCTGCTTCAAGCCTTTGCATGATACCTGTAACTAACTGTCATTTTCAAACGCACGCAAGTACGGCTTGGCTTGTTTTATACATTCTACGTATATTTACTTCTCAACAGGAGTCAACAGAGAGTTCCAATACAACCATTGAAGATGAGGATGTGAAAGGTATGATTTTGAGCTTGAAACGTTTGGAGAAGCAATAACATGAGTTACGTGAATGTGTTTCATTAGGTCATTAAACGCAGAAACTCCTAATGAATCGTAAGAGAGAATACCATTTTTCCGTGTTTAAAAAACATTATCCTCTTCTGCATTACTTCTGAGATGTTTCAGCCTTACCTTTGCTTTTTCATTTCCCAAAACAGCATTTTCCATGATGTTTTGGAATGGAGAATATAAAATTACTGCTTATTAATTAAGACACTAGTTCCAGTAATAGTAGTAGTAGATTAAAAATGTGTAACTCAGTGCTTTGTAACTCTTACTTAGTTTATGTACTTTAGCATGCATTTGTGTTTTGGGTTTGCTTTTTGATGTCACTGTTTTAATTTTTCTTCTGTTCAGATGCCAGCGTTTTTTCATGTTCCTCTTTTGTTCTGTCCATATGCTTATTTCAATCTTCTTTTATTCTTTAAAAAAAGCTAGAATCAATAATTTTTTTATAAAATTAGTTCTGTAACTTCACAGATTTTGTTTTTGTTTCCATTTTTTCCCCTTTAAATATTACACTGTGATGTTAGTCATCCTTACTTTAATAACAACGTGTTTTAAAACAAAGGGTTTTTTAAAAAAAACAAATTAGGTTTGTGTATCTCTGGTTCACAGAAAAGATTATTTTTCAGCCTCAAAGAACAACGTTCCACATACAGGTGAAACGCAAGACGGAGATAAAATGTGGAGAAATCCTTGTAGTATGGGCTTTGCTTTATGTTGGAAGTAGTATAATGCCCAAGTCACTGTTAAAAGCGCATATTAGTGAAGTCGTGCCCTAAAATACAAAGTAAATCTGCTAAAGAGCTTTGCTGGCCTCTGAAGAGCATGGGAACATTGTAGAATTTAAAGGGATTCAAACATAAAGTAGTTAGAATCGTATCAAAAATATCTAGTGCTTCGTTTCTGACTGGTAGAACAGGTGCTGCGCACGTTTGATGCAAGTACTAGTATTGCCAGGGTAATGAATTGATAGCGTAAACATGAAGGCACAGTCTGCTGGTAGTGGCTGTCCGAGGAGCGCGGCGTTGAAAATGCAGATTTTATATTATGCTCCATATGAGATTCATCGGGCATTTAAGCCATGGCAGCTTAGCTCAGGCTTGCACAGGAAAGCAGAGCAAGCCTGCGGCAGAGCCCAGTGTCTTGTTTCTGCTGCTGCCCTTCGCACTGCTTTTGGAAAGGCTGAGGAGCTCAGCTGGTGTACGGGCCAGTATCTCCAGTCTGCTGTGCTGCAGGAGTTTTCTCTGCTTTTGCGTAGCTGGTGTTCCCTCGGTGGAGAGAAGATTTTCCATCTGCTAGTAGCAACACAGCGGTAAATTGTGACCTCCAGTACTGTATGAGGTTTGGTTAGTGCTAATTAAGTCACTGATGTCAGCACTTTGTTCTCAAAGTTTCGGTGAATCATTTAACCCCTTCTTGAACAAAGTATTGGGCGCGTTAACAGCCAGTACCCGCTCACTTGAAATAACAACCTAGTGATAGTGGTTTGAGTTAATGCGAAGTAATGGCTTGGAGAACAGTTACAGGTATCTGCAGCTGATGCAGAGGAAAATACAGTGTAATTTATCTTTATTCATAACACTTTGTGTTTCTTCCTTCAAACCATTGTGTGTAGTTCAGCAACCAACCTCGTGAAATGAACAATTTAATTATAAGGCCTCTGTGTGCTGATTTAACATAATGTTATAACAGTAGGATTTTTATAAAATTCTGTCTGAAGCTTAGCGCACAAAATTCCGTCTCGGGAATAATACGGTTATAAAAAACAACAATCAAAATTTTTTGCCTAATTCTTTTATACGATTCTGTAGTATCACAGTTCAGAGCAGATCGGATGGCCGTGACGCACGTTATTCCCAAAACAGAAAAGAGGAATCTTGTGGTAATCACACGTCTGAGAGACAAGATGGTAGTTGCATCTTTCTCTTTGCTGTACCTTAGTGACAGATGTAAAATGTTTGGCAGATGAAGTTTTCTATTTCCTGACCTGTTGCTACGCAATAGCGATACAAAGGCCATAAATTGGACGAGCCAGTACGACGCACTGAGGCTGTACTCCAGAGAGAGTGTTGCGTTGTGTATTTTCTGGAGACAGCAGAAGGAGGAGCTGGCTGAAAGATGTTAACTGTCGTTACAGAAGAGGAGGCAGAGTAGTGTCGTATTGCTCTTGGCCTGCTTTGGTGCGAAGGTGAGATGCTTTCTCCCCACCGAGAATGACAGGTTGAACTGTGGACGTTCTAGAATGATCACGATAACCTCATACACTGATGCAGCTGTTTCAGCATCAGGTCCGTGGCCTAACGACTGGTGGTACCGCTGCCCTGTTCACCAGACACCAGGTGCACATTTTATTCCAGCGTATTTTCTGTTTATTTAAAAAACAACTATAATCTCCCTGTTATTAATCGCTTGTAAGCTTACTTATTTCTCACTTTTTAGTATTCCTCTCACGCTTCCAGTCTTTCCACTAGAGGCTGCTTTTCAGATTGTTTTATTATAAATTAAAGCTAACAGCACCCCTAGGGTCTAATTTCTAGAATGATTGAGGGAATAGGCAGTCCTGCAACCCTGACAGCTATTATAAGCTCAAGCTTCATGCTTTAGCAAGGCACTGAGGAAAGATACTTTCCCCCTACACCGAACTTGACTTCTGGATGTAGATTTTCTACGACAGCAGTGAGAAAGCTGTTTCCTTGTCAGGAACTGGCTGCGGGTGGAGATAAGATACTGATAGGGACAAATGAATTTTGGAGGAAGCAGAGAGAATTCTCTCAGATTACTGACTGTCTGGGTCCTTATATGTATGCTCATGATGGTGTTTGTCACCAAATTCAAGATCTGGAAGGAATGTTTCCCACCTTAGGTGATAAAAGACCTTAAAAATCTTTTTACTTTTCTTTGCAGCGTGGACTACAACATGGGAGGAGGCTCTCTCCTTCCTGCGAAGGAGAAGGGAAACGGGGATGCCACTCTGTAACTGAAAAGTAGTATTAGAACGTGTTTTATAGTATTGCAGTATGACCCACACCTCACAGAGAATGACTCTTCTTTGCAAAGATGCGCAATCTATGCGTTTTATTCCTCCGCTTGTTATTCTAACACGGTGCATAGACTGCACAAACAGGTACGAGGTTCCTTCCTTTGTACAGACTACTAGCCCACACATATTTAAAATATTTAGCTCCGCACCAAGTGGTTTCTTATTTTTTATTGATCTGGCTCTTTAAGGTTGTGTTAAAATTGTGTGGATCATGTGAGTCTGTGTGGGATATAGTATCTCCGGCACAGTTGTGTTTTTGTGTGCCCTGAGGGAGTGTACATGCATGTGCGTGTCTGTACAAAGTACTACAAATGTTGCGATTCATTAAGAAAGGTAGCACTTAAAAAAAGTCTTAAATCAGCTGTCACAAACGTGTCTTTAGGAACATATTCTTACCTCATACCTATCAAGGAACACATACAGTATTCTCCTCTCGTGTCAGGATCTCACCCTGTTTCCACTTCTGAAGGCAGGTATTTTAACTTGAGGACAGTAAAATCAGGCTTACTGTTAATTTGTTATTTATTGAAAGTCCTAGTGTCTGTAACTTTGTCTTGCTCATGCATGTACATCTTTTAGGACTGGAACATACTTCTTTTACTAGCGACAGTGCTTGGCAAAGAATGGTGAGCTTTAATAATTCAAGGAATAAGCTGCTTCTAGAACTTGACTGAAATTACTCGAAGCTTTAGTTCAGGTTCCTTGCTAACGTAAATTCTTGACATTAACCATTGATCGTGGGCTTATCTGCATGATGGTGATCCCTCCTAAATATAAGGACAGGAGTGGATGGAAACAACGTACTGAAAACTGGACCGTAGGCAATGCCTTCTTCTGGGATTGCTTGTGGGATTTCTCCTTCCTGTAATAATGAGACTGGAACTCTCTGGCAGCATCTCTTTGAAACGAGATTGATAGGGTTTTTTCAGTAATGCTGTAGAATACCATCGTTATTTTTGCGAGCAGCGCACGCAGACTTATAAAGCTGAGTTGTTAAATTTATCATGGTCAGGAAACCTAAGTTCCTCATGGTATTTTTTTGCCCCTGGAAATGAATTAATGGAAGCACTAGTAAGAATGATGATTCCCGATGGGAAAAATTGCTCAGTGTAGATTAGGTAACTTCTGGCTAATCTGTGCTATTTAATACATCTGTACATCACTTCAAAACATTCACCATTCAGGAGGCATGTATTTTTGTCTACTTTGCTAATTTATTTCATTTTATACCTGTTGTTTTTATTTTATTTAACAGTAGAAAGAAAGCAATTTAAACTAATCCATTTGGAACGTACTTTCCTGAAGAAAAATCTTCAAATTTCTGAGAACACTTTTTTAAAAGCTCTTTCAAAACCCTGGGTATCTCGGTACTGGATAGAGGGATAAATCTGCGCTGGCATCTGAACAGAGTCGAGTCATTTATGGCTACAGCCTTTACGACTGTTCTTTGGCACCCATGCTGCCATCCAAAAGTACCTCGTTAGCATTGTTTGTGTGCTCAAAGATTTTATAAGTTCTTGTTGCTTGTAATTAAATTATCGTTATTTTTCTTTTGGCCTTCTCTTTTTCTTCCTTCGCATCTACTTGACCCTCATACAGCTCTCACAAAGGAGGGTGACATGGAGAGGTTGTGTTCCACCCACCACTCCTCTTCTTCCATTGCTTCTTCATCTCACTGGTCACCACCCTTGCCGTGCCCCAGCGGCCGCTCCTGCTGCCGGTGCCTGCTGAGGACTCTGATCACACTCTACCTGATCATCTTTGTTTGTTCATATGTTGTGTTTCTTTCCATCAATTCAGCGGGCAAGTCCACGAAAAATGCAAACTCAGAGAGTCATTCGCTTGAGTCTGAGCTCTGCCACTCCACTCCTTCCTCTCTACTGTGTAAGTTGAGAGACTCATCTGTTCAGATGATGTCTTTTGTCTCTCCTTCTCTTCCCTTCCCGTCATCTGGCAGTAGCACAAAAAAGGTAAATACTGTGATCTGCCTGATGTAGGAGTGACCTTTTCTTAGGCTTTACAAAGGTATGGAGTATATTTTTTTTAGACACTTATTTCTTGGCTGGGTTTTATTAATTGTAAAAATATTACCATCAGCTGTAACAGCAGAATAAATAGGTATGTATTTCATCAAGTTGTATCTTGCAGAGGTAATCTTCGCAGTAGTTTTCAACTTAGAGATAGATTTCACTCTCGCCTCTGGCTTGGATCCTGGATAGGGTCTCCAGATTAATTACCTGTTACGTTTATGTATGTCATAAAGTTACTTTTTTTTAGCATCACCATTGATAAACCAACCTTAAAGCTGCTGTGACAGCTGTTAGCTTGCAGCATTGACTCATGACAACTGAAAAGTTTTGTGCTTTGCTTAGGAGATCTGTGGTGATTAGTGAGCAATTAACTGTAAAGGAAATCTTTAGCGTGAGGAGGCTATGTTTGAGCAGTTTAAATATGAGAGGAAAAAGGCATTGTGTTAGTAGCTTGTATACTGTCAGAATATAAAAGGCCTGTGCAGATGTATAGAAATTCTTCAGAGTGGAGGAGTCTTGTGAGTTGAAACGGGGAACGACTTCTAGGAATGTAGGTTCTGCTTGCTGGATTCTGATCCTGCGTCCTGTGTGTGTCAGGGTAGTTGCACTGGTTGTGAGAATGGGTGGCTGCACTGGCAAAGGTGAGATCCAGATGGGCCCTTGGAAACACGGGCTGTGTGCAATTGGCCTGAACCTTATTTTAGATTTGAGTGGAATTTTTGGTAGGTGCAACTAATGCAGGTGAGAGGGGAATCGGTCCCCAGGATGATGGGCTGTCTCCTGTCATGACTTTTGACAGGTAACTTTGAAAGAGTAGCTTTGTTCCGAGGGAGGAGCAGGTTAGTATATATCAATATATAGATGACTGTATATCAAACTAGAACTACAAATACCAACAGCGCAAACTGCGCAGAACTTTAAAGCAGAGAAGAATTAGTAGGAAAGACGTGAACCTGTGTAACATTCAAAGCTAACACGTGCCGTAAGGCTTTTACTCCATCCACAGTATATATATACCCATGTCGTGGTTTAACCCCAGCCAGTAACTAAGCACCACGCAGCCGCTCACTCGCTTCCCC
>JAOBAS010000007.1:9410008-9447061 GCA_025311575.1 Elanoides forficatus | reverse complement strand
GGCTGTGTCCCCTCCCGACTCCTTGTGCCCCTCCAGCCTTCTCGCTGGCTGGGCATCAGAAGCTGAAAAATCCTTGATTTGGTATAAACCCTACTTGGCAACAACTGAAAACATCAGTGTGTTATCAACATTCTTCTCATATTGAACCCAAGCCATAACACTGTACCAGCTACTGGAAAGAAAGTTAACTCTAGCCCAGCCAAAACCAGGACACCCCAGAAAATCTATTACGTACCCAACATTTTCAGATTTGAATGCGAGCAGCCTCACATTTCCTGCTTTGTTGGGTGGTTAATAGTGCTAAGACCACTGTTAATGTTTAAACGTAGATGTTCATGACTAATTCTGTTACCAAATTTAGGAACAGAGGCACCTGAGGCAATACCACTGTCCTTAAAAAAAGTAGATTATTTTAGTTTCCCTGAAAGAGTGTGATGCAGAAATGGCATAGTATGTATATACGGTGACATTTTAAGCAAGTGAATGATCTCATATTTATTCTGTTCATTCTGTGACTTCAGAAGCAAGCGTGCTTCTTTGCTGCTTTGTTCCACAATATAAATTTCTCAAAAATCCTGTAAAAATGTGCAGGTAGAATTCATTTTAAGGAATGCTACAACAATCAAATTAAAACAACGATCTGCTATGAGGCAGGAAAAGTATTAGGTGAAACTATTCTGGTAAAGCTACTTGGTAGAGATGTGATGGTACTACTACAAAACAACTCAGTTTTGTTTAAATGATTTACAGATTAGAAATTGAGAATTTGCCAAAACACTAGGAGGCAAAGCAGCAGAAGTTAACCCAGTATCTGAATATGCACCAGACTTGCTTGTATTTTTTTATTCTGAAGCTTCCAAATAACTTCATCCCGATAATGGGAATATTTAATTTCCTTAAATAACTTTAAGTTTAGTGACCAAAGAAACTGTGAAGTCCCCGTAACCTCACCTGTCCTCAACATGATTTTAAAAATGCGTGTTTCTGGTGTAATACGATGTTAGAAATGGCTGTGATATGCTGTGTTTTCTGTAGCTGTACATTTAATAGGAATCAGTGGTCCTGTGGCTTGAGAAAATTCAGAAAACCAAAAGGAGTTATTGTCTATCAAGCATAGGATTGCTGGAAGTACAAGTAAAAAGACTGGAAGTACAAGTAAAAAGAACTTGCGTGCTGAGAGAAGACGTTAGGAACGCGATAGGCTATTAGGGTAAAAACTGCTGGCGTGGCTAACGGAAGATGAGTTTCTGCTAGCAACGTTTTGAAGTGGAGTTTCTGTTGGGGTAGCTCTAACGATCTGTTTCAGAATACTGATACAGATTATAGAGGTCTCTGTAGTTTTGCTGTAAAGAGGCTGTTGGAGTTGTGTACGTTTGGCACTTACATTCACCAGAAAGAGGATAACTGCTACAAACAGCTAGAGTGATGGATGAATCATTTTTACTAGCAGTGAGCAATATTAAAAAATCAGTGAATACTGATTAACAGTTAATACTGCTGAGACTTTTTTGGTAAACTACATGGGAGTTACAGGGCTTGCCAGAGATAATGATATAGGCTCAAGTGATTATGATTTTTAAATTACATTCAAGTCGAATTGAATTTGAATTGAATTGAATTCGAATCGAATACTTGAATTCAAGTAGAATTCCAGTCAGTGTTTTCGAAGAGCAAATTTGAGAATTGAGAAGAAACAAATGATACAGTGAAGTCAGACTGCCAAGTTTAGGATGGGAAGCGGTGGTCAGAGGCACGTGCGGTTTCTTTACATCAAAAGTGTCTGGGAAATGAGAAGGGCTCCAGAGCTTAGCTGGATGAATACCCGTACCTGACAGCTATTTCGTGACAGCACAGCAGTAAGAAGGCGGGAAGCACAGTAGTCTACTGTGTTAGCTCTGTGTAGTTCACTCTCAGTTTGCTGTTCAGTGGCGATTATTATAATTATCGGTATTATAATCATAAACAAGAAAAATACTGATTTCTTAGCTGGTAAACTTGATAGGCTTTAATCTGCTGTCGGAGACATGGGAAAAAGATGATGTAAATGTGGTGTGTTGAGAAAAGACAAGTTGCAGAAGGATTATCATATGGTTAAAGTAAGTCCTGGAGAATAAAACATCCCCATTCCAGCCCTAGGTGCTTGAGATATTGAGGAATATATTTTTAAAGGTAACACAGTTTTCCTGTGAGTAAAACAGTTAAATGCCACATTTCTTAGAATTACTGTTTGGGGATGATGATGATGATTAGTAGTAGTAGTAGTATTATCTCAACACATCTCAATGCTTTTTAAAGCTTATTCAAAAGGAAAGAGATGTCGAATTGAGGGTTATTACTGATTTTCAAGTGGAAAACGGTGGAAAACAGCAAGATTTCTCTGAATTGGTAGAGCGATTAGGTAGGAGCACAGTTTAAATAAAAATGGCACAGTGGCAAAGGTTGTTAACGTCTTAGTTATCAAGACTTTAAATATCGTTTCTTGAGACAGCAGCCAGATTCCATGATTCATGTAACATGTTGAGGAACCATAGTGCAGTATCTTGTAAGGGCAGTGACTGTGATATAGCTTTGTTCTGAGGCTGCGGTTGATTTGTCATTAAAAAATAAACATTTGCCAACATTTGCCACACAGTATAAATACTAGTATAATTGTATGGCAGCTCCAAGGAGAGAGCATCTTTAGAAATAATTAATTTCATATAAATAGAAAGAAACTACATAGGCCATATAATAAGTTGCTTAACATCACATTATGATAAAGGTTTACATAGGAGATGCGTTCATTTTGTTTGATCTTTTTTGTCAGTATAGGGTGGAAGAGTGCTGGGATAATTTTTCAGATATTTGCCTACATATCTAATGAATTAATTTCTTTTCCCTAGGCAAGAAGTAGGCTTACAGATTTTCAGAAAGGTGAAAGACAGTTGATAGCCAAAAAAAAATGCTGCAAACCGTCCACCCATGTCGTAATTTGATGAATCCAAATGAATCTTTGGAATCGGCAGGCGCTAGGAAAGCAGTGTTACGTGTAAGATGACAACTCAGATGTCTTAGTTCATATCAAAGTTTAAGGTTAAGCGGTGGGGTAGGAGGTAAGCTCTGATCTTACATACACTAAATTTTGATAAACTTCTTGAATGAGAACTCCCCTGGAGCATGCCTTGTTATCTGAGGGTCTAGCTGTTTTTTATGTAGATCTAAGATTCAATCAGTCAGTCATTCATGCAGCACCTTCTTTTATTTTCTTCACAGAACTTACTTCCTTTGAATATTTGGGAATAAATTGTAAGAGAAATTATCAGCAGAGAATTTTCAAATATCAGTGTGAAGAGAGTGGTTTTGGAAAACATTTTGTGACATTTGCTGTATTCCTCTGCTTCTGGGGTAGCGGTCTGTGCTGTAAAGTTGAATGACATCTGGTACATCCACATAGCCAGAGTTCATTATACAACACAGGATTAAATTTCTAGTCTCTTCCTCCTTTGTTTCAAACTTTGGTTGTTTTCAGGGTACAGAAATAACAGTAGTGGCTGTATGCTTTCTATCTAATTGCTATTTGTTGGGACGGTGTTCAGATTAGAAATGAAGCTAGGTTCCTCCGTACTGCGCCATTGAATTTTAGCAGACCAATGTCACCCTGATAAGGACTGTACTGTTCTAAAATGATAGCACAACAGGTAGGATTTATCTCCCCAGATTCAGACATCCTCCACAATGTAGATACCTATATTTGAGCTAGTTGTCTAGAATCCTTTTAGTCATCACAAACAGGTCAGATGAGTCACACTTGTCTTAAATACTTATTTTAGGATATGATGGATTGTGCCCTCAAAGTGCTTATTTCTCTCCATTGACTGTAAGGGAGAGGGGTTGAGAGAAAAAACTCATTTGTCTGTACTTATACATGTCCAAAGTATTGTGAGATTAATGCAGTCTGATATGTACCAAGATATGTAGTTAAGAGTACTGAGTTGAAAAGTTTTAAGGGTTTTTTCCTTGGGAAACAATATGCGAGCATGTCATTTTAGTCATCTTTGAGTTCGTGTGCTAATCTATAAACGGGCTACCTCATTCTTCTGGAAAGGTGCTCTACCGCTTAGCAGGGATTTCACCGCTATCTGTTTCAAAGCAAACAGTGGTAAGGGGTATGCGGTTCCCTGATTTGGGTATTATTTGGAAGACGAAGGTGGTTTGTCTTTGATCTGGATTTCACAGGCCCTGTTGCAAGTGCTGTCTGCACCGCGCTTATTTGATAAGCTATTTGCTGAAGGACCAAAAGTACTGTTTCTATACCTCACTAGTCCAATGACTCTTCCTAGGTTTATTTTGTGTTAAAAGAAATATGTCAAAGAACAATAAAAAAAGTGTATTCCTACTTCTTTAAGCTCAGTGGGGGTAATTGATAACCATTCCAGTATAGTAATTACATAGTCAGTCATAGAAAGTATTGATAACAGAAGAAAGATACTCCAATATCTGAGTGAAGCATAAGGTGTTCTAAATGATTATTTTCAGAACAAAAATACTGGTGACAGTGTTAAAAAAAAATCATTGGTAATACGGTGGTCAGTCAGTTACCACAGGTTCTTTTTTGTGTTTCACAAAACATGAAGTTTCTGGTGCATGTATTTCTGCAGACTTCATTTTCACATACCTATGGCGCATTTTTATTCTGCGCTTTCTCTCTGCAGTTAAAATACCAAAATATCTATCGTTTCTGTGTGATTCTTGTAGGCTGAGTTTACAAATGTTGCTTGGGGCTACAGGAAGGGAATAAAAGCCCCATAGTTCCCTTCTAGAAACACATTTTTGGTGTTGTTTTGTACTTTTTTTTTCCTGTTATACTTGATTTTACTAGCTGTGAGATTGCACCTTGTAGGTTTAAGGCATTTATAGTGTGAGAAGCTTTTTGAGTAAATGGTGTTCTTAATTATTTTGTGTTCTTTAGACACTAGTGTTGATGATGTTCTCTAATTATGAAGGATTATCCTCACTTTGGAGCTGAGTGGGGAAAAAGGGTAGTGAAATACAGCTAGAAGTTAATAACTCGTTTGAAGTTAACATATGTACTACAGCAGTGCTGCAGAAATTATTTTAGCTGGTGTTAGAAAAAGTTCTGGTTTGTTCTTTTCTTCTTATTTGGTCTTTTTACAGCTCTTGTTCATAATGTTTTCGTTTGAACTGCCTTTGTATTGGTCATATACCTACCCGCTTGCCAAAGCAGGGGTCGTATTTTTTTGAACTGCTAATATCTTAATACCTTAACTCACTGACCCTACAGGGGTAAAGGTTATATTTAGAGAGTAGATCCGTGGTCTTTTCTTTAATGTATTTACTTCACTGGTATTCTGAGCAAAGAATGTGAAAGCTACCATCTTTTCCACACAAGTTTGCCATTCTATGGTAGCTTTCTGGTATACTTTCTGCAGTCTTTTTCATTATTAGTTTTTCAAGAAAACGGCTCAGCACCTTTGTCTTCTTTTAACGAAGTTCTTCCCTTACACCTCGGTTGTTTTAAAAACACCGAATGTATTTTTGCTAAGATGATATAATTATATGCCATAGAAAGCCATTGTCATATTCTAAGACAGTATAGATGAGTCAGGCTTTAATTTTTCAGTAGGCTCTTACCATACCCCCTAGAAAAAGTAGCTGAACCAGTTTTATCAGAATCCCATTGCCATTTTTGAGTTTTCCTCCTGTATCTTAGAGTATTTTTGGCATTTATCAGACAGACTCTTACATAACATAAGACTAGATATAGCCCTTGCGCTCTGAACACGTGAGGATATTTTAAAGGGAGAGAATGAGACGGCCGTAAAACAAGTAGCTCATAATGCCAAAGGAACCGCGCATTTTGGTTCAGTCCGATTGTCTCGTCACGCTGTGAGCGAGCATACGGATCTCTGGCCGGCTGTAACCAAAGCTGAAGTACGTTATTTAGGAAGTTTTTACCGCACATCAAATAGAAAGTATAATAGCATAAAATTGCCACTGTAGGTCAAACGGCATAATTCTCCTAGAATTCGATACAAGCATAGTTTGCTATTGGATCAAAATAAAATATTTAAAAAATCAAATGAAAATGGTGACTGTAAGCGACAGTTATCTGGCAGATGGGAACTGGCCAGGTGCCTCTTCCCTGACGCCTCGCGTGTTCGCTTGTTGTCCTTGTGTAGTTCGTAATGTCTGCTTAGATGGAAAAAGAAGTTGGAGGTTTGGCAGAGCGTATGTTTTAGGGACCCCACGTAATTTATAATGAAAACTTGGTAATTTTCTTACCACTTTAATAAGTGCTAATTATTTCTGTCAGGTGTTGTCTGCAGTAGCAGGACCTTGTTCCTATCCATATCCATTTCACCTTAGTTCATCTTCAGCGCCCTCCCTATTGCGCTAAGGAAAAGCGCAAGTGTTTGACTTTATTCGTGTGGCCGCCAAGTCATGGCTACGTTTTGCTTCCCAGTCTGCTTTCTGCTTGTTGTATTCCAGTTCTTCACTGTCTCCTTCCTCTTCCTTCCTCCGAGGCTAAACCTCGGCTTCCTAGGCAATGTATTTGCAGGCTGAAATACTTTTGGTCTCTATTTGTGCTCTGTGTCCCTGCACTCACACGTGTACCTACACAGAAAGTATAAAACGCTAAGATAAAAAAAGATCCCCCAAAACAGTCAGTAGGAGGTTTGCGTAAAATCACAGTGACTGCTGAGCTTTTTAATTATTCTTTGATATCTGATGTTACTGAATATTTCATACTGCCTTGTTCTTGACCATCTTTTTCTTGTAATGCTCATTCTTGATCTCCCACAAGTAAGGGCTGAGAATGAGGAGGGTTTTGCACGCAGGATAAATAATTTCTGGAACTCCAGCTTCTAAATTATGCTCCATCTCTGTCTTTGGCTCTTAGTCACTTTCTGCCAATGAGATTGCATATCAGATCACTAAATAGGAAGAAATCTCATTTTCTAGTATGTGTGTAAATTTGTGTGTTGCTGAAAGGGAGGAGTAGTGTAGTAGCTTTCATATACAGTTTCACGTGGTACTTCTAATTTTGTAGAAAAAAAATGAGAAATGAGTTAGAAGGCAGATGATTGGGCAACATCTTTCTGTTCCTGACGGTCTACATCATGAACTGTGAAGTCTTTCCACAAGTACTGGCAGAACTGATGCTAGTGCTGGAGTTGCACAGTGATTGACTAGAGCGCGGGTGATACTGCCTTAATCTCCTTTATTTACTTTGCTGGCCTGTAGAGCTTCCTGATGGATGTGGTTTATATTCCACGGACGGGTCGGCAGACAGAGCTATACTAGATGTTAGTACTGCCCACAGAACCTTTGCTGGAACCATATTCTGTAATTAGGTGGCTCCTATCAGAAAACTGCATTAAAACGTGTGCTCTACTGCAAATTTATTTCGGAAAAAAAACCAAGAAAAATATAATTTTGGCAAAAAGGTTCAATTTCTTCCTTCTGGATTGATGTTGAATTATATCTTGTAATGTAGTACAACATCAAAGGCATGATTGGAGTGTAACATTTTGATTGACCCAAAACAATTTTTTTTAATGTCTGTTAGCAAAAATTTCCATTCGCATTCTGATTGAAATCAAGTCTCAAAATCTCAAAGGTTTGCAGAGAGAAACTTTTGTCATTCACAATCCTTTAACTCATACTATCAAAGGCATGAATAGATGCTGGGGAGTCAGGCTACCATCCAACTAAATTGAGCTGTTGCGCACCGCTCATTTAAGACAAAACGAAACACCTTCATAAGCCTCTGGGCTTGGATCACAGAATGTTGTGTAGTAGAATATATTCAGATATTCACTGTTGTTTGCCGTTCCTTGTCAGAGTATGTATAACACGTAAGTTAACTGTGGGCTTCTCTTGGGAAAACCTCAAAAAGAAATGACTGATGTTAGTGAAAAAGGGAATGTTGCCAATCGTCTCTAGCCAAGCGAAAATAAAATTACGTGTTCGTGTGGTTTTATGTCTCTTGCGTGTGGAAACTACGGTACCTTTGTAGACATTTTCATTGTTTACATTTACAATTATCCAATAACATGATCTCACGATTATGTAGCAGCTCATCAGAGATTTTTACCTCATTTTCCACTGTCTGATTTAATAGTCTGTAATTTCCTAGTCTCTGTTTGGAATGCGTTACCGGGTTATTTAATCCGATCCTTTGGTTTAGTTTTATGTATATGAGATTTAGCATGCAAAACTTGTGATTTCATGACTGCATGGAGTCTGCATTTTCTGGATTTCTTTTTGCCAGCCTTTTCTAACACTGCACCATTATTTCTTACTCAGCCATCCTACGACTTGGCTTGTGCTGACAATGCCATACAATGTCCACAGTTTGGTCTGTGTCATTTAAACATATAACAATGGAGCCATTGCTGATCTGCGGTCGAAACATCTCTTCATCAAGACCCTTTGTTCTTTCCACAATCTTTGTGCAAAATGAGGCAATTCATACTTGAAGTAGTCTTACCCGTCACGCTATCTAGTAGTCAAGAGCTACTCACAAAAAGCCTTGCTAGACCTTTATATCCACTTTTTTCTCCATCGTCTCTTTCCTTGCTGGTTTCTTTTTGGTGCTTTTATATATTAGGTGTTCACTTACTAAAAGAGATGGTGGAGCATAAAATAAATTAAAAGGTTCTTTAACACCACGACGCCAGTTCTTTGCGGTACAGCATTGGAGACTTGCATTCTGCCTATGCTCCCCTACGTTTTCTTTTCAAAGAAGAATGAGTGAGCTCAGTACTTTGGTTTTAATATTCCAAGCATACTTGCATATGTGTTACTAGTCCAGTCCACCTGTAGGAGTGCACAGAAGAATTACAACTGCTGCTTGCACGAGAGCTACTTCAGCCTGGTTCCTTGCATTTCTTTTTGTTTCAAGCTTGGTCTTCCATATTGATTTTCTGAGTTTTCGTAAGGAGTTGAATGTAAGTTAAGTCCTTACGAATGTACCGGTAAAATCTCTCTCCCTTGCCCATTTAGCATTAAGCTCACAAAAAAATCTGTATTTGAGAGCAGTGCCACTGTGATTGAACTTCATCCGTATAAGGTGGAACTTTACCAAATGAGAAACGTGCAGTGCAAAAATGTAAACATCTGTTCCTAAAAACCCCCAGGTTTTTAAAAGTAGAAGTCAGTTTTCAAAGTGAATTCAGTAAGATTTTCCATCTTGATAAAGTCTCTTAAACTTTGCCCTCCTAGAGTAACTGGTATTGGTAATAACCGTACCACCATGCAGGAATTTGTTTACCCTGCACTCTTTTAGTGTAACTTGGATCAACATTAACAAATACTGAACTGTGAGCTTATTTCTTGACTGACAGATAAAGGAGAAACTGTTTTGCAATACTATTGCCTTTGAAGCATATGCAAACGCTGCTTGAGGTTGAATATTCTTACTAGAAATACATATTCTGCTTGTTCTTGATGTATTATTCTTCTGTTACTATTTAGCATTTAGTAGTAGTAGTAGATGTACTGTACTATCACCGAGTGATCTAATTGAGGCTAATTGTAATACGGATCCACTAAGCCTTTTACAAGCAAAGGATAGGCACAATCACTGAAGTCGGAGCTGAAAGACACTGTGTTGTAATTAGACCTGTGTGGATATGTACGCGTTATATGTAATCCGCAAGCTTTGCACTGGACAACCTTGATTATAGGCTTGGGACCTGAATTCCTCTTCCCTTAAATGTACACGTTTGGCCAAAGTGAACACCGTGTGTTACAGAGATTCCTGAAAATCAGCATTAGACACTTAAAAGGTAAAGGCCCCGTGTGCATATGAAACGTTAGAGCATCGCTTGTAAAACAATCGGTTTCCTTTAATTTGAAGTTGAGTTGGGGTTTGGGTTTGTTTTGCTTTTTAAACAGCAGATCCTTCAGTGAAGGAAAGAAGATAGAAGTGTGATAGGCAAGAGCATTGATCTTGACATGTGTTTAATTTCCTCGTGAATACAGGAGTACACTCAAGCCAAACCGGTGTAAAGCACCAATATAACACCATGTCCTTTGGTCATAGAAAAGGAAGAAAAATGGCCGTTGTGCCAGCTGAGGAATGACAGAATACCTTTGTTGCAGCTGTTCTTCTGACAGCCTTTCAGCTGTCACCTTCTGCTTTGCCTTCCATTTTAAGAGTTGTATTTGTGTCTCTCTCTAGCTCGTAAGCAGGAGATTATCAAGGTTACTGAGCAATTGATTGAAGCGATCAACAATGGGGACTTTGAAGCTTACACGTAAGTTTTCTCATTTCGGAGGGAGTGAGGAGAATCGATGTATTGGACGCTGTATATTTATATCCGAGTGTGTCTGTATTTATGTATTGTTGAAGTTCATTCTCAGATGCCCCCAACAAACACGAGACATGTTCATGGCTGCTTTGCCCTGGCTTTATGTGAGCTTTTACAAATGCCAATTTCAGAGGAGCTGCTAGTATAAATCCAATGTACTACTCTGCCAAGACAGGATCGTAATCCTGACGCAAAATACGCAGCGATCTCTCTTGGTGTATGAAAGTAAAGTCACGTTTGCGATTTAGAATCCAGAAACACAATAGAAGCCTCTTTTAACAGAGATTTTGTATTGTACGTAGAGACTGATATTAGCTAGAATCCTGTTTGTACTTCAGAGCGTGAAAGACCACACGGAATTTAGTCCACCAGCCTCTGCTGAGCACCATGCAAGAATTTGCTGGGGAAAAGTAGACCGATTTCTCTCCCAGCTTTTCTCTGCAAAGACGCAATTCCATCACTGCTTCGCTTCTCTTTCTACCTCAGAAAAAAAATTTACAAAAGTAGAGGAAAGCCCTTCTCAGCATTTCTTTTGGTCTCTGTGTTTCTCTGAGTGGATTCTATCCTGTTGTGGCACAAGCCTCACAGTTCAACGGTGACGCTGCTTGTCCTGTTTAAAGGCTTGCCAGCACTAAACTTTTGTTTGGTATGATCGCATTAAAACCTCTGTTGTACAAATGTCAAGTGGAAACTTATTTCAAATTCTTACCTACATTTTATCAGTTAAAAAAAATTAAATCTTGCTTAAATAATGATGTGAGATATTAAAAATATCCTTTGGATTGCACAGAGGTGGTTTTCAGCGTCACAAGTAAAAATTGCTACTTGTAATATCATTGACTTGTGGGGCATTCTTTGGCAGTCTTTTTTTTTCGGTCAAAAGGTAGTTTATACCAAATCTAGTCCACCTCAAGTAAGCTGTCAAATTTACTAATTTAGGTGAAACTAGAACTCCATTACTTCTCCCCGTTTAAGTTCTGGTCTTTTCCAGTGTGGTGGCACAGGTAAATAACATGTCTGAGGGGAATAAAGAAAAATTTAAAAAGTAATCTCTCCAAAGTTGTGTTACATAACTGCATGTGTTTATTACAGAATTTCCTCTTTTCCACAGAAAAATCTGTGATCCGGGCCTTACATCTTTTGAACCTGAAGCTTTGGGTAATCTAGTAGAAGGGATGGACTTTCACCGGTTTTACTTTGAAAATGGTAAACATTCCTTTTTCATATCTGTGAATCTTCATCTGTTCCTTGTGACTGTGTTTCTCCGGTCTCATTAGCATTTTGGTTTGGGAGTTAATCGATTTGGGCAGGGGAAGGGAGTTCTGCTCTATGGTTTTTTCTGTCTGTTTTTGCTGTGCTCATTCACAAATCGTAGGACACCTTGGATAGTGGAGGAAAGTTTCAGGTATTTGGAAAGAGAAAGTCAAGATATATAAAAGAAAAAACAAACAAAACATAGATAAGTAATTCTCATACATTTTTTTTCTACTGGGGAAATGAGAAAACCATGCCGTGAGTATACTTAAAAGAAAGGTCATTAAATAATATATACTATTAAACATTTGATTGGTTTCCTTATAGGAAAGGGGAAAACATACTTTATGCTGTGACTGTGCTCATTTCTACAGCATACTCGAGCTAGTTGTCAGTCGTGATTATCGGTAAACAATAATTATTAGTTGTATCTGCTAAGCTTGAGATTCTTGTTTTGTAAAATGGGGTGAGATGAGTTATTTTGGCTTACATAGAGAAAATTTAATTTATCCTCTGTGTGTGTGTTCGCTTCCTAGCTTTATCCAAAAGTAATAAGCCAATCCACACCATTATCCTCAATCCTCATGTCCACCTTGTGGGCGACGACGCTGCTTGCATTGCATATATACGGCTCACACAGTACATGGATGGAAGTGGGATGCCAAAGACTATGCAGTCAGAGGAAACGCGGGTCTGGCACCGTCGCGACGGGAAGTGGCAGAACGTTCATTTTCACCGTTCAGGGTCACCGACAGTACCTATCAAGTAAGAAACGATTCAGATCGCAAGCTTAAACTACGCAGGTCAGATCAGATAGTCCAATAGCTGCTTTTGGCCTTAAAAACTACGAAACCATCCTCTGGATAGTATAATTTCTTGTGGTCATTTATGCAGCGTGTATTTTATTTCAGTAACGTGCATATAGTTGGTGCAAATGTTTTTAAAATAATGCTTTCTTTGTTGGTTTTCTCAACTGTGATGCCCACCGATCCAACTCGGTCCCTGAACTGACGGCTTGAAGAGCAGAAAAATGTTTTAATGTAGATAAGGCTTGATACAAGTCACACAAAATAGGATCGGAAAACCTGAAATAGAATTTCAGGAAAACCTGAAAAAACAAAAAGCAACAGGGTACATGGAGCTGTTAGAGCTGATCGGAAATTTTCATGGAAAAAAGTATCACTGTTCTGAGAAACTGAAGTTTGACTAGTATTTGTGGTGATTTCCAGCCACCTCTACTTATTCAGGCCTAGTTATGTTCACTGCAAGTTGATTTTGAGCCAGTTCACGTACGTACTTTGTAAATTAAGTCATACAAGTACCTATCACGTTCTCATCTCTTTTCCCACGCTCTCTTTGCTTAACTGCTCAATGGTCACTGTCTGATAGGGACGACATCTGTGTGGGTAAGCCTCAGATCTCTCTTTTGTTCATTCGGGCATCCCTGCACGCCCTCTCATACCCTGGGAGTCGTGCCGTGGCTTGGCGTGCGCAAACCTGAATTCCCTGAGCCAGACTTTCAGCAGTGTAAATTACAGCAGGCTCACAGTTTCAATAACAAGATAGAGTCATGGCTTCTTCAAGAGGTTCTGCTCGAGTCCTTTGCTTTTCTTCTGCTTGCAGCCTTCGCTAATGCTGCTGCGTCCCTCGGAGCCCAACCTCACCGACTTCTGGCTTAGATTAGGCTGTTTCCAAATCAGGCAGCGCTGGTATAGGCTGTGGTTTGCTCAGGTGCAAGCCCTCTTTGTAGGCTATAATTACATCTGTGTGAGGTGTCTTAATGTGGATAGTGGCTAAATTTCCTGGTGTGGATGTTAAGAGCTTAGATTTCATCCTTCGAACTTCATCGTGACCCATATTTTACTTGCAACACTTTTCTCCCATATGAAATAATACTAGATAAAGAAAGGAACATGGTAGAATGAAGTGTTAAACTTCAGTGGGGATGAAAGTTTTAGTCGGTTTTTGGTTGGTTTTTTTTAATTTAGGAAAAAAGTAATCAATTATCTAGCGATAACTATTGTACTTTATTTAAAGATGTGAAACCAATGGGAGCGGGAACCTTGTTGTCCTTTGTTTTTCACATTCCAGCTGCACTGCCAGTGTTTCAACAGATAATGTTGAAAGAGTCTTTAGATTTTGTTGAAATGCAGTGTTACGTAGATTTTTGATGTTTTCTTAGGGGACTGTTTTGTCAAGGGATCTGAGCTGGGTATGTGTAAAGTCAGCAGAAAGCGTAAGTGAAACAAGTTCACCTGTCCCGGTGCACCCTGGACAGTAAGTATTTATAGCAGAATGAAATGAATTGGACTAGAGAATTATTTAATCTTTTCTTTTGTTTGGTGCCCCGTCCCATCCCCCTGTCGTGCCCCCTGTTTTTTGAGAAGGATTGGGGTGGGGGTTCCTTTTTTTTTTTTTTTTTTTTAATTTAACCATATTTATAGGAAACAATCCTAAAGAGAAAAGGTAATTTATAATACTCATTCTTAGGCACCAAAACCAGAAGGTGACAAAATAGCCATCTTATTACTGTTTTCATGTAATATTATACAATTTGCCTAATAGTTCTTGCGATAATTCTTTCAGTAATACTTCATAGAGATACGCTGAATAGCTTCTGCAGCTTCTTCTTTTTGAGGCACAGTGTTGTAACTGGAGCCTTAATACTTAGTTCACGTAAGTTGTGCCTGTGCGATGGGCTGCTGTGTGCTGTGACACGTACCTCTCCTACGAACGCTCGCCAGAGGTAGTTTCTCTGGAATATAAAGGACATGCACGAGCTGCCGCAGAGCAACTCCTGGCCCGTCGGACTGCACGTCTCAAGGGAACGCAGTCATACATACAGAACTGAGATTTGCCTCTCGGAAGCAGTGCCAGTATTTAGGACTTGTGTAATGACAGTTCTTTACAGCTGCTCGTGCTCTCTAGTAGAGATAAGGATTTCTGCTAAGGATGGAAGGAGAAGCTGAGAGGTGATTTTTTTGAGACTGCGGAGTTATGTCTGTATCAGTGGATGTTCTGAGCCTGTGGGGTTAGACAGAGGAGATTTCAGGATTGCGAGAGGGTATCCAAGCTGAAAAAGGTCCGAGGAGGAGTAGCGGCTCAAAGCCTTAGAGCATGGCTAAGGCTTAAGGAGAGATGCTCTGAGATTGCAACAAAGCCCTAGATATGTAGCCCCTATGTAGCGCTGGCAACAGTGTCACATAAATCCCTTACCTAACCCGCATCTTGAATTCAGAGCGGTTTTTTTGGACTTGCTCATATCGCTGTTCTAAAATATCATTGGTCTGATGGTTAGAAACCTTACTTTCCCGTATTAATTTTAGTCGTATTCAGTGTATCCTTGATTATTCTTACGTCATCGTTGTTCTCCTATACTGGGGACAGGTATGCACACATGAGCTGTTTTATATGAAGGCTGATTAGATCACTTCCCACCTTCTATTTTCATAGGATAAATAAACAATGCTAACTTGGTTGGCTTTTTTTGATAGGATCTCCATTTTCCTGGCTACCTTAGTAGTTCTTCATTGTCTTTTCTGGTTTGAGGTTTTGTCTTTTCATTGGGTTGGGTTCTTCTGAAATACCATGTACAATTGTGGTCAGGCCTTTATTTAAATTCAGTGGTTTTCTTTTCCTTGTTGAGAACGCCACACCTGCTATGTTCTGGTGTGGGTTTTGCACTTTTGTCATTTACATCACATCAGCAGATCATCGAAGACACCCGTGTATTCATCCTCAATTGTCATTTCCCACCAAAGAGTATATAGAAACTTTTGCTGAGCATGCAGCTTTGTACTTCCTATTATTACACGTGACATTTCTGGATTACCCGGCCCTCAAGGTTACTTGGTTCTTCTTGCACAATACTCCTGTTTTCCTTTGTATTTACAGTGCCTTCCCTCTAAGTGTAAGTATACTATGTGAGATCAGTCCTATTGCTTGTGCTCGGGTCATTGGCAAAGACTAGTGAGTTTCCTTTAGGCTGGTAGTTCCCTGTTCAGCCCAAGCATTGTCATGTGTCTTTTAGTTATTTTACATATTCTTTCTTTAATCCCCATCTTCTCAAGTTTAACTGGTAGATTGCCATGTAGCGCCATGCTAGAACTTGCCTTCTATAACCCGTCCTGACTGTCTTTTAGACTGCCATGAACTTCACCTTTACTTTTCCCGGTCAGAGCAGCAGTGTACCAATAGCACCATTTTGGAAAACTACAGAAGAAATTTAATTAAAATATTCTTCTACATCATCCTTCCTTTCTTTTCTCGTATTTGAAATGTATACAATCTACAGCTGTTTATTTTATTATTACCAATACACAGCAATTAATAATGGCATTTCCACAATAAAAAAGTATCTTACACGCAATGTCTGAAGAAGAATTTCAAATCTAATAAACTTGCAAAAGGAATTATAACTGTGATCTGCTTTTGCAAACGCTGTATCCTAGATTATGTCAAATAGTTGCTGCAAGCACAGTAGCTCATCTGTTTTCGGAACTATGCTAAGGAGTGTGCATAATTCTAAGGAAAGAACTGTGGTAGTTACAGGTATATGGAAATGTTTCCTTATGCAGACAATTTATTTGGAAAAGAAAATGAGCACAAATGTACCTCTAGTTTCCAAATAAGTTTTATTTGTAGTTTTTGCTGCAAGTCAGAGAGGACAAACTTTGGTTTCTGTCTTGTCCATTGTTTCTCTTTGAGTGATATGACTGATGGTAGGAAATTTTTTTCTGTATTCCATGTTCTTAAGAACTTGCAGTAATGTGTTTCTGCAGAGCTGTGTCTGCATGTACACAGAGAGTGGACCCGCATGATATGGGCGGTCAAAGGGCTATTGGACCTAAAACTGACTCCCAAACCTAAATTCAGACCTGAGCCTCCCAGGCCTATAGTCCCTCACTTACCACACCTTACACCGTCTTATACTTTCATAAGTTAAATATCAGATAGCAGAAAGACTTAAGAGTTTTTTCTGTGTTTGTACAGTGCCTAGCACAGCGGGATCCCAATCGCGACTTCGGCCCCTAGATGCTACGGTAATACAAGTGATATTATAAGCTCAGTTAGTTAACTACTTGCTTACGTGTTCCTTTTCTTTCATTTTCTCTTTGCGTATGGCTCTAGCATGTCTTGCATGTAAATGACATCCAATTCCTCCTTGTTACTTGGTTCGATTTTTGTGTGAGAATCTCAGTCCGTGGCAGTGTCTGTAATGTATGTGCTGAGGAAGTAAGTTAAACTCAGAAATTCACATCTGAATTCTGCCCTCCTTCCTTTAAGAAATCAGTTAAGGCACTTTTGCTTCCTGCCTCAGTTTCCTTTTTTATTTTAACAGCCTCTCTGGCATGTTGTAAAGATGGAAAGTGTCTGTAAAGTGTTTTGAAAAATAAAAGCATGCTTTGCCTGAGCGTTCGGGTTTTTTTTTTTTTCCCCTGGTTTTCTTCACAACGCTGTGTTAAATGATCTTGAGAAGATTTTTTTTTAATAGTATTGGCTAACGCATGAGCATGTATTGTTATCTGGTAGTGATGTTACTTCAGTAATTGCAATCTGTTTTTTTTTTTTTTTTTCTCCTTCCTCCTAGCTAAAAATATCAGCGGTGCCGCTCTTGCATTTTCCGTACCCAACGCACCTGGTTGATTACCATCTTGGCCATCCCGTTCTCTTCATGCATGTTTCTGAGTGCATGAAGTTGTGAAGGTTCTTCATGTAACACATTTGTGATGCACCATGTTGCTGTATATTCCATCTGTACACTGTTAACATTTCAATGAAGGTAATGTTCCATGCAAATAAAGAACGACAAGGCATAAAAGACAAAAGAAATATTTGATGGACAGCAGTAGATACAGAATACATTTGTCACTTTCTCCATTTATGCTAAGTTTTGACAGACAACTTTAAAAATTATCCTGTTTATTAAAAAAAAAAAAGAAAAAAAAAGAAAAAGTACATTTTACCCTCTTTTTTTAAGAACTGTTTTTTGACTCCTCCTTTTCCCCTGAGTCCCAGGGTTTTGCTTTGGTTCTGGTAGGAATGGTTAGGATTTCCGCTGGCAGCTCCATTACTGTAAAACAGATTTTTATTACAGCATGTAGATGGACGAAATCACTGATAAATGTGGAAGTGATAATATCTTGGCTTTGTACCAGCTGAAGCCTTCTTAGTTTATTAGTCCACGTAAACTGGAAAAATCTCATCGTTTGCTGGCTTCATCAATTCAGAATTAACTGTCAATGTTCTGGTGAGCCAGCAGCTTCTTTTTTTTCTTTTGAGTCTTTACCTTTGCTTTCTTACTATGCTAATTGAAAATTTCTGTTGGACGATTAAGCAAAATGGAAAGTTGTAAGGAACTGATGATTGAGGAGCAGGTTTTGAGGATTAAAATGAAAGAACAGAGGAAGATTTTTAATCGCTTTTAGGGTGCACTGTAAATTTTTTAAGGAGGCTTTGAAAAATACAGAATTTTGGTTCAGCTGTAGACCAGTTGTGTGGTTAATATACTCGAGAAATATTAGGCCTTAAAAGCTTAGTATGAAGAGTTTACTTACTTTATGCTGCTGCTGTTGCTTCTCTGGAAATGTATTATGGATGCACCAGTTTTCCAGTAAGATTGTAACACTTTACCACAGATTTGTTTCTCCCCTCTCTTCCCCCTCAATCTGCTCTTGGTTTCTTAAAATCCTTGTGCAGCGTACAGTATCGAGGACAACAATCTTTGCAGCATTACCAACTCGGCTTGGCCCCTGATGCGTTGCTGCGAACACCCGTACGCTGCGCAGGGAACGCTCTCGGTGTCGGTTCAGAACGTGAGCTTTGTAATAGGGACTATTTTTGCTTCCCTTACGTTGCTGTGAAAATACATCCTTGCAGACATTTAGGTTTGTTCCCTTCCATTTTTGATAGAAAAATACAGACATCGGTTATTTCTTTTTTTTCTTTCGTTAATTGTTCTGTTACCAACAGGGCTAACTGTTTTCTGCAGCGCTGTATAGTGCATGATATCTCAATCAATGTCCTTTTTAGCGGTTAAAAATTTACAACTCGGCAGCCTGGAGTTTTTAAAATGGGAACCCTTCCGAATTTGTATCATTTCACCTTTCTGTGTTGATTACTAATCAAAAGCAGTTCTTAAACATTTTGATGTTGTTACTAGTGGATGTATGGTAGATGGATTTAAGCTTCTCTGATAATTACTACATGATTTTAAACAATATATATTTAAAATAAGCATCTACAATAAATGTGTTGAGCCATATTAACCTGCCGATGGGATCTGTGAAAAAAGTAATGGCCTCGGTTTTTTTCTCATTAATTTCTTTACTTTTTTTTGTGAAGCGGCTATAAGTGGCATAACTGTATTTAAAATTAACAAATTAGGTGTAGGGTGATTTTTTTTTTTTTATACTTCTAACATAGCATGTGGTGTTGACGTATTACTGTAGACCAAGTTTGTCTTCCACACCAAGACGTGAGGAAATTGTGATTTGTTCTCTCCACCACAATTGAATTATACACTTCTGTCATTTTGGAACACTGCAGTTTACCATGGGACACAGTGTACATATTTCTTGCCATAATGGTAAATGATTGATATATTTAAGGATTAATAAATTTGTGATTTCTGCTGACATTGTGCTTGTGTTTTGATTTCCCAATTAATTGTGATTTTTTGCATTGGAAAATGCGTGGCGTCTGTTTGAATAAAGAAGTCAGAGACACAGATGCAGTTTCTTAAGAGCCGGATTTACAGTTTGAAAATACGAGTGTTTGCTTTTGTTGTCTTTTGGTCAGTTCTGGACTGCCTTTCCTGAGGACCCAATTGCACAGCATTTATGCTTTACTGTATTGATAGATTTTGCTTTTATAGGTCCATATTTAGAAATGTTTTAGGTAGTCTGCACATTTCTGTAGCTCCCTTACTGTGTTTCATATGCTTAGCCTGTAATAGGAGATGCTGTAAGAGCAGTTGCTGTATGTTTAGCGTTGCAAACTGTAAAATGCATTAAAGTTCATAAATAATTAGCACTTAAAAGAATGTACCAGTTTAAAAGCTTTCGTATACATCTGTAGTGATTTTAGGCTCTTATCCTATGCTGAGCCCCAGCTGTGAATAGTCCTTTATACCAGCAGAAGAGAAGGACCCAGGGGGCGGAGGAGAGGAGACAACTTCCAGCTTTCATGGGTCGTGAAATGCAGAGCTGGATCATTTCTCTGGTTCTGTGCCGGGGCAGCGTAGTTGCAAGCCAGACCCGTAGCGTCGGCGTGGCAGTGATCCAGGAGTACCGCCTGTCGAAGGAGCGAGGGCGTATTCCTGGGTTTGTGAAAATTTCAGTGCTTCCTTTTGGTGGCATTTTGCGATGTATTTGTAAACAAAAAGAAAAATAGTTAGGAGAGACCTCAGAGGTTTGGAATGTTTTGGTAAACCCCAGAGGAAGCAAAAGCAGTTTAGTCTGTTGGGAGGTTTTATATTTTGTCATATCACTTCTACCTACTTGTTTACTCATTTTTTCCACTAAATGCTATTCCAGAAATCAGTTTGACTTCCATTTTAACTGTGCGCCTGCAGTAAGCTGTTTGACAACAGTGGAATTGCTATTAATTTCAGGTATGTAGAGAAGAAGAGAGATCAGTGTATAAAGCATAATGAGGAGGAGGAGGATGGGGAGAATACATTTGCTAAATACCAGGTTGAAGGTTTGGGAGGGGTCAGAGGTTTTTGGAGTTTGTTTTTTTCTTTTATTGTTGTGGATGTCCTTTTATAGCAGAAATGTTTTAATACACTGCCTCCTGGTGGTGTTTCATCATGATGTTTTCTATTTGGGCATGCATGAGAAGATGCTATTTTTTCTGAGCGGAAAGGAACCCAGTGCTTTCACGCATTCGCTTTGTTAATGTGAGCAGGGAACACAGAGTATTTCAGAGGCTGAAAATGTCCGTTTGCTGGGTGTCGAATGTACACTATATACACATACCTGGAAGAATCAGATTGATTCAATTTTCTAAAAACAGGCTCTCGGGACACAGTTAAGAAAATAAATGTCTCCCAGAGTTGTGTATCGAGTCCGGAGTTTGTTGTGTCAAAGATTAACTTTACAGTTTCTTCAGTGTGCTGTTAATCGTTTGTAGGGGATCATCTCCTTGGACTGTGTGCTTGCAGAAAACAGAATTACTTCATTCTTTTCAAGGTTTTTCTTTTCTTAAATTTGTACAGTCATACTTTATACATAGCTCATCTTAAGAAAAGGCCGTTGGTAAAAAAAATTAACTGTATTAGTCGGAGAATTGCTCCAAATTGCTTCAGGTGATTGAGTTTCTTTCTTCCTAACAAATAATTGGTAAAATACAGACAGCTGTGGGTGAATGGGTTTAAAGTTCAGTGCTGCAAGGTCCAACTGCTGAACGTCTGGTTCCTGCAGAGAGAGCCGCTGTAGTAGAGGCCTGATGTGCCTGTACGGGAGTGTAGGGAGGGTTCGATTGCCATGAGGGGGAGACTTGTCTCTCCTGAGGACTACTTGTGCCTTGCGTGAAAGGAATCGTACGATAGCAGACTGGACGCCTTTCCTCTCTTCTCCCTCTCTTGCACAGATAGCCGTGGCTGAGCGGAACTAGTTGCAGGATCTGCTTTGAAAACAGCGTGCATGTAAAACGAGGAGAACGCAGCAATCCTGCATGCTCGTATGCTGCAGAGCAGCAGTGCGATACTGCTTGTTTCCAGCATGTTCTTGTGCAGACTCTGAGCCCAGACAAAAGGCACTGCAGACAGTAAGTTTTGGGAAGAGGAGAACATTTAATCACAGAGTGGAGGGAAGGAGAATTGGTGCAAAAAACACAAGCTGATAGAAAACAGGGTTTACAAGGTGAGGAGAGAGGAGAGCAGTATTTCTGTATTTACAGAAATGTCTCGTTCTTCCTTAAAAATGTTGCCACAACCCAGCTATGGGGCTGGACCATCTTATGAACTAACTGGGAATTTGGCCCATGTGACCTTTGTCATCATAATGACCTCTAATTAGTTAACGAAGTTAGATAGCTGAATGTGGCAAGTGGTTGGGCCAAAGTTGCTTCCCTTAAAATAGCAAGGGCTGAGTCTGCGTAGCCACGAGAATATCCTCTGAAAAGTTGCGCTAAATTGCAGCGTAGAATTTATCGGGAATCCGATGCACCACATGACAGCTAAGGGCCTAGGTCTTGTAATGATGCGCTCCTGCTATTCCCTGAACTCGGCCCAGAGTGGAAAGATGCTTTCTTACGTCAGGCCAGAAGAAACAGCGGTGTGTATCACAGAGTTCCCTGCTCACCATCAGGTATTTCCCAGTGTCCTAGCGAGCTGGTACAGGAGGAGAGGGGAGTGAGGTTTATTAATAAACAGCCCACTGCATTGAGAGAGAGTTCACGGTGGAAAAAACAACCCTGAGCTGGGAAGGAAGAGACCGCTCCGCTCTTTCACCACTCCTTTTCCCACCCTTCTCAGGCATTCGGTATTGGCTCGCTGGGAAGACAGCTGCCCAGGACCAAGGCGCTGACAGTCACAGATCGTTAAGTAACACATGCAGTCAAGGGACCATACCAGCAAGCAAGCAACCTGATAGTGGAGGTAAGAGCCTATATTCGTGTTCCTGACGGTTCATTTTATAAGCAAAGTTATTGCCAAACATTGGTACCTAGACAGAAGTCAAACTCTTAGTAAAGATGGAGAAGAGAGTGCTCCCAAGCACACACCTGTCATGTTACAGCAAGACATCGACTTAAACACTGTATAAAACTGTTGCCGTGTCCTGTGCCCTGGAGAGGGGGTAAGTACCAGAGCAAGAAGCGAGAGTTCAGCCCCAGGACTGATAGCAGGATTAAGGGTGCTTAACAGTTTCAGTGAAGAAAAATTAAGTATATTAACACATTCGTGAAGGACGAGGTTCACGGACTATTGAGCTATTGCCTCCCTTGCACAGGTCATTTGGGGGGATTATCCTAGAACGAAGCGACTGCGAAGATCAGATGTCAGTATTGTGTAGACATGGTGATGCAACCTCAAATACTGGTGGTAGTGACCACTGCCCCGTTTTTAGCATGTGTTTTCTTCTGGTGGATGTATACTTGTGCTTTTCATGGTGACCGTGAATCTGGCAGCCACTAGTTCTAACACCCTGTACCAAAGAAATCCCAGCATGCACTGCTAGGTGATGGATCTGCTGAGAATTACGTGGAGTAGGAGAAAAAGTGGTAGGAGCCCCAAAAGGCTGGTGTAGGAAGCAGCTGATGATCTGTGCTACTGTTACTAGCAAAGTGACAAAGGATGTTAGGGGCAAGGAGCATTGCTCTGATGGGTGTGACAGAAACTCTGAATCATGCCTGGAGCAAAATGGATTTGTGAAACTGAGTTTCACAAAACCCTGGTGTAAGGACTGGTAGACACAGGGTGAGATTTGGCACTTGAGTTCTCCCTGGTGCTCCACGTATCTCCGGAACATGCCCTCGTGTTGTCCGTCACCAGTGTCCTCCTGCTCCGCAGGCCTGTCCTTCCTATCCAGAGTACTCTTTTCCTTTACTGTGATACCTTACTAACCCATCTGTCCCTGAACTATCACAGTGTCCTGTTTTGACAGGATTCATTTCTAGCAGCTCCCCTTGTGATGCTGTTTTTACAGGATTCATTTCTAGCAGCTCTCTTTGCACAGCCTCTGCGCCGTGTTGAGTTTGAGCTTTATTTCTTTCCCTTGTGAGAAAATCTCTGTCTTGAACTCAGTTTGCACCCTCTCACTGTACATTTCCTTGTGCTCCCTTGTTTGCATTCTAAGGTTTGTAGGCGATGCCTCTTCTCAGCGCCCGGAAGCAGGGATTCGTGAACATCAGGAGCTTGGCGTGTTCTTGGCACTCTTATTTGGTTAAGTTCCTCAGGCAAAATGGACGTATGAACTGATGGAATGGGCTGAGGCTCCCTGGCCTGAGCTAGAGATTTAGCATGAGCTGTGAGCGTGGCTACTCTGTGGTTCAGCCATGAGTGCTGCTGGGCATACACCGAAGTGAAATCATAAGTGCCTTGGACGCTTCAAAAATCACGAGATGTAGGCACTGCTGTAGAAGGGGTAGGAGTTGTGCAGCGCTTTCACAATCCCAAGTTTGGGTGTAGCACCTGTTCCTGCTTCAGGTTCCAGAGGCATTGCTGAGGGGTGTAGCTTTTATATTTATTTTTCCTTGTGTAGGAGTTCCTGTTAGAAGGGCTGCCTGACAGCCCATCTGGAGCAGAGCAGGTTCTCCTTGGGATGCAGTTAGTGGGCTGGAAGCGCCTAAATGCGGAATTCCCATTTTGTTTCAAAAGTCTGGTCTCGAGAGTCTCTGGTATATTCAAATGTCGATGCTCACATGACAGTCTTACGTCGTTCTCCAGGATAACGCTATTTCAAAAGGTGCCTCCTCTCCTCACTCCAGGTACTTATTCCCACTTTTGATGACAGTTAAAAGCTGGGGTTTTTTAAAGAGATAGGTTTTTTAACTCAGATCATTTTACTGGTCTGTTTTTTGGTTACTGTGGTGGGTTGACCCTGGCTGGGTGCCAGGTGCCCACCAAAGCTGCTGTTATCGCTCCCCCTCCTCAGCTGGACAGGGGGGAGAAAATGTAACAAAAGGCTCATGGGTCAAGATAAGGACAGCTCAATAAAGTGAAAGCAAAGAAAAACGGTGTTATTCTCTACTTCCCATCGGCAGGCGATGTCTAGCCACTTCCTGGGAAGTGAGGCTTCAATACGCTTACCAGTTGCTCCGGAAGACAAAAATGCCTTCCTTCCGTCTCCCTTTACTTAGCTTTTATATCTGAGCTGATGTCATAGGGTATGGAATATCTGTTTGGTTAGTTTAGGTCAGCTGTCCTGGTTATGCCTTCTCCTAAGATCTTGCCCACCCCCAGCCTGCCATTGAGGGGGGCAGGAATGTTGGAGAGACAGCCTCGATGCTGTGCCAGCCCTGCTCGGCAGCAGCCACAACACCGGTGTGTTATCAACACCTTTCTAGCTACCGATGCAGAGTACAGCACTAGGAGGGCTGCTGTGGGGAGAATGAACTCCATCTCAGCCAGGCCCAATACAGTTACCTGACAAGAGATTGCATCAGCCTAACAAAGGAGTTACATAGAATAAGCTTTGGGTGGGAAAGGATGGGATTCTTAAACCAGTTTTACGACTGGAAAAAATTTATACGCAATTATTTCTTAAGTAATTGAATGCAGCGTATCTACCAACATACTAGTTTGTGGTCAAAGGTCCAGAGCAGGTGAACAACTTAACAAATTAACTGTGTAGAGTTACATGTCTTCATGTAAAGTTGATGAAAATAGTGACTTCTCCCTCAGTTACTGACTGCCATAAAATTCCAATTATTGTTTCCTACCAGTAGGTTAATTCTAGTTCCAGATTAACAGTCTGGAAGGCAAAGCGTTATGTTGCTTCCCGCGCCTGTTTTTTCCAGTCATCCCCGCAGCACCCATTAGCCAAATTTCCCCTTATCATCAGTAGTTCTGTGAATATGTCTCATATCATAATATCATGCCCTTTTTCAGGTGCTTTATTTTTGGCTGGCAACAGAGAAGGATCAATAGCTCTAAAGTAGTTTCTTCAAACTCAAACTGTACTACAGGATAAAGCTGTGATAATTTGGATAATTACAAACTGCCCTTAATAATAATAATAATTTTTTAAAAATCAGCTTTTTCATTGGCAGAAACTGAGCACAAATACTTTCTAATCTAAGAACATGAGTTCTTAGACTGGCTCTGAAAAACGGCCTCAAAACCACAGTAGCTGGACATTTCCGTGAGGGTGGAAGGAGTGTGGCTCTTAGCTAGTTTTTGAGAGCTTGGTGTGGCTCAATTCAAGGGCAACGGCAACAAGAAAAGATGAGTATAAAACACATAAATAGTCCTGAGAGCAGAAGCCATCTTTCCTTTTCCTGGCAGTGCCCAAACCACTCGATTACTGGCTGCTGTTGAGTAAAAGCGATCCAGTTACCCTGTGGTGGTGTGCGGTAATGATAAGAAGCTCAGCCTGTAGCCCTGCAGTGCTAAGCTGTCCATTTTGTCAAGAGTGAGTTGCCTCAAAATACAAGCAAAAGCAAGCGTTATGCACTGGGATGGTCTCAATTTGAAAGTGAGATACTCGTCACCCCCAGGAAACCGAATTCTGCTACAAGCCCATATTAAGCACTTACACAGCAGGAAGAAAGAAAAGTGACCAACCCAAATTAAGAGAAGGCAAAAATCTGCAGCTCTTTTTTCATCACTCACTGGACTCATTCACGGCCAATGCCACTGGGTCACGGTTCTTGCAGGAAAACAAAAATACTTAATAAGATCGGCCAAACTGTGTTCCAAGTGGAGAGGGCGATAGCCTGGCCCCTCAGAAGGGCTCATTAGATTCAGCATAGTAAATGTTTTTCTCCAGATACCTTATCTGAAACTGAGGAAAAACACCTTTTCATGCATCAGTCTCTGGATTTCTTTTCTGGTTTTGCATGCACGTGAGAAGTAGTAAAGATGCTTCGTATCAGCAGCTCTGAAACTAATAATGGTGGTTTCTGGGTTTTTTCTAAACAAAACTTCCTTGAGAGTAAAGTAAGAGGCTGGGTCATGCCAAAACTTGCCTGCCTTGTTCATTGTGGCAAATAAAGTTATGGAAAACTCGCTACCTTGACCTTCATGGATGAATTCTGTTTCTCGTGTGGATACTAGAACTGCAAGTAAGTCTTTACAAAGGAAAAAAAAAAAACAAAGCAAAACTGTATGTGTGAAAAGCCTCGTTTATATCCCACTATATTATCAAAATTTTAAATCATCAGTGCACTGTGTTACCAAACCGAGGTAAAGATACTATCAAAAGTTATAAAAGTGCATATTTCTTTTTCTAGTAGTTCAAATCAATACTGCACCATCGGAGGTAGGCTTGGGGAGCATAACTTTATTTTACAGTGACATATGGATATTCTTCTGGCTTTGATCAAAAGTAAATATTTTAAAGTAATACCTTTCAGTAAATTACAAAGATGATTTATTAAATTAATTTGGAAATTGTTTGGAAAGCAGATTAGTGACAGGTAATGTTTGTTCTAGGTGAACAATTGACAGCATCGCTTTCTTTTCCGTCTCCTAGCAGCTGCCTGAACACGGTAACTTACGAAACCCCCACAGATTTAGGCAGCGCTCCCTAAATCTTATTGTACTGGTAAGTTTTTCTAAACAGGTGTTTGAATACAGCAGGGCACCTTTACACATAATAATAGGGATTGGTAGCATGCCCGGCCTTCTGTTTGCAGGCTTTATTTCCAGTCCTCTGGTTGGCCTTGGGGCTGCCTGTAGAACATGGTGTAGATACGTGCACTTTTAACTCTGATGTGGCAATTTCCCTTTCCATACCTTCGTTGCCATTCTTTGTGTTGGTAATTTTCAGACTGTCTCTGTAGACCCTGGAGAACCTGTGGATTAAAAGGTTCCGTGAAAGTTGAGCAAAATTATCCTTTAGTTAAAGGCTTAAATACACTCCATGTATGTATTTTTAAGAACCTGGGAGTATTAA
Organism: Elanoides forficatus; assembly: GCA_025311575.1. NCBI lineage: Eukaryota > Metazoa > Chordata > Aves > Accipitriformes > Accipitridae > Elanoides > Elanoides forficatus. The sequence goes on along the minus strand of JAOBAS010000007.1, from coordinate 9,419,925 downwards.
CTTGTTTCCAGCATCTGAGAGGGAATGCCGCTAAGGTCTGCTTCTGTTGATCACCTGCAGGAACTTTCTTCTTATCTCCAGGTCACAGTATTTTCACAACATGATTGAAGAAGTTTCTGATTACAGTTTGAGGCATCCGAAATCATCAGTGATACTTGGAAAACTGCATGTTCATGGCTCATTAGAATGGTAGAATTCTCCTGCATGCTGGTAGTCAAAACCAAAAAAAAAATTTTTTCAAAATGTATACAGCAAGTAGTCATGCAAAGAAATCCCTTCTAAAGAGCAGTAATAGGTTGTGGGCGTTTTGGTGGGGTTTTTTTGTTTGGTTGTTTTTTTTTTTTAAATTCAGCCCCAACTACTTAGGGCAGTGATTAAAACGGGGGAAGAGAATAGGGAATTTTATTGTGCAACCCGTTCATCCTTCAATAGAAGTGTTTAACAGATAAAGTGTCATGACGCTCCAAGAAGTGCAAGCATGGCACGGCTGGCCTGTGCTGGCCCGTCATGAGACTTAAAGTGAAATGCCTGTCAAAGCTATCACCGTGGTTTGAAACGGATCTGTGAGTTCAGCAACGCGGTTCGTTTGGTATGAAAATTGTGTTTCATCGGACGTGATTTTTGTGTGCATGTGGTTGGAAATATATAGGCATTGGCACGTCATTCTGCGATCTGGTTTTGGAGGCACCGTTTCGGTCTCCCGTTGGGACCAAACCCCTTTGTATAAATAGTTAAATGCTCTGCGGTGGAGACAGACAAGCGCAGCAGCAGCACCGTCCTGATCTCAGGGCCTGGATGTAGAGCACTTTGACAGGGATCTGGAAGACAAAAGTAGGAGGTTTTGCTCTCTGTCAATCAGGCCAGGAATCTGAGAGTAAGCGTCCCTTGTGCAATGTCAGCACCGTAACCACTGAGTGAATATTTGAGAGAGCCTTCCTCTGTTTTTTTCACTGAAAAATAAGCAGGGAAGGATCTAGTTTGTGTTTCAGTGCAGCTCAACAAAATTGTCAAAATGACAACACCAGAAGGGATCCCTTTCCCTGGGCACCTGAAGGTGCCGCAAGGGCCGAAAAATGCAATGGGGGTTAGTTAACACGAAGCTGAGGGCAGGAAACGTTACAAGTCTCTCTACTTCAATAAAGGGATGCGTTTGATGATTTCAATATGTCGAACGGATATAAATAACAAAGGCTTGAAAGTGCTCAGTTGATGCTTTGCTCATCTCTTCTTTGCAATGGGTTTCTCAAGATGGGACCCTGAGGTACACTTTAAGAGGCAGCGTGGAGAGAACGTTTACTCTCTCCTCTCTAGTTAGAGGGGATCTCGGCGTTTGAGTCTTACCGCCTTCGCACGTTTCTGTAAGCACTGTTTCCTGGTTAAGACCAGCTTTTCACGCACGCGACAAGGCGGAGCTACTTCACATCCCACAGGTCTTACGCTGTCTGCCGGAAGGATGTAAGGGGGGTATTTGAGAGAGTGGAAAAGCCAGGGGGATGCGGAGGATACTGTTTTCATTAAAAGGCCTTAGCAGCTCACACTACTCATCTCTGAGGAGGAGTAGCTGGCGCAAAGATCTAAACGTTTTGATGGTGAGAGGAGAAAGCAGTCTGAGACTTCCCTTTCGTCAGAGCTGCTCACCTCTGTCAAAACGCACCGCTGCTGCTCCCTGCCCCTCCGCTGGGGCGCTCCCCTCTTCCCGCCGCTGCCTAGTGCTCGTGCCCTCCCTTCCTCCTCCCCAAACCCTCTCTTCCTCCCTCCACCCCCCCTCCCCCGAGAAACCCCGAGGTTTTGTTTTCTTTAGTTTTTTTTTTTTTTTTTTACTTACCTTTTGTCTCTCTCTTTTCTGTGAGACCGATTCCTGGGGCAGTCAGCAGCTGGAACAACAGGCAGTGTTACTGGGTGTAGTGTTGCTGTACTCTGGTGTTTGATTGGGAGGCTTTAAAACACATTAGCTAATTAATCCTTACTATGTGACTGATGGTAGGCGAGCATCGCCCACCTAGTTTTATGGCTAAAAAGCTGACACTATATAATTTGCCCAAGGTGACAAAGTTGATGGATGACAGGGCTTTCTAGGTACAAGGGTGAGTTTCATTCCCTGAATGACAGTGATTACAGTCTGCGTATGAAGGATTTATGGCCAGAATTATGAGGAGAGCTTAGCCTCATGCTTGCTCGCTGCGCGGCATGCAGCGTGTCATGGTTTGTGGCGTTTGCTCGCCTTCCGAGTCCTCTTCACGGGAACATTTCTACTTTTCAAGCTAATGGGGAAGAGGTGGTGTCCCAAGTAAGTTCCTTCTGAAAAGCAAGGTTCACATCTATCCTGGCAACTGAAATTAGGCAGCAGTTCCCAAAACTGAGGAAAGCCACTTCATGTCATTCTGAGGGCAACACTTGAATTGAGGGTGGCAACGATGTACCGCTGTTCTCAACAGAGCATGTGCTAATACCCTGTGAGTTTTGAAGGTCATGCTAGTTAATTATATTAGCTAAAACCAACTTCCTGCATCTGTCAGCAGTTCAAAGCTGATAACATATGTAAAACATTAGCGGCATATTTTCTTTGTACCTCCTAAAAAAAAGGCAAATTAAAAAAAGAAAAAAACACCAAAAATCCCTGCCAGGAAACCCCAAAACCAAAGTTATTAAGTTTTTTGGCCACTGATACTGACCTACAAAAGCAAAAAGAACCTGATCTGATATTTAGATGCCAGATGAATCTTTCTGACCTGGCAGTTAGACAAACTGGGGGAGATTGAGATGGTGGTGACTGATGGAGAAGATGTAATTACAAGGTTTCAGTTTTACAGTGACTTGGTTAAAGTGTAATGCTTCAGCACACCCTCACGCACGCAGAGTCTCAAGCAGAACAAAAGGTTGTCTGTTACATGTTTTTGCAGAAGTGATTTTTTTAAAGCTCTTCGATAATTTAAATTGAGTTTTTCAAGCTTACTGTTTCAAGGAGCCTTCTCAGTTCCCACTGAAATGAATAAATTGATAATTTTCAATTAAAACAAAATACTTCAGTTTGAAGATATTCAGTGAGCTCCTACAGTGAAGGATCATCCTTATCATCACTTCAGCTGACATGAGAAAAAAAAAACATTACTCTGTGAAGAGACAAGACAAAGGAAACCAGGTATTTGGGGCATTCTGTTTGCAGCTAAGGGCTGATATCTCTTATCAAAAGGATAAGAGAAGTTCAATGACCAGCCCACGATAGCTCCACTACCTGTACTAGGGCATGATACCAAAATTTTCTGGGTCCTACTCCAGGTCCCTGAGCGCAAAAAAACCTGTATTCCTACCCAGGTCTTTGTTGTGAGATTCTGTTATGGCCGTTGTTACAAAGAAGCCAGCTCCTTTCTAGTGGCTGAAAATGCTTGATGCAGCCCAGATGCTAATACAGTTAGAGGCGACCAGCCAAGTAACTGGTGTCCTCCGTCTGTAATTAAGTGTGATTGAAAAGGGGGGGTTAGGGGAAGTAAAAACTTATCTCCTTCATCCTTCCATTAGCATTTGCTTGCAGAGCTCGATGCTGATTTTTTATTACCTTTCAGAAAAGTGGGCCGGCTAACATAGTTTAGATACATTTTTATTATTGGGAGTTGGTTCCTTCCATTTTCTGCGTTTTCATCCCTCTTCCCGGAGATAGAGTTTATGTACACACAACGTGAAAGAAATCTCTTCGGTTTACAACTTCCGTTTAATTTGGGGGAGCGGGTGTCTTTGTGGGAGCTATGAAAAAAATCAAGGCCTACTTTATTCCTGTTGCTCCTCAAAGAAAATTAAAAGATACGAATGAAAAGTAAACTGAGCCAAGTTTGGTTTTACGAGCCAGAGCTTATTAGGGTCCAAGTCCATTTGAGATAATTCACGGTTTCAGTTGTCCAAGCAGAAGGGGCTCAGTGCACAGCCTGTATGGCTGCAGCCAAGTCATCTGAGCTACGCGCAAATGGCTTTGACCAGAACTGCTGATTTTCATAAAATAATGCACGCTGTATGTTATACTCTGTGGGAAGAGTCTGGTGGGATCGGCTGTCCCACTGCAGGGAAATAGCCTCGGAGGAGGCGTTCGTCAATTCTGCGACAATTTGAGTACCTGCTTTTTATTGTCGTCAGCAGTGGCAACTGTGATGATGAAGGATCTGAGCGCAACCTACATAAATGCATATTTGTATCTATGGGAAACATTCATTTTGCTTCACTGCTGCCAGCCAGTCTGTCTCTTCTCAGGAGTCGGCTTAGGTCAGATGAGTGAGAAATGAGATGCTTTTGATTCATAACTCAGGATAACATTTGAGACGTTTCTAGAAAGGAATACTTGTTACAGTTGAGCTGCAACTTCTTATAAGAGTTTGATTTCAGGGAATGAAATAGTGGTTACAGAGAGAGAAAATGGAAGCGTGAGGGAGAAAAATAGTGCATTCGAATCTTCCACTTCCTCTTTAGACTGTAATTTTCCCCTTCTTTCTCCTTTGCGGTCAAATAATAAAGTGTGGATTTAGTGGTAGGTGACAGTATAGAGAGAATACAGCCACAGCGTAGGCTTTCTCATCTTCTACGACACGCAGCTTCTTTGAACTGTGCTTAACCATTTGAGGTATCGTAGGTACTGATGGGTGGAGGAAAGCTCCAGAATAACACAACCAATTTATAGGCATTGTAAATGAAAAAAACCCACTTTTTATTTAGAAAAAGGAGACAATTTTCAGAAACTTATAGTGAACCTAGAAGTGTTTCTAGTGAAAGTATAAGACTCATTCTCTAAGTCGGTTTGAAAGTCTGACCATTTTTCTTGCTCACGTAACCTAAAAATACCAGCTGACTTGTAAAAGATTTCTTTTCTGCAGCATTGTTCGTTTCTATCCCTAATTTAAGAATCTGTGAAAGACCGAGGGATCATACATCTCTGCAGACAGCTGTGGTCCAGCATCTCATTTCAGTGACCTTCCTTCAGTCAGTTTAACAAACAACTAAGTGATAACTGGGGGCAGAAATTTGTTACCTCTGATAAATAGAGGGAGCAGTTTTATTTTGGAGCCCATCCAAAACTGCCTAAGGTAATTTTGATCATTAACATCTGAGTATACTATGTTTGTGATTTCAGTAGCTTCTGCAAAGAGTTGTTTGTTGGTGTTTTTTTAATGTTGCTAGACTAATGCCTCAAGGTATGCACAGGAATACGTTGTGTACTGGCAAATGGCAACCTACAGGTGAAAAATTCTCTTAGTGATGGATATAGAAGTTGAGGCAGTAGCAGGAATTCTAACAAATAGGTGAAATGCATGCTGTAACTAATGGAAAGGGGAGGTTAGAGAAGTGCTGAGAATGAGTGGCGTAAAGGCTTAGTACAGCAAGAGACTTGGCCTTTGATGCAGTCCCTGGTGCAAATTTAGCACCAGGGACCAAATTTACCCTGGGGCTATATTCAATGATCTGTACTGAACAAAAATTTCTGTTGAATATTAATTCTGGTCGGATAGCAAAATGATGCTGAAGATGCTTGCAGACTTGGGCTAAGAGCTTGAAACTGGTAAGAGATTTAGAGGTCCTGTCACTATCAAACTGGGTCTGAATTCCCATATGCAGCTTTACCTGTCTCCTCCTATGTAAGCATTTCTGCATCCCACGGGATCAGTCATTTTCCTGTCTTTGTAACATTTATTTGTAAGTGTTGTCCCTGCACAGGACTTCCTCTTCAACGCTGAAGTACTGTCTATCCGGGATATTAGCCGGAGAACCTGGACACTATTCGATATTCAAGTGACATAGGGTTCAGAACCTACAACAGCTTTTCTGGGGTCTTTGAATTGTCAGGCAAGCCCGTAACTGCCATCCCTCTAAAATGTGTATTTCAGACTCTTTGTTGGAAAGACCTCAGAGAAAAGGCTCTGAGATTTTCAGTGTCAATTTTTTTTCGGCGTGTTTGGAGTAAATGCCCAAAACCTGCCACCGTATGCTATTGGATTGTGACGCCTGGATAATAAAATAAGCGGGCCAGAGAAATTAAGAGCAGAAGTAAAGGCTTCTAGGCGACAATATAATGTAATATAGAAAAAATATAACTCAATTGGAAATAGCCAGCTGGCACTAATGGCTCATTTGTTTAGATCCATATTTCTAGACTATCTGGCTTTTGGTGAGATGGGAGCAAGGAAAATCATGCCTGCCTGCCAATGGCTATCATTAAAAGTGCTATTAAATAGAGCCATTGGTCTGCAGCTAAGGAGGCACTCAAAACCTTGATAATCGGAAACGGTTTTAGGAAACTGTCAAGTACCTCAGAAGACAAAGCTGAGCTGCAGGAAGCTGGGCTTTGTCTTCTCAGGCACTTGACAGTTTTCTAAAACTCTCTTTCCCATTATCAAGAAGGTTTTGATAATATGCTACTGGCGATCGTGTAAACAGAGAGGCAGCGTCACTGCACGTGGCTGATACAGTGTTCTGCTTTGCATAGGGGAGAAGTATCATCTGTTGGCATGCTAAACTAACAAAACTTTATTTTTAGCAGAACATAAGACCTTGCTGTGCCTGAAAACACAATTGGGAATTTAACCTCCGTACAGTTATTGCAATATTTCTGATGCTGTTGTCTAGTGGGAATGATAACAACTACAACAAGAGCACAGCACCAATAATAATAATGATGTTGTTGTTATGGTATAATAATTGTTACTGGTGGTATTACTGTTATTGTTGTTGTTGTTCCCTTAGAGGGCATTACAGATACGGTTACCTCACAAGCATGTGCTTTCCCTGAGGTCCCCAGTACTGCCCCGCGATTACCTGTGAGGTCCTAATTGCCCCTTAAGCCCCTGTGAAGGGCAGGCATCCCTCATGGCATCGTCCGAACTTTTGTCAGCTCCTCACTCGCTTATCTGCTTCACCCAGCAATTTCTCACGCCTGGTAGTTTTCCAGATGCCGTTCAGTTGGCGTGACCTCCTGGCAGGACCGAGTCAACAGCCTAGTGATTTGCCTGAAACCGTAACAGAGAGAGCACGTCTGAAGTGGGGGGTTGCCTCATTAAGGATTACTGACTTTTTTGCCGGCAAATACCTGTGGCACGCTGCTCGCAGCTGCGCACGCGGAGCAGCAGGGACACAAACCTTCTGTCTGAGATGGGTTAACTTGCTAAAGGTTGGAGTGAACGGCCCAAAGCTCTTGAAAGCAGAACACCAAGATGGAGTAAATATGACCTGCGGCACCGGTTAGAAATGACTTGGAAAGAATATCGTGCTATTCGAGAAGACTGTGGCACTTTCGGATCTGTAAGTCTGTCCCCAGAGTGTACTCAGCTATGTTTTCAGCCTTTGTTAGCTGCACTATCTTCATATATATGTGCATTTGGTGACTTTTGAAAAAATTATTATTATTTTCCTTTACTGTTTCAAAGAGCAAGTGTAACCGCACCTTGTGCTAAGTTTTCATGGAACGGTGTGGGACGGAAGGGACCGTTAAAGGTCACCTAGTCCACCCCCACCTCCTGCAGCGAGCGGGGACGTTTTCCACCAAGATGGGGTTGCTCAGAGCCCCCTCCGACCTGGCCCCAGTTTTGGTGATTGCCTGCAGAAGGAGTGAGGCGTGGGTAGGTGCCAGCTGTTCCTCGTTCCCTCTGAGGGTAACTGCTGCCCAGCTGGCCTGAAGTGCAGTTGGAGTCGGGTTTTTGGGTTAGAGTGTAGAGATCTTTCTAAGTTGTCTTTGTGCTGCTGTTAGAGGTAAGCATAGCAGCCAGCAGAGAGGGAACCTTCCGGAACTCCCGATGGGAATTGGTGCATTTTGCAGCCTTCAAACAGACAAGCAGAGTTTCCCGTGAGCTCTTTACAAATGGTGAGTACCGGCTGGAAGGACCCTGTTGTGCACAGCTGAGATACGGTAGCCAACGGCTGCAAAATAGCCTGGTTTTTGTACGTGGTGTGTGATTTGGGAGCGGGGAGGAGGCTGCCAGATGTAGGTGAAGATCTGCGGATGGGTGGTAGAGAGTTGTTATTCTGCCGATGGCAACTCTTGCTAGGAAAGTGGCGGTCTGGTCTTGCTACAGAGGTTACTTTGTTGTATAAACTTAGGTAAAAGGCTCTATATGCAGTTAGGGGTGGTAATCTTAAACCTTACACAGCAAAGAAAACAATCTGAAAGTAAAACGCCAGCAAGTGTGGTTTGGTTTGTTTTATCTCTTGTGCTGTGAGTAAGAGGCTTTCACTTTAAAAGCGTCTTTTAAACATAGAAAATGGAGCACCTGTTTGCCAAGCAAGCTTCCTCCTGTGCTGGCCGACATCTGCACTTGATATTCAACTGGTGTATGCAAAGCTTTGTTTAAATGATGTGTTTCATTTTTTTAAAACCTTCGAGTATATTCAAGTCACAGTATGAGAGCAATTTATTTAAATGTACTGGTTTATTTCCAAAGGCTTAGTGTTAGGTGCCCTTTCATGGCAAATGTGCTGCTGCTTCTATTATTTCTTTATGAAAATGCTGTTCATAAGCATAATTCTTTTCAGTATTATTATTGAGATCTCTACTGAATATGTGCCAGGACTACAATGCTTGAGTTCTTCAGGATCTTCAGAATTGCCCGCACCTTAACAAAACAAAATAAATAGAGCGGTTGGGTTCTGCGATTCTTACGAGGTGCTGATTGGAGTAAGTGTTCACACAGCACAAAGAAATTATGTAAGCGCGTGCCCCGTCTGCTATCAATTATTCCCGTATGTTACACGTGCTCTTCTTCATCCTGGTCAGCCTATGTGGGGAAAAAGAGCGTGAAAATTTTTATTCATATGTTGTCAGGCTCTTGGATAAACCTTGGCATACTGTTTATGGAAAATAATTTACTAGATCAGCTTCTTACAAATTTTTCATGGATTGATAGATGCTGAAATAATTTGCTTACTGCATTGGAATGAAATTCAGATTGCGTGCCAATTACGTGATGTTTGCTTAACACACTTCCTTAAGGGCAGTAGATACCATGCCATGGGAGGTCAGTCACTGTTATTCTGGTACCACCGTTGAGAGATGGAAGCACAGGTTAGCTTCATTAGTAACAACAAAACCATCTCTGAATGTTTTCAGCTTTCTCTGATTGAGATGTACTTGTCCAGGTTTTGTTCTTTGAACAAATAATTGCTCGTGCAAATATTCTTGGAATGCTGATTTAGAGCGCTGCTGGATAACGGGATTGAGTCAAATTGGTGACATGAAGTCTGCTCTCCTCTTTCTAAATCATCACGAGAAGAATTTGGCCTTAGTTTTTGAAAGCGATCCAGAAATAACGCTGGCAAAGTGGAGACAGTAAAACCTGCCTTATGGAAATCTGCAGAAGACACACATGCTTTTACGTATGTGAAAAATAAGTTACTGAAGCCTGAACCAAAACCTGAGAGGTACTATCTGGTATCTCTGTCCTGGAGTGGAAAGTATTCATGATGCAGATATCGAGCACTAGTGTTCAGGTCTTGGCAAAGGCTGTTCGGCATCTAGGTTCTGGTTCTTCTGGGGAGAGAGGCAAAACGTTTCCCTCCAGGATCATGCAAAGTGTCTGTCTCTGATAATTATTGCAGGCTTGTGCCCTGTCTAAGTCAGTTGGTGTGCGTTGAGCAGATGAACCATATTGCACATTTTAACTGCTATACATCGTACTTCTCCTATGTGTGGTGAGTAAGCAAAAAAAGCGTGTCACGGTTTGAATTACTGCAGTGGCTTTGTGTGGCAACGTTTTGGTAGCAGAAGGGGTTACAGGGGTGGCTTCTGTGAGAAACTGCTGGAAGCTTCCCCTGTGTCTGACAGAGCCTATACCAGCCGGCTCTAAGTCAGACCCGCCGCTGGCCAAGGCCGAGCCAATTGGTGACCCCTTGCTAGGGATAAGGCCATTGACAAAGCAATTGGAAAAGGGGCAGCAGTCCTCAGGCTCTGGAGG
>JAOBAS010000007.1:9376379-9409908 GCA_025311575.1 Elanoides forficatus | reverse complement strand
AATCAAGTTCATTCTCCCAAGTTGAGTCTGTTTTGCCCGTGATGGTAATTAGTGAGTGATCTCTCCTGTCCTTATCTTGACCCACAAGCCTCTTGTTATATTTTCTCTCCTCTGTCCAGCTGAGGAGGGGGGAGTGATAGAACGGCTTTGGTGGGCACCTGGCATCCAGCCAGGGTCAGCCCACCACAATTACGTCTGTCTAATTTCAGCATTGTAAGTGAGAAGAAGCTGACTTTTTGTTCAATGATTCATGGATTGCAAGGAAAAAAAAAAAAAGATGAAAAATGGTATTTGTTAAAACTGGATGCTAAGCTTTAGTTTTGGACTTCAGGGGTAGGGGTAGGGAAAGCCTCGCTCTCCGTGTGCCTGTGGTTATCAGAGATGTCTGGTTTGCACTTCAGTTTGATTTTCCCCATGAAAATTGCTGTGGACAAATATTTTATATGCTTTAAGATTTCAGGAGGGCCATGTGAAATGCTTTCTGAGTTCAATAAGCGTTTTTGCAGTAGTTGCACCTTACTGTAGGCTTAAAGAAAAACACTCCACCATGCCAGGTGTAGTTCAACCTTTCTGGAGCTTTAATTGGGCTTTTTAACCAGAATTATCACCAAGTACAGGCACATGCTTTTCACCTGTGAGAAGGAATAGGGGAGGAGAAGAGTGAAATTGTGTTCTGTATCCATTCCCTTTCCTGGCTGTATTTTTAAATGGCTTACAGGATAAAGAGAGTTTTTAAATACCAACTGACCAAAACATGGTACCTTTTTTTGTAGTCTTCTTTGTTACTTAACTATCTTGTTTTGTTCTTGTTCTAACAAACCAACCTCAAATAAACTAAAAATACTTATTAAAATGATTGTGTAATCTCATGCTACTTAATATCTGATGTATCTATGCACAGCAGAGGTATCTGAGGAAAAATGAGAATTTGAGTGAGTCGAAGCATGAAACATCACAACCTTGCACCGAATGAGCTTAATATGAGTACTCTGCATATCGCTATAGGCAAGTTCAACAGCTGATGGAAAGTTAGTCTAGTCTATCGGTTGAATTTGTATCAGGAAAGGATGCAGTCATGTAATGCTTGATTATTATTCGTTTATTAATTTACATCAAAGATAGAAATGTGCAAAACGAAATTAAGAAGTGTGTCCTCCGTCTCTGCTGAGAATTCCCCTGTCATTTTCTATTTGAAAGGGGAAAGAATATCACAGCTGCAGAATCACAACCTGGCCTCCTGAAATTTAACCACAAGCTTTCTTTCCGTGTATTTCTCATTGTGTGTGACTTGGTTATCATTGTAGGGAGCCATAGAAAAAGCAACAACAGAACGTGTCTTTGCAATATTTGATTCTTGCTCTGAACTACTAGTTGAAATTAGGATTACAGAATTATTATGTCTGTTCACTATCTAGTTTCCTAAGGAAACAAAGCTAAAAAGAATAATTGTTTATTTAGAACTGTCCATCTTGTACCCTGAATGCATCAGTGGTCCTCAGTGACTTCATTAATCTGTAAAGACTTCTGTGTACAGAGAAGAGGGTAGTATTATAATATAGAGGCAAACAGATTTTTAAAGCAAAAAGCCTGGATAAGTACCTGCATTGCTATAATATTGATGAAATTTAGAGCAGCTCTGGAAGGAGAAGAATCCATCCTCAGTCACCAAAAATCACTCTGGGTAAAGAACTATGGTAAAATGGTCAGAGAAGAGACTCTCTTAGAGCTGGTGCCTGTGTGCGAATGCAGTTTTGTGACACTTGCAGAGCAGATACATTCTTTTAGACATGGATGTGAAAAATGTTCTTAAGCCTGCGGGTAGTGTATTAGAACTCTGCAAATGTGTTCTCAATTCCCTCATTTATTGTTGGTTACCTACGTGCTTGGCGGTGCAGGCGCTGCTTTCCCTCAGACCCCCTGATGCACGACTGGCTAATGGGAACAGGAGCCCGCTTTCCCCTGATGCCTGCAGGACATGGTGTACTGTTTGGGATGAGGCAGGGGGGATGAGCTTCCATGAAGGCACATCTCCATGCTTGCAGGGAGAAATAAATATGTCAAATGTAGCGATAAAAAGGCCACAGGATTATTCTAGAGCTGGGGATTGGTTCTGATAAAATTGTCAGATATTTCACATCAAAAACCACTGAAAGGTTTTGAATAAAGCGATGTTGGAAACTGAGTATAACGTCAACTTCCCAATGTGGTTTCAAGAATTGCAGCAAATACGACCTGAAACAAAACCTCCAGGAATGTAGGCTTACATTCAATGGGCTTGGGCTAAAGACACAAGTGATGCACAACCATGTCTCTTACCATTAAAAACTACTCTGCGCTTGATCATACTAAGGTGTGCATACTAGGGATGCTTCCCCTCGCCTCTTTCCCTCCTTCCTGCCTGCCTCCCCCTCTGGGAGCAAGTATTTTAGTAATTCACAGTTAAAAATATTCCAAATCCCAGATATTTTGCTGTGGCTGCAGAGTGTATTTATTTCCTGTGGCCTTTATTCTTACAGTCAGGTGGATGATGGGAATACTTACATATGGAAGTGCAAAACTTGCTTTAATACTCCCTAGTGAAAGGTGCGTGCACTGCGTGTGGATGAGCCACCTGCTTTAGTACCCACACAAAGGAAACAAGGAAGGGATGTAAATGCTGTTTAAGCAAATGAAGTTAAATAATATTCCCAAAGTATCCTGGGTACCCTTATTGAATCCTTCTTTTGCCTGTCACTTACCATTGCTCTAGTAGGGGAGGACTCTGCATGTCTCTATGTAAATAGAATACACACATCCTTTAAGTTCTAAAATTTGGAATAAGAGGTGGGGCGTTTCTTGCCAAGGCTGGAGTATTTGACTTCCAAAATTCGTGGGAGTTTTTTTGTGTTTTTTTTTTTTTTAATTGATCACTGATGATTTGCTGCACTCTAGTGGCTATTTAAGAAAAGTCTTGTGCAATGCCAGGCACCACTCAGCAAGAGCTTGACCAGAGGTTAATTTTACTTACCTGGCCTCTGAAAGGTTCAACCAGCTTTTATACATAGTATTTTATTTTAATTGCCCCCATTTTTGCATGTAGTGCTGGAGGTAGTAATATAAAGCCTTCTCTGCTCGTAATAACAGATACAAAGAAAGACAAGTGTGTCAAGAAGCCTGCAGAGGTGAGGCTGGTATCTCTTACCGCTTTGGAAATTCTGCTGTGTTGAAATCACTGGAGGAGAGTCCTGTTGTGCTGTGGCCAAGGGCAGACCCCGCTCCTGGAGTGACTGTGGGCTCTTGGGGCAGGGTTAAGGAGAAGATAAACAAGTGGGGACGCTGCGGCAGCGTGACCTGTTACATTAGCCAGAGATCCAGCTGCGGTAATAGAATTGGTACAGATTTATATCGAATAAATTTAAATTGTCAACAAAACAGACACTTCCAGCTATTTTTCTGTGCATTACAAGGATGTAAGAAGTGACAGAAGTCCACCTTACGTTTTTCTTCCCTGTCTTTCCTCTGGTTGAGAAACTCTCAGTAGCGGGCACTGAAAAAGTAATGGACTGTAACAAACAGTCCGGGCCGTATTCAAAGGAAAATTCCACAGTTTCAGTACCAATACGATAAATAGAAAACATGGCTAGATACCCTTTGAAAAACTAGTAATAGGAGTTAAAAAAAAATTGTATCTGACTTTTATAACAGACTGATGCTTACCAATCAATCAGTGCTGAATAGCAGAATTAAAAAACAAAACAAAACAAACCCCCCCACACTTAGGGAGCTGGGTACAGAGGCAGTATAACATGATAGTTCAGTTCAAGTACATACCCACGTGGGTGCTGTTCCTTTTTATGCTACGCTGGCAGTAAAAGAGAGTGAGCCATTATTTCTACATTTAACACTTGTACATTTTTATTTAGTTAAATCAGCCATTGTACACATTGCAGCTATGTATTGTTAGTGTTGTATTTTTTTTAATTTTTAACTAATACATGCCCTCATAGATATATTCAATTAGTGTTATCACCATGGGAACAAGATGCTGATTCGTCAACTTAAAATTCACTTCTTCTCACAGTATTCAAGTTCTTTGATAACACAGCAAAAAATCAAAATAAGAGGTGAATAACCATTATGTTGTTACACAGAACATCATCTGCACCGCAAATAACACAACAGAAATGCATTTCTTTAGAGCCCCATCCTTGAAGATCATCCTGTGGTGTCTCTGACAATAAGAAAGCCATGATGCGTTGTGAAATGTTTCATCATGGGTCTCATTCGGTTTGGCTGCCAAAACACTTCTTTTCTTTTCTTTTTTTTTTTTCCCCTCTTTTTTTCTTTTTCCTGCCTGCCAAAAAAAAGTGTTAGCATGGCACCTGGGGTTGTTTTGTCTGCAGGAAGACAGAACTCCCAAGATGTTTTCATGCTTTTGGCATCGTTACCTTAATGAGGAAGTGCCCTTGTTCTGAGCACTGAGTGAGTCATTAAAAAAAACAAACCACCCTGTAATTGTAGAAGGCCAGATAAGCTTGGACAAAGTATTACTCCTAGAGGAGAGGATTTGTTTTACTCTGGTTTTGAGTATACTATTAAAAAATCAAATAGCTGTTTAAAAACATTTAGTTAAGAGAGTGTGTGTGTGTATGTCTGTGTGTATTATATATGCTAAAACACTACAGAGCTCCCTCCTTTAAATATTAACGTATAGAACACCCAAAATTTCAGATCTCTATGTTCCCTTTTTTGAAAATAAAAGTGCAGACATGCTATCGTGGTTTTCAGAGGGTTGGTTTAGAAATATATATATTATATATATAGATAGATAACAAAATATTAACAGAAACTGGCTTTCAAGGATTGTGAGCACTTTCTCTTTAAAAAACACTTGATTGTAAGATAAAAACTGCTCGCTCAGTGCTAAGAGGGCTAACAAGCTGACATGATTATAGGAGGGTTTGGTTTTGACCTTCAGATGCCACATGCATGTATCGGATAAGAGGCAATCTCGATAAAACACGGTGAATTAATTATTCTCCTTGTATAGTGGGTAAGTCTTTCTCCCATAGTTATCTACAGCGCAGTGGCCAGCAGGAAGTACCACCAATAAGACAGTGGGGTTTGCTAAGCAGTGATGAAAACAGGAAACTACTGTAGTTATAATTGTTTAATACGCCCTGCCACATGTCCAGATCTAAAAGATTTTAATACCGTATGCAAATGTGCCATAGATATAGCTGCTAGCAAGTTGGTTACCTAATTGGGTATTCTTTTTTTTTTTTTTTTTTTCTTTTCATTTTCTGGAAATCTTTAGGTGGCTGTCCAAAGGTCTTAGAATGGCCACAGTCAGCTGTTACTTCATAAGAACAGCTGAATTTCCAGGTTTTTAGCCTGACTCTTAGAGCCTTTAACTATAATAGATCCCTAAACTGGAAGTCTTACGGATGCAGTAGATCTGCAGTGCTTCCTCCTCAGTCAGTCTGTGTTTGCAGTCGATTGTGTTAACATTATTTTATTAATCACTGTTCAGCAGCGTCAATAGACCTTGTAATCCATGATGCTATTTGTAGTCATAGGCAGTGTGTTTTCTGCAGTCTTGTAAGTCCAAATACTCTTGCTATATACAGTTTACACGTTAACTCCCTTTTTTATGATGCATGTACATAGTCACTTGAAGAGGCCTGTAGATGAAGTTGGCTTGACAAATGCAATTTCTCGAAGCTAGTGCAGAAGCAAAGAAACAGCAAGAAGTGGCGATGCTGACAAATTCCCAGTACGGCACAAAGACGACGATTCGGTGGGTAAATCATCCTGAATGAAGGATGCTATCTTTGGTCACAAATTAGCTTACAGGGTAAAAAAACAACAAAAACCCAAAATAAAATACAGGGAGGGGGAAGAAATGAATTCACTGCATCTGCACAAGTAGAAATGGCAGTGTCTTCCAGTGATTATGTAGGTAACAATGTCTCTACCTGGAGAGGATGGATGCTGCGTACGGGATGGATGGTTATGTGGTGGTGTTGAGGGGTGGCAGCTTCTCACTTCGCCTCCTGTTTCCAGTCCTCTTTGCAGAAGTGTCTGAGAAGCTGCTGGAGGTCATGTTGGAGGTCATCCTGTGGTAGTGCTTCTGGTGTGTCTTCCAGCTCTTCTATGTGCACATGTTTTCCATACCGGTCCTTCATCACAGTCCTCTTCTGCGTGCTGGCTTTACTCAGTGTTGTCCTAAAACAAAATAAATGAGAGAATGCTCTTAAAAAGCCCACAGTTCCCAAAGGTTTTTAAAAAAACGCTCCTTTTCAGCTCCAGTTTTAAGGCTTTTTCATTTAAAATGACACAAGAAGAACTGCAGCTGGCAGTTTAAGCCAGCTACTGAGATCAGATACCCGTTATGCATTCTGAATACAACACACACCACAGCTTTAACTGGCTTTCATAATGTAAACTAACAGCAATTAATCTCTATACGCTGACTAAGCATACAGTTTTAGATGCCCAACAAAAACATGCTGTAAAACACAGACATGCAACATATGTTGAACTTCACACAAGATATTCCTCTTTGCTGTATTTATCTTCAACATACAGAGTTGTCCTGTGCAATAGTGATTTAGGCCGATTTGGTTCTTGAACACTTGCTTCTGAACAAGCCTTACTTCTGACAGCCATTAAAACTACATTTGTGGTAATCTACTGTCCTGAACTATTCTGTTAATTACTCTCTTACCTCATTGGAACCATCTTGCTCTACTAGTCAGAACCTTAAACCTCACCAAGTCCTTTCCACATCTAGGCAAGTAAATGTAGTTGTCATAGGACAGCTGGGTGTCTCTGGCTTAGCCTTACCCAGAAGCCCAAGTTTTGGTCTGTGTCCTTGAGAGAGAACCATGGGAAGCACTTGGAAATTCCTGCATGCTCAGCCAGGAATAGCTCGATTTTTATCAGACAGCTGACGCTTCTTAATTTGACCCGAATGACCAAAAGGTCCCTCGGTTAGATGGAGCACTTCGGCAAAAGCGCACCCTTCATCCAAAAGCAGACATGGCGGGTCTTCCGGCCCTCAGTGTGTCCTTGTGACACCATCCTGCTAACTCTGAAACTGGTATGTGTCCTACAGCTTGTTACGATTACAGACGCCGTTTGGCCGGGATGTTCTTTCAGGTGCCAGCATCGGCTTTACCATGCCAAGGGCCACTATCAACTCAAACGGCCTGAAAGAAAAGGTTCGTAAAAGACACCTAGCCTGTAGCAGCCTTGGCTCAAGTTGTGTGGGATAGGAACGAATATACTTGCTGTACTACAGTAGCTTTTTTTTTTCCTCCCAAATATTTTCCTATCCGCCTTGCCTCATTCTTCGTAAGACTCGACTGTCGCACGTATCTATCTATCTATCTAACTCCATATGTCCTCTCGTCTACTTTGATGATGTTCAAATTATCAAATGATCACAGAGTCAACTGGTATGAAAAAAATATTTTTGAAGTAACCTTGATTCATGTTGTTAACTGTACATCACGCTATTACTCTTGTATCACCTATGACATCAGCCAGGCAGCGATACCCCTTTGTTCCGGGTCTAGCCAGGATGCGGTGAACTTTCTTCATAGCAGCCTGTGTGGTGCACTGTTGTCCATTTGGGTCTAGAATGGTGTTGATAACAGACCGATGCTTTGGCTCCTGCTGTCCAGTGCTCACACAGCATCGATACTTTCTCTTTTTTTCCCCACTGGCCCGCTCTGTGAGTAGGCTGGGGGTGGGCAAGAGATTGGGACGGCACGCAGGCAGGACAGTTGACACGAACTGGCCAAAGGGATAATTCCGTACTACAGAGAATCATGCTCAGCAATTAAAATAGGGCGTAGAGGATAAAGCTGGGGGGTGGGGGGTTATGTGTATTCGAAGGTGACAATTGCTCAGTGACTGGCTGGGTATCAGTCTGCTTGTGGCAGGTGGTGAGCAATCGCCTTTGCATCATCACTTGTTTGGTTGTTCTTCCCTCTTTCCTTCGCTTATTAAACTGTCTTCATTCAGCCCGTGAGCTTTCTCACTTTTGCCTTTCCTGTTCTCTCCCCCGTTCCGTGGTGGGACAGGAGGGTTAGGGAGCAGCTGGGTGGTGCATGGCTGCTGGCCAGGGTGAACCCACCACACCCCTAATTCACCCAGTCGAATTTTCAAGCAAATGTAGACCCTTCCAGCGCATCCCTCCCTCCCTGTAACAGAAGGTTAGTAGTAATCTTTAGTAATTTTGCAAATAAAGGTTTAGGTGCTGCTGGTGGTTTCACTTCAGACGCTCTCTTAAATCCACTCATTTGTTACGAGTTTGTTAATCCTTTTCTAGTAACGGTTCATTGACATGCGAAGCCAAACCTTTTAATAATTGATCCATCCTCTTTCATGATTTCTTTCTCTACTAAAGCGGGGAGTTGGACGTTCATTTGGTTACCTGTATAGCTCAAAGCCTTGAATTAAAACATAAACTACAAATTAAAACAAAAACCACAAACCCAGGACAGAAAATAATTGCTCTTTGTACCAAAGTACTTTATATTAATGAAGTTGAATGCTGAGAAAATGATGAATAGACAATTAAGAGAAGCATCTGCCTGCCATTTGCATCCTTTCAAATATTCCTCAAATGTACAGATCAGTTACAGTTTCTTGTATAGGATAGTTTGGTTTTACTAATAATTGTAACGAAGATTGTCTTGGTACTTTCTTTCCGACTTTGAAGTAGCCCAACTCAAGGCCTTGCAGTAGCACACTTGCAGAACTCACCCTTTGTATCTATTTACGATGGCTGCTCCAGCGACCTTTTTCCTGTCACAGAAAATACTCTTTTATAGCTGTTCCCACTGCCACCTCGAGCTGCCTGTTCTCAGTGCTAGCAGTTCAGAGGCGGGTACACCTAGAAACGATGCTCCTGAGGCTCAACTGTACTGAAATGGGAGAAGCGGGGAATGGAGCCTGGCAAGGTTTTCTATGGAATATCTGCCGTTACTAATACTTCACAGAAAATAGAAAAAAGGCAGCATTTTAATTTTCCTTTTGGCCGGATGTGGGTTTGTCTGCGGTATCTTCGGCAGGCTTATTGATTTACTAAACTACAAGCTGCAAGCTGGGAAAAAAGTGTTATTTCGCAAGCCATCTCTCTGAACCTACATGACAGTTTTTGCTGCTTGTTTTGTTATTGTCGGGAGAGGGGGATCTCTCTCTGAGAGATAGATATATATACACACACAAATATAGGCTGCTGGGCCTATATTTGTAATGGGAAAGTTGGCATCTCAAGCTAATAGCTTAGCACTTCTTGTCTTCCCGCAAGCTGTAATACTGTTGCATGGCAGAAAATATGCAGACCCTGACATTGTTGCATCTATGCTTTCATATGATATTTTGTCAAATTAAAAAAACAGAGTACTTATGTTGCATCTAATGACACAGAACTTTAATCTGCGTGATGTCTTTTACACGTGTTATTCAAAGGGACAATAAAATCGATTAAGAGTGAAGTGCTGTCAGTTCCTTATAGAAAAAGCTGTATTAATTCAGTATCACTTTTCTATTACTGAAATGTCTAAACTGATCAGAAAAAGCATAAAAACAGGAAAGGTGCTAATTAGCTTGGTAGCTATTTCTTCCTTTCAAGGCCAAATACATCAGCTTAACCAGAGAGTAGACTTAACTGTGTAATTTTGTAAAATTACCTCCATGCATGGTAATGTATGAATGAATTTTTTCTTTAACAGTAACCACCACACCCGTGATACCTAACAACTTAAAGCCTCCATGGTTTTTTTCAGATTCTTAAAATGTTTCATAGCTAATTCTGTAACGTTACCTTCACACACACACACACACTTTATATACTAATCCTTTTTTAACATGGCTGAGTATAACAACAGGAGTTTATACTCATTAGCCGAGTATGATGCTCCACCGACAAAACTGTCGGTAGACTAGAATTTCTCCTCAGGTATGTTGTGACACTTGGTTTAATACTTATATTTAAAAGGCATTTTTTACCTCTTCAAAGTCCTCTTTGGCTGATGGAAGATCAGTAGCTAAGCTAGCATCCCCCAGGTGTTTCTCCGTTCTCTCTCCTTGCACTACGGTGGTCTTTATGACTTTGCTGACCTTCCGGCCTTCCACTGGTTCAGACTGGAATTCAGAGGCACTAGGCAAAACAGCAGGTTCAGACAGGGTCACCTGTACGGTTAGAAAGCAGAAGTATACTGGATATGAATTACATAATGGATACTAACAAAGCTTTTAGTTACTCTATCGTTCTTTCTTAATCGTTGCCACAGAGAACATGAATATAAGAAGCATCTCACTTTCTACGTGTACACAGCTCCGGAACGCAAGGTTGTAGGATACATGCCAGTTCAGACAGCAGAAACAGCCCTGGAGCTTGTACTCTGCCAAGGAGCTTTATGCTAGCAGGGTGAAATCTGCTTCTGGAACCTGAGCTAGCCCGAGGGTAGCGGGGGTACTGCTACCCTCTACCACAGCGCAGGCTGCCGTACTGGCTTACCTGCCCAGGCCACTGGCGTTCCACCAAGTAACCAGCGGACCTCTTGCTGTGAGCCCATGCTGTATTCGCACAGGTAGTACGAATTAGTGGTATCGACCCATATCTTAATTTTAAGATAATTCTTCTGAGAGATGAGCCGCGCTTGTAAAACTAAGGAACTCTTCCAGGAGCAACAGACCAGAATACTAGAATACCATGTGAAAGTGACAAACTCGATTTTATTTGGCAAAAGGAGAATTTAATGTATACGGGTTCCAAATGATAAAGAGTATTTCTGGTATGGTCAGCTAACTAAAAAAAATTACTTTATTTTCTTGTTACCTTACTCCTAGAGAATTAATTCTGATTATTAATTCTGGTGAGAGAGAATGGCAATCACGTTCTCAGCATTTCTAATGACCGCTCGTTAAATGTTGCTTTCAATTGCAGTACTGCCGAAAGCAACCCCTGTTACTAGCTTCTGGCTCCCTGTCACAGCCTTAATGGTGCCGATACAAATGTCTGTAGGGCTACATGGTGAATTAAGGCTGGAAAAGGTAAACTGAAAAGCACTTACCTTTTTGTTTTTTTTTTTTCTTTTTAATTACCTGGCTCTACAAACAGTTTGCATGGATGTAATACTTTTTTTTTTTTTTTTTTTGCCTCTCCGAAGCAAAGAACACACCAGTAAGTTAAACCTAGTATAACTCTGTAGTTTTAGAAAGGCTTAGTTCTAGAAACCTAGAGAACATCAGATGATTTCATTACATTGTTTGCTACTTTTCTTATTAGAGTAAGAGGTATAAAAACATGTAGAGATTTGCCATTTATCTATATGTCATCTTAGTACAAAGCTGCTTTCTTCATGAAGTTGGTACTTCTCATAAATCACAGATTCTGTATCCTGACTTATTTTCAGAGAAAGCTGCCTTCCTTCTCTGCCCACCCCCTGCCTTTTCCCGGTCTTTATTCTGAGGCTTTTCCATCTGCCAGGAAGCTTTTAAAAGTGTCATTCAAAACTGAATGTCGTTGGCGTGAGTAAGATGTAGTTACTAAGTACGCTGTTGGTGTACTGCTGCTTTGTACCATCGCAAGGAAAAGTAGATGATCTGACCTCTGACTGTTCACTGTCGCTCTTCAGCACAACCCGTTTTACAACTTTGGAATAGCCATCTCCTTCTTCGACAGTGACGGGTTTTTGCGGTGTTCCTTGCATTAGGACTTCCTCTTTTTCTGTGCCATCTGGAGAAACGTATCGCCGGATGATCTTTCTAGTGACCTGGAGGAATGACATAGAGCTTTGTCCCAGAAGAATTAACGATTCCTTCTTGTTCTCTATATATTATTTTCTACTCAAAGGGCATTTTTTCCTACACAGAAAAACCTACATAGATGGTTCAGTATTTTAGTCTTTAACACATATACTCCAAAGTACCTGTAATAAAGCTGCAACTTGATGCATCTGCCCTACTCAGGTTACCACACAGCAATGCTTCCGTAAACGTACTTCACAAGTGGGCACAACATAGATATTGCAATGACTCTCTAAAGCAGTAGTTATTATTAGGAAAGGAGTACAGTATTTCAGAGATTAAAACATACTTTACAACCACACAACTGCTAGAAAACATTTTCAGAGTGGCATTTTCAAAAAGGCTTCTGAAAGTAAGAGGTTAGCAGCTTGGCTATCAAACGCTTAGAAGTAGATTCACAGAGGAACTTGGACACCACGTTGTAACACCGCAGGTACTAACCACTGCTGAACTAGTAAGCTAGATTTAACCTACTTGAGAGACTAATCTGCTGCTTAAGCTTTCTAAGCATCGGCAAGTCAAGCAAAGAGGAGCAGAAGAATGTTACAGGGCTCAAAATAAGATATATTGCTCAGGAGAATGGGTATGCATCCCTCTGTGGATGACCTGGAGCTCTACGTTTTTGTCTGCCTTCCCACCCCTTTTGACAAGGTAACATTAAGCAGTTACCTCCCGCTCTGTCCAAAAGCTTATTTGCTGTGATGCTCGATCAGACTGGGTCACCTCTATTAAATAGTCACAGAGGTGGGGGCAGTGCCCTCCCAGGCATGGACCTACAGTCATGCTCACTCTTGCACAATGTGCCCAGGAATATTTGACTGCGGTTGTTTATTTTGATATGAATTCAGACACCTTCCAGAGATGTGCTATCCACCTGAGGGTCTATAATGTTTTCTTGGGAGATGACAGATGGGAGTTTGCCACCAGCAGAATTCAGCCAAGTCCTAGACCAATTCTCTAAGCCCTGAGTTGTCAGATAAGGCAAGGAGCACAGAATTTCCACTTCCCTGCTGTGCAGAATTCACTTTTATAAGCATGGTCTGAAAATGCTTATTTTATGAGGCCATCACACCTATAAGTACTTTCTATATTCTTTGGGCCATAAATCTGAATTGCATGTACTGACACAGAAATTTAGGAACCTGGTCAGGCACAGCTGAGTGGAGATTTTGAAGATCTAAAGTCTGGATTTAGACAACTCTTCCAGACCCAGCCCTCCATTAGTTACATTAATAAGAGCAAACATGGTCTTAGATAAAATTGTGGTGGTGTGGTTTTTCTCAGAAATGTGGATCTATGCGGAATTTCCATTGGCTTTAAGTGGGCTTAGTTATAAACTGTAACAAAGAATGATCTTGCAAATCAAAAGAATTCTTCAAACTTTGGAATCTCTCCTGAATAAAAATTCTGGTTCCTTCCATGCTCCACTCTTAAAAATCACGCCCCTTCATAAAAGAAAATTTGGCTTGTATGTGAGTGTATTTATGCTTCCTCTTGTAAGACAGTAAGAAGGTAGCAAGGGGCATAATTGACAATACCTTCTTTACCACTGTGTGGCCATGTTCATCTGTATATTGCTCTTCTGTGACTGTTTCTGGTGGCATTTCAGGCATACTATCAGCCTGTATGACAAAGAACAAAGTTTTATGAGGTAAGACCTTCATGTAGGTACCTTTAAAGAAGCAATTTTAAAAATGGTTAATTGGTTAAAGAGTGAAAAAAAAAACTGAGAAGTGTTAGAAAAAAACCTGTTCTGCAAATAAATACTTAGAAAGCATGCAAAGAAAAGTTATGCTACAATGGACAAGCAAATGTATGTTAGTTGACAGTGTTGTGTATGGGGCTGAGAAGTCTTCGTTCTCCTACTGAGACATCCAATGGAATTTAGAGTTGTGTTAGCAGCATTACTACAATCCTCCCTTCCAGAAAAGGTATTGGAATGGCTTATCCAATGCCCATGCACTATTCCGGAGCAATATCAGCCAAGTGGTTGTCTCAGCGGCATGCCTGAAGGTGTTACCAGTGCCTAGTCACCACAGGCTCGTGCAATCGTTCAACACTCAGTACCTGAATAATCACCCGGCGACGAACAACCCTGGTAGTGACCATCTCATCCTCGTCCGAGCTGGTCTCCAGCCCGCCTAACTCCTCTGCTAACTCCTAGTGGAAGCATGGAAGCAGTGCTCTGTTGTATGTGGTACTAGCAGTACTTACAGGTCCTGTCTTGTTTTTATCTAAAACCGTCTTCACTTCTGAAGATTTTTGCTTTTAGGATTTTGGCCTCTTACCTGACTTTAATCTGTGAAACATTGATGTGGGGTGGGAGACTTTAGCCACTTGACTATACCTTAGCTGTTCATTAGCATATTGAAATAAGAAGGATGAATCTGTGTGATACTAATTCTATAGGATGCTTTTAGTGGTCTTAGTGCTCTTAAGGTTGCCAGGGACAAGCCTGAAGTTTGTGGCACGACATCATTGCAGGTGGACTAGAAGGTATTACTAACACCAACTCTGGAATTCATACAAATTGCATATGGTTTGTGTATTAATTATACCAAAAATTACATGAAAACCTTTTAATCCTCCATACCAGGAAGTACATAGTGCAGCATATAGACGGTAGGACTAAACAATTTTAACTAGAGAACAATGTATCAATAGCCTTGGCACTGGAAAGATCAAGAAAAATTAGTAACGATAGGGCAGAATTAAAAATTTAAATGAAGCAGAAGGCAAAGAGTAGCTGAAAAGAACTGCTTGGGAAATATCAACAGTATAAAAGCATAAAGGGGAAAATAAATAAGGTGGGGGGGCTGTGTTTCTTTTTGGTGGTGCTAGTGGTTGTTTCATAAAAGAACAGGAGGGAAAAAGAAGTACGCTATCTTTGAGGGCAGCCTTTCCTACAGCAGCCACTGAATTAAGTCCTATTGTCGCTAATCTTTCACCATCTGAGTTATCTTACACGTTTTATAGTCAACCTTTTTCTGAGATCCCAGAGGCAGAGCTCTGAAATTCATTCTAGACACGGTACCTTTGCCAACATAAACAACAAAGAAAGAAGAGCCTGTTTCTAGGTGAGTGTCAAAACAGGGAACAATTTCTGCTTAAGTAGAACTGTGCTTTTTCTGCTCTAACTTCACTGATAAAACTTATTTCCCACCCAATTACGCCTTCTCCTTTTCTTCCACTTTGAACAGGCGAAGAAAGCTGTTTATTCCTAAACCTTTATCTGCCAAGTAATTTAATTTCCCCACTAAAAGCCATATAGTTGCTTTCTTTCATTGCCTCTTGACGTCTTCCCCTCTCCAAACATTGCCATAAGGTTCCTTTGTCTTACACAACCAATCATCTACCTCACATAGTTTTTGTTCTTCTCTTCCATCTCCTGTCTCCATTTCTCTTTACTGCCCGCATGCTACATAAACACCATTCTCAAGTTCTTCTCTTCCACTACATCCTTAGTATTCTACAACGTACATCCTGCTGCCTCTTCCGTCTCACTAACTTTACAGTATTTTTCATGTCATTCTTCATGCTGCTCTGGACTACTCTTGCCTTTCTTCATAAGCTTTTAACATTATTACTTTGTCTTCCATTACATCGGTTTTTCAGCTTTCACTTGTACGTGGTTGGTTTCTGCAACTGTTATTTACACTAATTCTCTCTCACATGCATGGACATAACTGTCACAGACCAAAGGACAAATAAGTGTAGCAGAAGCAGAATTATAGTCTAGACTTTAGGATCTGGGTTTTGCTTCAACTTTGAAAACCTCTATACACATGACTATAGCTAGCCCTTATAACCACAGAGGAAAGGAGAAAAGACTCAGTTGCAGACAGGGATTAATTAGGCTGATTTAAAAGAAAATATTCTCATCTTAAGGAATGAGCAAGACATAAAAGGGTTCTTTTGTGTCAATTACTTTGAGGCAAAGTTGTTGTTTACCTTCTCTAAAGATTCCTCTTCATAGCCTCTTCCAAACTTTTCTGTCTGCTCATCAGTTGACTCCACTATCACTAGACTAGTTCTCCTTGGAGAGAGGTCATCCTGGTGCAGTTGGGGGTCCTCAGGCTCTTGGATGATGGGAGAGTCACCTCTCTGAGCAGACAATGGGGGCTGTGGGGATGGTTTTTCTCTCTCTTCCTTTGCCGCACTGAAGTGTGCAGATTTTTCGCTTGCTGCTTTTCCAGTTACTGGTGCCGTAGACTGCTCTGTTCCTGGAGTTGTGGCACTATGAATTACAGGTTCAAGGGAAGTTACGACCACGCAGTGCTTTCCAGTTCCCATAAATGGCACATTATGCACTGGTTAAATATTGTCTGTCGCCTAGCAAAGTCTGGAAATAACTGATACTCCCTGACAATAACTACAGAGTAATCTGGTTAGGAATCCCTCTCCTCTTCCCAACCCAAGAAAATCTCCAAATGGATATCCGCATCCATTGCGCCCTATTCTGCAAAACTTGGTCTTTGTAATCGATTTATGCGAGCTCTGCTGTCGTTTGTGCCCTCAACAAATCTACATATTACCTATTATTTTGGGGAGGAAAGAGACTGGATCGGTACAGATGGATGTGAAGCAACTACTACGTTAATTACAAGCAACACAGCTGCAGGTGAAGAGAGGCCAACTTTCATGTAGAATTCTGGAGACTTACCAAACAGAAATCTAGTATAGAATCTTATTTTGTTTGTAATATTACTTTCACTGTTGAACATTGCTATGATTTAACTGCTCCCACAAGTTATTTAAACATATTATTATATATGTTACATAGTAACATACATAAAGGTAATACATTAAAGCATATGTACCTGCAATATTTTTGTGTTGCACGTGGGTGAATTACTTCAGATATTAAGCTAACTCTCATCTAACTGCGTTTTATCAAGTAACATTATAACTCTGATGCTAGCTTGAAAAAGTCACTTCTGATTTGCACTAATGGTGAAAACATTACCCGCTTCAACACCTAGAATCTGCTTCTGAGGATGACTTTTCTCTTTTAATGTATATCGGTCAAAAGAAAAAAAGACAACTATATCAAAACTGGTGGAATTACAGCCTGAAAAATAGCGAGCCTGCAAAAATTATATCTTCCCCGTCTAAAATTTCTGAGATGCTTTGAAGCTAGCATTTACATGCTTGCTTTTTTCCCCTCTCATCCTAAAAATTAACTGAGGAAACTGTTAATTTTTAATAATAGGACTCCAGATTCCCTTCTCCATAACCAATCCCATAAGTAGATAACAGTAATAATAACAGTAATAGAATAACTTGCACGTATATGTGGGGTTTTTTCCTGATACAAGTTGGGTTTTGACAATTTGTTGTGTTCTTCCAACTACTGCTCTTGAAACAATTGTGTTCTAAGTAAGAAAAGGTTTCATTGTAGTATAAGTTAAACAGCACTGATCCAGCCTTTTCTTCCCATTCACCAGGCTATACATATTATTGTATAATTCCTCTTGGTAAGTGTTCCTTATGAACAATTTAAATCCAGCCAAATTTTCCTCCTCGTTAAAAGTAGACATGAAGCATAGTGATATTCCCATCATCGCTACTCTCATTTAACATTATCAACATTGTCTCAGATGCATTCTCCATTCCTCAGAAACATTCATTTCCTCGTGCAAATCATTAGGAAGTATTGGTATGTTTGCCTACCAGTGCAAAGTAAGTCCTCTACCTTAGATGCTGTTTTCTGCCTCCCACACTCTCTCCTGGGTGTAAAGCATATTTGAGCAAAAGAATCCTCAAAAGACCATTTGCTGGACTCAGCTGCACCTTGACTGTTTGGGGCTACATCTCCACATCAAAGCTAATCCCTCCCAGAAAAGTCACTTCTTTGGAAGGGGATCCTTGATATTTTGCTAGCCTATGAATACCTGAATCGACCCTGCATAGAGTTCTCAGTGTGGGCACATGATTAGGGATGGTGGGAACTAAAAAACATGATCCTTTTCAAGTCCCTTTCCAAATGAAACCAACCCCACTGACAGCCTCAAATCAGAATTCAAGGCTTTGCTGTGCAAGTCTTCTAAATCCATACCTTACCACGTGTTGTTCCCTTAAGTACTTTTGTCCTGTCTGTATATAACCCTGTTTCTGTTCCTTTGGCCATCTGAAATTTATTTTTAAAAATCGAGTTCCTAATATGTGGTTATGAGTTTTGTAGGTAATGATTAAGTTTGGAAAATTTTTGCCTCAATTGAAAAAGCCATCCTGAAGTTGAAGGAAGGCCTCTCTAGTGTTAACTAAGTTTAACATTACTTGCCATCTAACTTATGAAAAATATACGCAATTTGTGAAAAAACCCAATCTCTACAATATCCTTCTTTTCTGTCATATGTACTAGACTAGATTATTGCTTTGTGTTCACAGTGACAAACTGACTTTTTTTACCTAATCCTTAAGGCTTCCTCCACACGGATTAAAATGTCAAACCTGCAGTAGGAAGTAATGAACTGGTGCACACAATTCGAAGAAAATTCTAGTGAGTTCCTATGTTTCAAAGAAAACTGTAAAATCGTCTTACTGCACAGAGAAGAGATAATCCGTTCCACATAGGTTTCATTCTGGTCTTTTGACACTTACAAATATTCATGTTGTGAAGCAGATGATTTTTCTGGCACATCTTGGGATTTCCCTGAGAATTCAGCTTCTACTTGTTCCTTATGTGCTTGTCTCAGGAGCTCAGCCATCGACACTTCTGCCTCGCTCCTGGGAGTACTGTCCTGAAAAGGAGAATAACTGACAGACACGTCTTCCTCGGAGACAATTGGAGGGTGTTCAGTTGGCTCACTGTCTTTAGACATTCTATGTTGTTCTTCTTGCTTATGTCTTGAACTGTACAGTTCTTCTTGCAGTGCAGAAAACCCTTTATAAAACAGAGAGAGGAGAAATGTCATTACAAGTCTTACTAGAATTCAGGAAGCCCTTTTAAAATTCCTGGATGGAACACATTACGTAAAATTTTTAGACATCTTGAGTGGGAGAGGACATGACCTCTCTAAGTAGCTGAAGGGACACTGAATTACCACTACTATTGCCAAATAATGAATCTTGACAGTAATAGGCAAAATAAAATTTACCCAGAAATTTACCTAGAGTAATTGATCTTGAAACTCTCAAAGTATGAAAGAAGATTCACAACAGATTTTTTCCAGCAGATGAGGGTAGGTTTTAGTGACTTCCCCCTCACCCCACCCCGCCCATTATTCATCTGCTTATGGAAAAAATAACAAGTATGGACAAAGAACATACAGGACTAGGCACAAGAACTAGCTAATTTATGTGCTTCAAAGCATATAAACACATCTACCCACTCCCAACCCCTAATCTCAAAGCAAGGGCTCTCATTCTGCAAAAAATATAAAATCATGTATGCGTTTCTCTTCCACAGGCTATAAGGCACAAGCTTGGGCTTTTATTTTCCCTTACGGGCCACATTGACTAGAAACCTATTGAGCTCTGACAAATAGCTTGGGGGGAAAACGTAACTGCTTGTACTGAATTTGAGCTGGACATGGAGGTCAATGTTCTAAAACTAATCGGTTGTGATATTACAATGCTAATTATAGTCAACAACCTTCTATTCCTACATTCTCTTACAGACGGGATGTTTGCAGCTGTCTATTACTTTACCGAGCTACTAGTTCAATACTAAGTAAAGAATGTAAAAGTATCAGCTCCAGAAAAGAGGATTTTATTTCACATAATTTGGAGGCATTTCTTTAGTTTACAACCATCGATCTAGCCTACTGAACTTTTATATTCAAGAAATCCAACCGCATCATAGCAGTATTACAGTATCCCGGATACTTGAATCCAAAGGTTCTTCCAAAGCATGGAGTAGTTTTCCTTTTGCAAATCTTGGTCAAATCCTAATGCAACCTTCTTAACTTTTATGAAAGTACTTCTATAAGCAAAAAGAAACCCAACAAACTGGGCGTAAGTATTTGCGGTAGTTTCTGACAGCATTCCTTTATTTGCTTTATAAGAATCAGCTAATGCAGACATCTTGTAACTGGTGAAATAGTGACCTGTGTGATGTCATGCTTGCATTCATCCATAGCATCTGTGCTTTCAAAATGAGATTCTAGTGCTCAGTCTTAAGAGTTAACAGATTATCCTAGTCAAACATTTCAGAACAGAAGCTCGTGCTTAGATGAGATAACCTGGGCAGTCTGGATCAGGAGATGTTTACCTTCACTATGGTCCAGTCCTATTGTTTGCTCGATTTCTGCATACGTGCGAGTGCCGTGGACCTGCATGGAGTCTATGCCGCTGGTCTCCATTAGGTGAACAATGTCCATTCGGTTGATTTTTGTAAGACATTGGGTAAGATTTGTATCTGTGGCATTAGAACGACACCATGTAGCTGAGTTAAGAATTTCCCATTCTCTCTCCATTCAGTTTTCCATATGAAGGACTTATATAGGATACTGAGCAGTACAGCATCACATATAAAATACAAATGCATTTAGAAGCATTGCTATGTAAAATCTAAAATTAACAGAAGGGCTGCCTACCACTTGTTTTGGTTTTCCCTTTAACAAATTTGTTTAGTTTCCCCCCCAAATTTTTCAGTTTAGGAAAAAGAGGCTTCAGTGTTTTTCCACTCTTTCTTTGCTGCAAGATGTTCTGCCTTGCGCTCAAATGAACAAGATGAAACTATTTTCTCTGAGAATCCCATGATATGACATGTTACGCAGACAAGCTTAAAAAAAATTAAGTCCAATTACGGTCATTCTTTCTATAGCCTAAATTTTACCCAAATTTTCTTTTTGTGATTATAACACACATCTGTCACCTCACCTAGCAAATTGGAGACAGTTGTCTGTCTTGTAACTAGAAACGAACCTGTTGCATGTTTCCCATCCCTTTCAAGCCAGTATTTGAGGAGTGCATGGCTCTGGTCTTGAAGTGAATTAGGGTTTTCAATTCGGATCTGGTGAATCTGCTCCTCTGTGAAATCCAGTTCTCTTGCTAGCTCTGAAAAAGAAATCCATCTCTGTAAAGCTCTCTTCTTCTTTTTCCCCCACTTTACATCTATTTTACAGCTGTCAGCAGCAAAGTGGATTACAAACTTTTCTGAGGCCAAATTCTCATTGCTTCCATGTACCTTGTGTTCTATTTAGAGACACTGTTAAACAGGAAGCTCATGACAAAGTCAGAAATGTATTATGCCTAGAAGTGATGGGTCCGTGTGAGCTTTTACTTTTCGCGTCTACCATTCCTAGTTCTTGGAGGCAGTGACAAGCTATCAAATAGAGTGCACTTGCAGAAATAGCACATGAGCGGAGAAAAATATTTCTAGCTACAGAGCACCATGCTTAGCAGATTCTATGCTCTGAAATGATGAATGTTTCAGAAACTTTGATCAAAATCTAGTAAAAGAATTAACTTTAAGGCTTCCTTTAAAGAAAAGTAAAGGTCTGTGAATTACAGTTGAAAACAGAAAACTGAAAAGGTGAAACTAAGAATAATTGATGTCTTTCTGATGTAGCATGGGGTCAGATCGCAGTCCAGAAAAGAGACATGGTTTAATGGTCTGTAACATCTTTACTGTATACAGAACCAGGGGCAGCCTTCTGCCATCAACAAACTAAGATGCAAATGTTGAAACAGGTCATCAAATGAGTTAAAGCCATGGAGAATTTGTGAGATTCCTACTGTTACTCCTGATCTTCAGCTTTCTGCTTCTTTCACAAAGAAGGATTCATACTCTATTCCACTGTCATTATCGCTGTAGTGGCATGGACTTCATTTTGGAGGGAGTCATGTTTTAACAGGGTAGAGGGAACCCTAACCCCAAATAACCTTATTCCAGGCCGGCTTATAAACTAGTGCAACTGTAAACTTCAACAAATATACAGTAACGACACATTAGATTCAAATCCTAGCTACTCAAATAAGTTTGAACAAAAACCAATTACTATTTTATCCCCCGATGTAACATTTGACACAGTAATCTTTACCATAATATAAGGCAGGAATACTTATGCAAGTGTATCACCCTATCCTCTCTAAAATGCTGTAAAACATTAATGCCTATTTTGACGAGCATCCACTTTTTTCTAGTTTTGTTTTCATAACTGTCTGTTCTTTTATTTAAAATTTTTAGCAGATTCCTAATCTGTTACATTGCACAGGTTCAAGTCCTGCTGATTTCAAGATAATCCACGTTGGGATGCGTGACACATGCTCGCAGCCTTCTCTATGGATTGAAATAGAGGACAGGAAAGGAAGAGGTGAGTAACATAAGCAAAAGTATCAGTGATATTTTGCACGTACTCTGAGGATGCTTATAAAAACAGTATAGAGCACCATCTTCATTATCAAGGATTTAACGTTTTTTCTCTGGTATGCAACTCTTCTTTAACTCCTAGAACCTTGCGTATTTTTGGGACTGTGGTACTGCTCCAGGGAGAGATACAAAAAAGCGTAGACCTGATTTAATTTTTTTTTTGCAGCAACTTTTTGTCATATTGCACAGTTTGACACAGCATTTACTTTTCTGCACAGGTCTTTTTCTTTGTAAACACTTTTGAGCTGCTCTTCAGTGACAGACATCTGCATTTCATTCTGTGTTGCTTTCACTTGTCCCCAGTACCATTAACTGTCTCAGATCTATTAAATCCACTATATTAAAGTGACTGTTACAAATAGGTCCCCTTTTTATCCCTTTTTCCTCAGCAAAGTTCTGTAGAAAAGAAGCTGATGTTGTTTATCCCTATAGTGGCCTTGCAGCTCAGGAGTTCCAGAATGATGATGTTTATTCCTGTGTTCATTTATCTTCTAGCCTGAGTTGTTGCATTTTGCAAGAAAGAGTAGGGTAACATGCCAGCTCTTTGTCACACTCTCATCCTTGGAGTTTTCCCTCCGGAGATGCCACAGCAAGTACAGAGGCCTTACCTCTGCATCCGAGTTCTTGCCTAATAGGCTATAGGAATCTTAGTAACCAGAAGACAGCAAGCTACTGAAATATTTCTACAAAACGTCTTTAGATCATCAGGAAATCATCTGAAAGAAACATGAAAAAATGAGGAATGCTCCCCTCCTTTCTCTCAGGAGTAGATGACATGCATTTTACCTGTCCAGCTGAATCCAAGATGATCAGCAATGTGGGCCAGTCTTTCCTCCGTCCTCTCCTGATCATCCTGTTGATCTAAAGGTCAAAAAGAGAGCCACAAGTTGCCTTTTTACAAGCTAAAAACTGTTTTTATAGGTGATGTAGCCCAAGAAGGGAAAGTGCTGCTTTTTTTTTTTCTTCCCCTAACTGCTGTAATCTAAATGTGGACAGGCTGTTACAACTGGGTAACTAAACTGAGAACTGTAAATCCCCAGGTTAAAAAAAAAAAAAAAAAAAAGCTTGATTTTTTCAAAAAGCACAGGACTATCTACATTTTCCATTTGAAAATTAGGCTTTCATGTGAAAATCTAAACAAGGACTGAAGTGCCTACTATGCCTATCTTGGCCAAGCTTTTTATTCTAAAACTTCATTCTAACATTGAATTGAAGACTTTAAGTCAAGAGCCATAATTTTCCATGCCTCCTTAGTAAATGCCAAGGTTGAAAAATTCATCTGCACTGGTGCTTCTAATTATGTTCTTTCTGTTGTAGGGAAAGTTTTGTTGAAACGGTCTATATGGCACTTCATAGTATGGTTTGTATTGGAGATATTGTTAATTTAAGTGTCTTCGACCCTTTCAACTAGGGAGTGATACAAAATACTTACAATGAAGGCAAGGAAAAAACAGATGTTCATTTGCCAGTCTTCACTTATTTTGGTAACAGTGAGACTGACTGTTCCTCCCATCCCTAAAGCTAATTTGAGGATGGCAGCATTTGAGTTTTGATTTTCCCTGAATGTATATATGGATTGTGGTATCTCAGATTCAGAAAATTGCTTAGGGTTAATGATATATGCATGTTTCATTTTGGCTACTGGATTTCCATCACGGCTACTCAATAGTAGTACACAAGTAGGTGAGAGGAAAACCAAACACCAGAAAACTTGTACCGAAGTTACTGGCAAAACAGAACTTTCTTGAGACGCAGACTGTCAAAAAAAGGAACATGAAAAACTTAATTGTTTAAAACTTCTACAGATTTCTTTGTGTAACAACTCAAAAGAAAATTAATTTTCCTGGTTTCAATCAATGCCCAAATATTTCATTATTAGTAAAAATTAATAGCGAAGAGTAGGGCCAGGGAAAGCCAAAAGCCAAAATGTGCATGACCTGAGCAATCAAGTTGAATGGTAAAACAATACATATTTTTAGAAGTGTTTTTGTTTATTAAGGTAACACTTCCCACAAGCATTCATGGTTTGCAATCTTGAGATAGTTTCACAGACAAGAAAAATACATACAACACAAAACCAAACACAGCTTACGGGGAAAAAAAAAAAAATACACAACTAACCACCAAAAGCTTAAAAGAAAATGCCACACACGTTACACGTGTATACAAACATACATACACACACACACACGCACGCCAAAGAAAACAAAAAAGCAAAAAGTTTAATTCATGACATGCGTCGCACAGGGAATCCCAGTCGTTGGCAAATACCTTCAGCATGGTCATGGACATTTTCATCAGGGATACGTTCAATCTGAGTCTCTACAGACTCATCCCAAATGGGTCTGGTGTCAAAGATGTCTTCAGGAACTGACTGCTGAGTCTCACTGGATGGCACATTTTCAATAACTGAAACTTCTAGGGCGCTACTGCTTTCATCATCTGAAACTAATTCTTGTTCTCTCTCTGACTGCGTGAGTCTTTCCACTAATTTAGAAGCTTCATCACTAATTTCTTCAAAGAATTCTATGGAGTTTTTGTAAAGGTCAAAAAAATGTTCCTTACTTTCTTTTGTGGGACTAAAAGCACTGCGGGAGGCTGTAGTGCTTCTGCTTTTTACTGGCAACCGTGATGAAAATACCTTGGGTCTTGCTGTTGTTGCCTCATCTGAGTCTAGCTCGAGCTTCATCTCTCTCTCCCTCTCCCTGGTCTCTGCTTCTGCCTCAGCATAACTCCTAGCTTTTATTGAACGTTTAGCCTTTGGGTCCATGGGAATACTTGCATCAGACTCGGATTTACTTCGGTTATCTTGTTTCATAGGTAGTTTGTTTGTCATGTCAAGAGCTTTGGGTGACTCTAGCTTGCGGATAGATGTGTCTGTGTATGTATATTGTTGTTCAGCTTTTTGGAAAGCTGCTTTGACAGGAATTTTGGACTTTGGTTTTGCTTGGTCATCTTTTCCTTCAAACTGCAAACTGTCTAGGAAGCTGTCTGTGGGAAGGCTCTCATTTTCCGACTGTTGCAAGGGTTGCGATGCAGCAGCAGCTGTTCTTACAGGAATTTTGGATTTGCTTTCACAAGAAGGCACTCTCTCCATTAGAGCAGTAGGGATTTCAATCACAGATCTCTGTTCCTCAGGTGAAGAGTCTGGGGACTCCTCACCCTCTTCAGAACAAAC
Organism: Elanoides forficatus; assembly: GCA_025311575.1. Classification (NCBI taxonomy): domain Eukaryota; kingdom Metazoa; phylum Chordata; class Aves; order Accipitriformes; family Accipitridae; genus Elanoides; species Elanoides forficatus. The sequence continues at coordinate 9,384,604 of JAOBAS010000007.1, read as the reverse complement.
TGATCTAGTGACTTTGGAAAAATCCAATTCATCTTCTACAGACTGCTCAGGAGAGATAGGGCAAGGCACCTGACTGCTATCAACCATATCAGTCTCCGTTCTGGAGAGGGGCTCAGCTTCAGAGGCAGCAGTTTCTTTCTTTGGTGATTTTGAAGAAGCTGAAATACCCATTTTAATCGGAATTCTGGATTTAAGATCTGCTTTTGTGGTGCCTGTGCCGACACCTTCACCCGTCATTTCTTCTGATTTATCATTAGACTCAGATGCTGGCGGCGAGTATTTCAATGTATCTTTTTCTTGTATATCCGAGTCCTCTGATTCGGAAGGTGAAAATGGAGCTGGTGAGCCCTTCAGCTTGGAAGATTCCACCTCTGCTGCTTCTTTCACTTCTTCAGACAAAGAAACTTCTTCCTGAGGCTGCTGCCCCATTTGGAAGAAGTGAAAGCTTTCATCTGGATAGTTCCTTTTGGTCATGTCAATGGCTCCACTTCTAGTCATTTCAAACAACTTTCCTTCCTGAAAAAGAAAGGGATTTTGTTCACTAAGTGGTGTCCCTTCTTCGGTGGGTGTTCTGGCTGGTGTTGTATCAGGCGTTGTGCCTTGTGATCGCCTGTCTACCATCAGCCCAAATATCTTTTGTTCCTCTTCTTTCACCCGAGCTTCAAAAGCTTCATCATCTTCGCGGATTTCACTCCACATGTCAGAATCCACATCAGTTTTAGTGATGACAACTTGACCGATCAACTTCTCCGTTTCATCTCGTACATCCTCAAGGGCAGATTCGGCTAATTTTGCGGAATCTGACGCCGAAGACCCTTGTGACATTTTCTGAAATGCATCCTCTGGTTTTGCCTCCATTTCTGTATATACTTCCTCTGAAGAGTGACACTCACCACCTGTGTCCCTGCTAAGTAAAGCTTCACCAGTCTGATCATCATCTTCAATAGAATAGTTTTCCCTAGATAGCAGACTTCCACCAGATCCTACCTTACTTTCAGTGTCACTAAAGAAATGTTCAGAAGACACATTTTCATAAGGGCTTACTATGTAAGGAGCACTACTTTCAGCAGCATCTGCTACACAACTTTCAAGTGCCACTGTTTCAGTGGAAAGGGATGAATACTCTGGTAAGGGTTCCTCAGCATGACTATCTCTTTGAGATGTTTCAAAATCTATATCTGCTTTTCCCAAATCACTTCCCAAAGCAGAATGGTCAGCAGTATCATCTTCAGCCAGTTTGCCATCTTGTGGTACAGAGTACTCGGTGGTACTGTGTCCACAAGAACTATCCTCTACTTTCTCAGACACAGCTCCTGTAGAAATGAGATCTGTCTGTGTCAACACCACAGTGGTTTTGACATCTTTTTCAGTAGTATCATATTGCTGTAGTGTTAATGAAGGCTCAAGGTGAACTTCTTTTTGAGAACTGTCACCAGTGGAATGGCACAGAGTACTCCCAGATTGCGTGACTGGGGCATTGGGACTAACTGTCTCACCGTCATCTGTACTGTCACATTTTGCTTCGTCAGTTTCTGCTGATACACAACCATCAGAACGACAAGCGCCTGATTCTCTTGTGGAAGACTTACAGCTGCCCCCAAGGATAAGTGGTTCCTCTTTGTCATCTTCCGTTGGCTTATCCTGTTCTGCTTTAACTGCACCTATCCCACTAGGGCATGGTTTTGAATCAATGGGTTGAAAACCTGCTTCGTCAGGGCTAGAACCGGAGTCAATGCTGGATGGCAAGGGTGAGGGTGGCTGCACTCGGATCATAGGCTCCATTAAGAGGCCTGAGTCGGCCTCTTTTTTTAGCCGAGTCAATTCCGGCTCGCTTTCTGAAGAGGAAGAACTTTTTCTAGATTCAGCTGCAGACATCACCACTGTAGGTAGATCCTTTTCTTCTACACCTGTTGACTCTAGTTCCTCAGCTGCACATGCAGCTTCTGAATCGGCAACTACATAAGATTCATCTTGCTTACAATCCTTTTTGAAATCTCTTTTCTGTTTTGCTTCCTGTTCTAATTCATCAAACATTTTTATTTTGGTCACCATTTTAAACATCTCCTCTTCAGGGGTGAATCTCTTCTTTGGTTCACTTTCTGAATCGTCCTCTGGTTCTTCACTGACTTCAGGGATCATGGCTGACTTTGGTATGTTTGACAGTGCCTGCGAGTCTGCTGTTTTAGGTGTGATTTCATAGCTAATTTCTTCAGAACTAGGAGTTTCAGGTGAAAGAGGACTTTTCCCTGAACTCTCCATGAGGGATGTTTGCTCTAGACTGTCATCATCAGCACTTCCCTCAGGGTCACGGAGAATCCTGGAACGCACCGATGCCAGCTCTGGGCAGGTTTCTCCTTTGCTAAGAACAGACTGAAGAGGACCCTGCCCCAAAATAGCAGCCTTCACTGTTTGTTCTACAGGGCTACTTTCAAGGGAATCACGGCAGGGAGACTCTTTCATAGGACTGGGCTCCAGAGAATCAGGCGTTTTGTGTGATGAATTATCTTCTAGCACTGGGCTTGCTTCCAGTGAGTCTTTATGACTTATAGCCAGAGAGTCATCTGCAACTGGGCTAAAGCTTTCACTATCATGGCTAGCAAGTGAAAGTTCCAATTTCTGGGGACTTCTAACCACAACACGGCGTTCAGAGGTTAAATCTTTTTCTTTCTCTAAAGCAGTGTCATGTATTTCAGAAGACTTAGTGAAATGTGCAGTGGTTCTGGATTCTTTATCCCTGCTAATATCTTTCATAATGGAAGCTGAGCTACTTTCTTTAAGTTTATCAGCCTCTTCTTCAGAGGCTGTAGGTACAAGCTCTTCTGATACATGGTCAGACTGAGACTTACTAGTCTCAGTAACAGCAGCTAGCTGTCTTTCAGTAATACCTTTTTCATCTTCCTTTGGCGAGAGTTCCTTCGGAGGACATGTTTCTGCTGTTGTGTCTGCTCTAGCTGTTCCTTTAGCTTCTTCAATTTGTCCATCAGTTTTCTTTGGTGAGAATGAAAGGCTTTCAGGGCTTGTTTCTGGAGTCTCTGCCAGACCCTCATGCTTATAACTTTCCTCAGAGCTGATCTGAGGAGTTCCGTCAAGTAGGCTACCTGGAGAATCAGCCACACCTTCGTGTTTAAGGCTCTCTGAGCTCCCATCAAAAGCAGCACTTTGCAGAGAAAGAGCAGGAAGGAATCCATCTTTCACATAGTCTGTGGGAAAAGCAACACTGAAAGGACTGGTCAGTACTTGCTCCAAGTTAAGCTCACCCTCCTCTGTCACCGAAAGGTGTCGGAACTGTTGATATTTGTCGTTATCCTCCAGTTCTTCTTTAATGACATCAGAGAAGTCTGTTGAGGTTTTTCTGTCAGGGCTGATCTGGAAGTCAGTATCTCCTTGGTCTTCAGAAGTCCTGCCCTTCACAACTGCTGTATCTTTGGCACTTTCGTCATCAAATACTGGAGGGAGAGGTTCAGTTGGTTTTTTGCTGCTCTGCTCTTTTACCTGGTCCTTACCTACAGCTTTCTTGGTAGTTTCGGCAGTAGAAATTTGCATTTTTCCTTTTTTTGTTTGCGGCTCTTTCTCTGCTTTTAATGTCGTGCTTTGTTTGTCCTTCTGTTTCTCTGTCTTGTGGCTCGACACTCGCCTCGTTTCGCTTTGTGAAGAAACTGTCTTTCTCCGGGTTGTTTCCTTCTCAGGGAGCTGTTGCTTCTGTTTGACAGATTTGTGCTCAAACAGTCCAGATACATTCTTGGATGGGTCTTGACCCGACTGGAAGGCTTTCATCAGTTCACGAACTGACATGGTCTCTTCAAGTCTTTCCGTCTTAGAAGAAGGTGAAACAGGCGGTTGTGCTTTGTGTGCTACTGGTTTTTTGACTTGTACTGGTCTTTTAGAAGCTTTCTCAGCAGCGCCTTCTCTTGTTTGAATTCTGACAGGTAGTTTTGAACGTATTTTTTGTTCATCCTCCACTCGTTTCTGAAGAGCTTTAACTTTATCTTTTATTGAGCCAATAGGAGTTTCCTCTATAACAGGGGAAACAGCTTTAGCCTCCGGAGCAGCTGGCAGTGTTAAGCCAGGTTCCTCGCCTAGCACCTCATCCGAAGCAAGCTTCTTTAGTCCTGGTTGTTCTTCACTGCCGTGTGTCTTGCTTTCCTTAGGCTTTTGCTTGTCTCTTAATTTTGTCCTAACTGGCTTTTTAATTTCTAAGGCTGGCTTGTGTTGCTCCTGTGGACTTAGTGTTTCAGTTGTTTGAGATTCTTGTCCTTCTTTTTCAGAATCCCTGCTTATTACTACAGCTTCAAATCTCTCTTCTACCAAGTCTTCTTGTAAGGCTTGTGGCTGCACCTCATTAAGAGAGACATACGTTTTTAAATCTTCTGTAAGGTAATCTACCATTCCCGTCATGTCTGGCTTCTCCATTTTTGTTGTCCCTTTGTCTACCCTGACTTCTACACAGGTAGGTTCAGTGACTTCTAAAGGAGCATTTCTTCTGGCCTCTTCAATTTCTTCATCGCTGACGATGACCCATTCTTCTTCCTCAAGTTCTTGTTTGGAAAGGGACTTCTGCAAAACAGGCTCTTCTCTGGTATAGGATCCACCTCTCAGAATTTCATTTACTTTTTCCAAGTCTTCTTTCACTCTCTCAACTATTTCAAAGGGCTCTCCTGGTTCTTCTTCAGTGGGTTTTTCAAGATCTTTCACTTTAATGGAGCCTGATTTATCTGAAGGGTCAGTTGTCAATATGGCAGTCATTTTGATCAAATCTTGCTTCATCTCAGAAACTTCAGACAACAGGTCTGGACTGGCTAGTACAGGGACTTCATTAACCAGATGGCTTTTCAGGATAGATGTTTCTGTAGATTCTGTCTCGTCATCTTTGATGCGAATGAAAAACATTGAAAGTAAAATGGAAATCAAAAATAGAGATTGAAAAATGTAATCAGGACTGAAAATGACAGTCTTTGGTTGCAGTGGTAGGAAGGTCAACAAAATGGGCCGGGAATGGTGGATCCACAAGATCTGAGGGTACAAGAGCAAAGCAAAGCTAACAAAGGGGAGGTGGGGGCGGGGAGAGGGAACCAACAGCAACAACAACAAAAGAAAACCCCAAAAAAACCCAAAATTGAAAAGGAAAATGGCAGGAAATAACTTGCTTAACTTTATCGATACAGCACAACCACACATACATTATCAAAGCTGTAACAAACCAAATCGGAACACCACTAAAAAAACCAAAACAACAACAAAAGTTAAAATTAAAAACGGAAGAAACACAGTGAAGTTACACAAAGATAGGCATCTCAAGATTGTTCAGATGTTACAGATCAATGTTCAAATAAAAATAAACAAGAAAAAAAGAGGAAAGCATTAGAACTGATTGAAAGTCAATTTCCTCTAAGAGAAAGCCAGTGTTAGCAAACTGTCAGAATAACATTGGGTTAACATTTTTTTTTCTTAATGACCAAAATAAAAAGTTAAAAGTAGTTCTGCAGTAATCTAAAATACGATCAAATATGTAGAGATCTGAATCAGCTGCAAACCGGCATTTCATCTAAGGGGATTTCACACCTAAACAATGAAACAAACATTCTTTTGTTTTAAGAGGCATGGTCCTTTCCTTGGAACATCCTCATTGACAACTAATGAATTGACTGAGGAAAGAGAAGACAGAGAAGAAAAGGAGAGATAATAAGAAAAAACTGTGAATCAACTTAGAAGTGATTTCAAAGTTTTAAAAAATGTAATGTATGGCAACCAAAAACCAGAGACAGTCACACTAGACACATACATACAATTCATGTAAGGCAAGTTATTTCCATGCAAAGCAAAGGTGTTGCAAATGCTGCTGGGTATGTAGCTTCAGTTAAAAAACAATAGCTTTAAAAATTAATCATATAAATTAAAGATACATGAAAATATTGTAAAACATACTGTGGTGAAATATTTGTCTAATCTGTGCAATCAATATACAGTAAGCTGGTTCTAGGTAATTCCCATTATGCCATAATTGCTTGCTGGGAATAATTAATTTCAGGAGGGACTACTAGAAAGTGTATATTGAACAGAATGAAACATTGGAGGACTGAATCAAGTTATGAACAGAATGCAATGCTTAGAAATTATATTTTACATTTTTCTTTTAAAGGTAGTACATCACACAAAACTTCACACATTTCTGCACCCCAGTTTAAAAGTCAAAGTAGAAATGCAAATAAGGAGAACCTAAGTGATACATAATAATCTGTATTTCTTTGTAAAAAATATCCATTTTGCTACACTCTTCTCTTGGGTGTAATGAATGCTAAATGTTTCTGCTGTACGTTAATTATAACCAGATTTCTGGGGCTGATTTTGGTGCTGAAAATTTGGTGCTTTGGTGCTGCTGTCTTTAGTGTGAACTGTCTAGCACACACCAAAATGCTGTCTCGTAATTTTGTAGATTTCAAAACTGAAGTACAAATGTTTGTTTCTGAGAAGAATTCTTTAGATTAAGTAGAACAATTGAAACAAAAGAGGCTGATAAAATCTCTCAGTTTATTACAATATTCTGGAGGTTTTGTTGTTTGATTTTGTCACTTGCTTCTCTTCTCAGTGGGAAATTGTTTTGGATTCAGCAGAGTGGATCTTGAAACTAAGTACCTCTAACTGCTAAGCTCTTCTGGATAATGTTCTCGGCTTGCCCTCATTCTTTTGGATTCTTCTCATGAGAGCTGTTCACTTGTCTTAACTCTTCAGCAGACTAGGAAGGAACTGACTCTACGGCCAAAAGGTAAAGTCTAACACGCTTTACAGAAACACCAGTTCTAATCCTGGTTCTGGCTTACACCTTTAAGGTCTATTCGTGAAGGTGAATTTGGCATTATTTTGACATGGATTGAGATTTTCTGGTTTGTCTCATAAATCCGTTTCTCTTCACGTAAATAATTATTCCCAAACCAAGGACATGCGCATGTGAGTCCTAGTTCTTACTGAACAGTACAACTACCGGCCAAAAAATCAGTCACTTTTATACTACCTCATTGCAATTAAAAGTTATTTAAAGTAAGGATGACCATTAGCAGAAGTATAAGGGAACCGGGCTAACTGCCTGAAAAGAAGTTGCTTGGTTCTAAGTATATTTTCCAGCAATTTGGATATCATGATGTGAGGCATCTCAGTGGTCTTTAAGCAGGCACTTCTTGGTCTCTTTCATGTCTGTTAATTATACTGTTAATGATTCCTGGGAACAGTGTCTCTCTCTCACTCTCCTGCCTGCAACTGATCTACCCAATTCTCAAACTAACCCTCCATTAAACCAAAGGAAGTAGCAGCAAAACTAAATTGCTATCCGACTGGTATTTTCATTTGTCCAGTATAAGAGTCACCCAAAATTCTAGCTCTATGCTACATTGAATTTAGACAAGTCTGTGACAGCCACAACTGAGCAACCTCACCAAACGTGCATCTTGTCACCTTCCTTAGGGGGGCTGTACTGCATTGAGTAAATAACTGTGTGGCAAAGGGAGCATTCACGCCCTTTTTCACCTGTACGTTTTACTGTTCTACTGAATTCACCTCCCATTTCCCATGGCCAGGGTGTGTCATGGGGCAACTGAAATTCCACTCTGCTGACTATATTATGGTGTGTCTCTTCCACCTTGATGAAATGGGTCCTCCTGGTGTAAATTAGAGCAAAAATCTGATGTTAATTATGTTGTTAATCATGGTGAATACTATGTCCCACCACATTATTAGCTATTTTGTCACCCTGATGTCTTTTATTCTCTAGATGAAGCATTTCTGCTTTAGAGATTATAGGGGAATGACCACCCACTTGATCTTCAGGATCACCGTGCTGTTGTCCTTCCAATTAAAACACCTAAGTAGTACATCAAGAATAAATAACCCTCAAAATGCAATGTAGAAAAAAAGGCAGGACATCGCACTTTAACCCGGAACCAAGACAGAAGTCATTCTTTTCCTAAACAGATTTAAGAAATCACTGCATCTGAAAACAGTTCTTATTAGAGATACTCTTGAAACTGAATATATATTTGTTTCATCTGCATCATCATTAAAGGAGATCGTTGGCATTGTGAACCACTCACCCTCAGTTTCTAATAATAATGGCCTGATTCTGTATATACACAGGGCATATATGCTGTGCCAAGCTTAACAGTCATATTTCCAGTCATATTTCACCACAGTAAAGGGCTGGGGGCAGGGGGGGGGGGGGGGGGTAAACAGCCTGATTA